>CM053626.1:185617362-185646426 GCA_028646595.1 Phalanger gymnotis
TCTAGGTAGTTTAGTCAATTAGTATTTATTAAGCACCTAGTACATGCAAGGCACTGTGCTAAGAGCTGGGGCTACAAAGAAAGGCAAAAACCAATCCCTGCTCCCAAGGAGCTTATTGTCAGAGGGGTGGGCTTTTGTTTGGGGATTGTGGCAGAGAGGGCATTCTAGAGGGAAGGCCACGAGCAAAGCTCTGAGGTGAAAAAGCACAAGGTGTATTTGGGAGACAGTAGAGAGCCTGTCTAGCTGGAGGCTTCCTGCAGAGGAGATGAGGTTGCACAGGTGCTTTGGGTCCCTGCTGTAGACCTGAATGCCGGGTTAGAGGGTTTGGGGGCTAGGAAGGACTGAGCAGGGAAGTGAGCTGCTCAGGTGTATATACCACTGCTCGAATAAGTACAAGACTTGCTACCTTCCTGGCCTTGTAGGAGGATCCATATGCCTCAGTGGCACCAGTCAGGAGTTCACCTAATCACTTCTCCCTCACCCACCCACCCAATAGCTTTGTCAATCCCTGCTGCCAAAGGTTACCCTGGGCTTGGTATAAGAAAGGGGGGAATTCCCTCCCTCTCCACCACCTCAATAGTAACAGGCCTGAGTGAGGTTGAGGTGCTGGACTGTGATTCTGCCCACTCAGCCATATATACATACGTAATAATAGCTAACACTTTAAGGTTCACAAAGTGCTTAATGTATATTATCTCATTTGATCCTCTTAACATCCGTGAGAGGTGCTATTAGCATCTCTGTTTTGCAGATAGAGAAACTGAGGCTGAGAAAAGCTAAGTGACTTTAACCAGGGTCACATAGCTAGGAAGTATCTGTGGCAGAATTTGAACTTGGGTCTTGCTGACTACCAAGTCTAGTGTTCTCTCCACTGGACCACCTGGCTGCCTCATTCGGCTTTCAAGTTCTGACCCTTTTGATTCCCAGCCTTATATATATAATCACAGCTAGTGCTTTGCCATTTCCTTCTCTAGCTCATTTTACAGATGAGGAAACTGAGGCGAACAGGGTTAAGTGACTTGCCTAGGGTCACACAGCTAGTATATGTGTGTGTGTGTGTGTGTGTATATGTATACACACACACACATATATATATACATACATACGTATACACACACACACACACACACACACACATATATATATATATATTTTTTTTTTTTCTCTTCTTGGACACAGGTCTTGGGCCTCCCCTCTTCCCTGTGCTGTACTGGGATTGGTGCTGGCTCTCTGCCACTGAATGCAGCAGTATAGACCTGTGTCCTGTGCCTCAGGCATCACTTTGCCCCACTTGATTGGGTGCCTCTCAGTTCTGTGCCTGTACCCCTTTGCTTCCCTCTTGGTGCCTTTCAGGGCCCTTCTCTAAGCCGCTTATGGGCTAATTAAACCCATCCCCCTGAGCTGATGATTAGGGACAGTAATCCTAGGCCATCCAGTAAATCCATTAATGGCATGGGGAGAAGAGGATGGGGGTGGGGTGTCATGGCCAGGGTGGGTTGTGGACATGCCACTCTGCCCGGTGAAGCTTAGGCAGACTGAGGACCAGTACTGTCCAGTAGGGGTATGGCAGAGTTGGGGAGGAGCAGACCGTACAGCCAGGAGAAGGGGTTGGTGGGAAATTCTGTTGCTTCCCCAAACACCTCAAATAAGGGACTTCTTTAGGGTTTCCTGGGGTGCAGGTCTTAGGAGCAGGGACTTCCAGCTGTGTCCATTGGTCCTGGATTAGGGATGAAGAGGAGAAAGTATGAACTCTTCTCTCTGGGTCCCCGCCTTGAAACTAGTGCTGCTGGGGCAGGGCAGGGTGGGGCGGCGGGGAGGGGGTGGTCCATTCTTTACCTAGAATCCTAGACTAGTGCTGCCATGGTGGTGTGGGATCCCAGGATCACAGATCTAGGACTGGAAGGGACCCCAGAGGTCATCTAGTCCAAACCCCTCATTTTGCAGATGAGTAAACTGAAGCCCAGGGTGGTTGACAGGCTTGCCCAGGGTCAGACAGGTAGTAATAGTGCTAAAATCGGAATTCAAATCTCATGACTCCAAAACCACTTTCCACTACGCCCTCTCACTTTCAACAATTTGCCCTACCCATTTGGATCATAGGATTTAGAGCAAGAAGGGACCTTTATTGTTGTTGTTGTTGATTGGTCATTTCAGTTGTGTCTGACTCCTCATGACCCCATTTGTGGTTTTCTTGGCAAAGATACTAGAGTGGTTTGCCATTTCCTTCTCCAGCTCATTTGACAGATGAGGAAACTGAGGCCAACAGGGTGAAGTGACTTGCCCAGGGTCATACAGCTAATGGTTTTCCATTTACTTCTCCAGCTTATTTGACAGATGAGGAACCTGAGGCAAACAGGTTAAGTGACTTGCTCAGGGTCACACAACTAGTAAGTGTTTGAAGCTAGCTTTGAACTTAGGTCCTCCTAACTCTAGGCTGGCTCTATCTACTCTGCCACCTAGCTGCCCCAGTACATTTTTCACTGCGAGCTTATAGAGATTACTTGGGGGGCGGGCAATGGAGTTGGGATAGAATATTCCTATCTATCTGGGGGAAGGATGCTTCTTTATTTAATGCTCCCCCACCCTACCCTTTCTGATCTGTTGGATTATCTAGAAAAATATATGAGTGGGCTCTACGACTTCTTTTGTCTTATTTAAGGACAGCTGGCCTTCTGGCAGACAGCAGCTTTTGAAGAGTTAAAGTGAGCAAAGCCCCTGCTCTGCCCTACTCCCCCCTCCATAATAACCTGACATACCCCAGAGGTACTTTCCCTGGCCCCTTCCCTTCTCTCTCATTTGATCCCAAAAAACTTGAGGGCATGGTTTTGCTTTTTCCCTTCTGATGGGCATGAGTGGATGTGGGAGTGCCTTGGAGTGGGTTTGTTCTTGGTATACACCCCTGCTGCTCTGGATTCATCCTCTAGTCTCCTCTTCTCTCAAGGTTATGGTGAAAGGAAGAGGAGAGGGGGAGGGAAACTTGGGGGTCTGCGGGACTGTTTCCAGGCGGTGCTGTCCCTTTAAATCTGTTTCACATCCCTGGGTTAATGTCCTAATGTATAATCCTGCCTGCTGCCATGGCAACCAGGGGTGCTGTTCGACCCACTGCCACTCTTCTGGGAACAGCAGCAGCACCCTGGTGACCGCCCTCCCCGGGCACCTCAGGCATAGAATGAGAGAAAGGGCAAGGAAGTGGCAAGAGCTGCTTCATCCTGCCTTCACCTCATGGCCCTTCTGGATGGTGAAAGAGAAGAATTCACCCTTTCCTCTTCTTCTATTCCAAAATGCCAATCATTGTCAGACAGGGAGCCCCTTGACCATCTCCCAGGGAAGAGGAGGAAGAGTGAGGACTGAGCTTGCTGGTTTTGTTAGTCGGGAAGGGAGAGTCAGAGGCGGAGCTCAATTAAGCCCATCTCTGTGCCAGACTCAGTACCCATCAGTCCTTGGCAAGAGCTGGGGGGTCATTCCCGGGCCATCTTCTTTGGCTGGGTCAAGAGCAGAGATCAGAGAATTGGGAGGAGGTGAGCTTGGAAGGGATCCTGGGGTTGAAGAGGGCAATGGAACACAAGCTTCTGGAGCTGTGATGGGGGACCCCTGGAAATAGGGGGATTTGAGGATTTGGGGTGTGGGATGTTTCAAGGGAAGGGAAGAGGAAGGAGAAATTGACGACGAAGGTCCCCCTCCCTCTCCATGACTAGGTCTTGTGTCAGGTTTGTGGAGAGGTGGAGTGGGGAGGGGGCGGTCCTCTGGGCACTGTGCCAGTCCTGGGGAGTGGAACCATGCCTGTTTTCCCCAACCTCCTCACAGATCTAAATGGGGGTGGGGCCGCCCCTTAGAAGAAGAGATTTCACATCTCCCCCCTTCCTCACCCCAGCTTCTGCCAATCAGGAAAGCCTCGGAGGCAGCTGAGCCCTACCATTGGCTAGCCCCTTGGAGGGGCTCCTGGGGTCCCTCCTTCCCCAGGCTTAGTACCTTCAGGCTGGGAGGGTGGCAGACAGCAGCAGCTACTGCAGCCCTCAGGGCTGGGGGGGCAGGGAATAGGAAGGGGCCGGGCAGCTATGGCGGGCAGCCCAGGCAGCGGAGCCTCCTTGGAGGGCATATCCCTGGGCTCTTCGGAGGAAGCAGAGCTCCGGAGGGAAGGTAGGGGAGGAAGAGGTGGGATTGGGGCTGGAGGGAGCGTTGCCAGCTGTGGCCACCCAGAGCAGCCAAGAGGGGGGTGGGGGCAGAGGGTACTCTTCTCCTGCCCAGTCTTCCTGGGTCAGAGGAGGGGCATCCCTTTCTCTCTGGTCTGTAGAGGCTGGTGAAGATGGCATGTGTTCTGTGTGTCTGAGCAAAGGGCATGGGAACTTGTTTAAAGAGGGAAGTCAGAGGGGTAATTCTCTATCAGCAATTCTGTCTGTGACTCTCCATCCAATCTAGTCCAACCCAACAAGCATTTAAGAGCCTACTATGTGCAGGATGTTGGGCTAGGAACTAAGGATAAAGGACAAAATGGAAAACCAGCCTATGCCATTGTAAAGCTTCATCATGGGCTGAATACACCTACCTTTGCTCTCTTGAAAAGGTGTGACCACTCCACTCTTGTGTGTACCGGGGATTGGGCAGATTCACACAGGCAGCTGCAAAGGAAGGCTGTTAAGCCAGGGAGAAGGGCCTACTCCTGAGGAGTGGTGTATTAAGAGGGAATGGGGCGTAGAGGGGAGCCCTGGGCTGCTCTGCCCAGGAGGCGCTGGCAGTGAGTGGGGAGGCAGTTCACACCTGCTCCTTCCCTAGCTCTGAAGAGTATTTCATAGTATTTCAGAGTTGAGAGGAACCTAGCCCAACCTCTTCCTTATACAGAGGGGGCAAACTTAGGCCTAGGGAAAGGAGTGACCTGATGCCCTATAGCTGGTAAGCAGCAGAGATAAGGCTCAAACCCAGGTCCTGTCCGGCATCCCTCTGGCATCTGTCCTGGGATGTGGCATGGTGGGGACTATGAATATACAGAATGAGAAAGAAGACCTGGAGATGGGTGGGAAGACTTGAGGTGCATCAGGTCCAGAAACCCTAAAAGATTAGGGAAAGGGGCTGGATAAAGGAGGCATTCCTAAGGAAAATGAGGCAAGGAGAAGAAGAAAGGAGAAGAAAAGAAGAAAGTGGGGGAGGGGAGGCCCATTGCTGCCATTCTGATTAAGTCACCCACTGAGTCTGTGCTTTATCCCCCACAGTCCCTCCCTAAAGGAGGGGAGCAGTGACAGGAGCAGGCGGGGGTGCCAGGGGCTGTCTCCTTGGGTGTTGGTGCAGATGCTGGTGTGGGTGGTATGGTGGGGCTGGGTAATGATACCCCCTGTCCATCTCTGCTCCCAGCTGGGTACACTCAACTTTCCTCCCCCTCCCTCATTCTGAACCTCACTTCTTTCCTATGCCCAGCCTGTATACACTCGGCTCACACCTCAGGGACCACAGAGGGCACTGGCTGGCACAACTCTGGTATCCCAGTTGTTCTCACGCATATCCTTATGTCCCTAGTCATGGCTAGGTTATGGCTGAGGTTTGGAAGGGTACCTCCCAGCAACTAGACAAGTATATTCTCCAGTCCCCACACGGCTTAGGTTGCTTTCTGGCCTCTGTCCACGAGAGCTTGGAGCCACCTACAAGTGTGGGCTTCAGCGTGTCTGGACATGCCAGTTTCCTGCAAGTGCTCAGGGTTTAGAGTGGTCACACATGTTGTTGCTGTTGGTATCTGGGGGGTTTGAGGGAGGGTAAGAGGGAAAATGGAATTGGAGTCGAGTCACATTGGTTCTGAGCCTCAGTATTGTCATCTGTAAAATGGGAATTTGCATTCAAATCCTCACAGATCTGTTGTGAGGAAACTGCTTTGTAAACCTAAAAGTGTTGTGTGACCATTATATACACAGAGGATGTAAATTATTCAGGTCCTACTGTTCCCCATATGAGTGCTTCCTCAGCATCAGGGCACATTCTGGGGCCCCTGTTGAGCATGGGCTGCCCTAGTTGTTCCCCCATTGAAGTCTAGCTGGGAATAGACAGGGGGAGGGGGAGCGTGGTGGGTAGGTTAACATCCAATTGACCTTTACTTAGTGGAACCCTGGCAGAGATGCCTGCCAACTCTGCCTTAGTTCCTGGAGTCACCTGACTCTGTAGGCAGAGAATAGATCCTGGAATCTGACACTACTCCCTTCTACCTCCATTCAGACACACCCAGTACACACACACACACACACACACACACACACACACACACAGTTCTCACTGTGTTAGCAGTCTCTCATCTGCTATACTTGGCATGGCTCAGGGAGGTGGGGGTGGGGAGAGGGAGCCCAGGAAGCATCCAGTTTTCCCCACCACATCCCTGAGACCAGGAAGACATCTGTAGGGACTAGGTGCCTGTGTTAGGCATCATCGTGCCCCCCAGGTAGCAGGGTAAGCTCCCGCCCATAGGGATATCTTAGGCAGCTATTTGTTGATGCCATTTTTGCCCCCCTGGGACCAAGTCTTCCCACCTGGGATCAGTGGACAGCTACTCACTAAGCATATTATACACATACCATGTGCCAGGCATGGTGGTAAGCTCTGAGGATGCCTTGGTTGCCTATGCCCACTGTCCTGGAAGAGGGCTGGAGATGTGGGCATCCCCTTCTGCCCCAGGAAAACATTAGTATGCATTCTGACCCAGTTGTCCCTTCTGCCCTCCTAGATTTGCCACCCACCTTTCTTCTGTTCTCCCTCCTCCATCTTCCCACAGCCATGCAGCAAGTCCTAGACAACCTGGGGACCTTTCCCAATGCCACGGGAGCTGCTGAGTTAGACCTGATCTTCCTTCGAGGCATCATGGAAAGTCCAATAGTAAGATCCTTGGCAAAGGTACAGTTTCACAGGGAGGTGGCTATGGGGGTGTGGTACATAGGGTGGGTGGGGGATTGGGGTGGAGAACTCAGTCCTTGTCATAGGAGACCAACTTTTGGGTGTGCTACCCTGTGGCCTTGGGAAGCTCTCTATGTCAAAATCTGGATACAGAGGGAGAGCTTGAGATGATGTGTGTGTGTGTGTGTGTGTGTGTGTGTGTGTGTGTGTGTGAGGCAGGCAATTAGGGTTAAATGACTTGCCCAGGTTCACGCAGTTAGTGTCTGTGGTCACATTTGAACTCAGATCCTTCTGACTCCAGAGCTGGTGATCTATCCACTGTACCACCCAGCTTCCCATTCTTGAGATATGAAGTTGGGTGATTGTAGGTGGGAATGCACCTCCCCTAAACCCGGCTTAGATAGATCAGTATAATAACCAATAATAATAACCATCATCATTTTGTGTAATAACCCTTCTTAATATGTAGCTGGGTGTGCTTGTGTCTGTCTATATGTGTTTCTGTGACTTGTATATGTTTGTGTGTCTATGTTTGAAACCTCCAGAGTCCACCCCAATGCCCCCCACTCGTCACCCCTGCCATCTTTGGACCAAATGGTGTTTCCCTGCTGAGAGCTTCAAACTGTCTCTCTATATAGAATTCTATCTAGGCACAGCTGGTATCAGCTAGGGTGGCACGGCTGTTCAGCTGATGCCGGGATCTGATAGTAGGGTGTCCATCCCCCTCCTGCCTGCTCAGAGACTCCTTGATGGGTCGCAATCCCTAGAAGGGGACCAGACCTCTTTAGTTGCAGTGAGGTGGCAAGCCCAGAGACTCTTGGGTTGTCATTGTGCCAGATAGTTGTATGTGAATGAATAAGTGTGCAAGCATCTGTGGTCTACAGGTTAGAACGTCAATGTATTTGGCCAAAAGCCTACAGACCTTCCAGGAAAAAAGAGCTGATATAAGGTCGGCCTCAGGGGAAGCCTTATAAAAAGCAGAGAGAGCAAAAATTGAGAAACAAGCAGAGGTAGACTAAGTTCCCAAGCGTGGAAATGGGTAGTGTGCCAGAGTGTATTTCCTATGCCTATATAATTGAAGCAACTTGTGAATGAACCTGCCCCACCTTGAATACTTTTGCTCTGATTCTGAAGCAGCTGGTACAGGGAAAGCTTCTTAAAAGGTTCATGTGTGTCTGTGCCAAACAGTAAGTGACATCGATTTCCCAGAATTATTCTTGAATACCTGCCGGTTGGAATTACACACCAGGAAGCTTTGGGCACGGTGCCAGAGACACGGGGCAAAAAGAAAAGACAGTGGGTGGGTAGGGGGCGAGAGGAGAGTCTCTAGGCCAGGGGCTCCACAAACGTAGGTTTGCTGGGTGAGAGGCATCTGATGGCATCTGCCGTGGATCTTGGCAATGGGCCTGGTCTGGAAATGGATAACCGTGGAGATTTGTCTGAGCTTGGAAAAGGTGAGATTGACCAGGGAGAAGCAACTCTCTGTTCCTGGTCGCATTTAATTACCCTATACCATTTGGAGCAATATGGACTTTAATATAGTCAGGCTCAGGCAGGGCATTTTGAGCCAAAACCTAGTCATGAAAATTAATTAGTGCCTAATTGAAAAGTGACCTGGAAATCTGCAGCCTCGGGATGGAGTGGATGCACCCCATGGGAGTGATACCTGGTGTCACAATTCTGTACTCAGGGTTAGCTGGGTAGCCCAGAAGAGACCAGTGCTGGGCCTAGAATCAGGAAGACCTGAGTTCAAATCTAGCCTCAGATACTTACTTAGCTGTGTGACCCTGGGCAAGTCACTTAACCCTGTTTGCCTCAGTTTCCTCATCTGTAAAACAGGGATGAAAACTACCTTCCTCCCACGGTTGTTGAGAGGATAAATGAGATAATATTTGCAAAGTGCATTGCAACCTATGTGCTATAAATGCTATGGGCCCTTTGGAAGACGCTTTCACTTTCTTAAAAAATGAATTATAAGTACACATCAGAGAAAAAAAGAAAACCTAGAAGGGAGCATAAGAAAGCTGTGTCGCTTTGAAAACAGTGTGTAGGATTTATTACACGGGTTTTTGAGAAATGGAAATTTACTGTTTATTCATTTATTATTTTATATACTTATTTATTATTTATTACTATTTCTCTTATGTTCAGCTGTGTAGATGGAAACATTCTTTTTTTTCTTTTCTCATGTATTTGTTTAAAATGAATAAAACAATTTTTTTAAAAAAGGAAAAAAATTAATTATGGCCCTGGAAATATAGATTCTATTTGAAGGGAGTATGTTTCCCTCTCTTACTACCTGTGCAACCTTGGGCAAATCACATCATCTCCCTTGACTCAGTTTCCTAATGTGTAAAATGAAGGGGTTGAAATAAATAGCTTCTGAGGGCCCAGAGTCAGAAAGACTCATCTTCCTAAGTTCAAATCTGGCCTCAGACACTTACCAGCTGTGTGACCTTGGGCAAGTCACTTAACCCTGTTTGCCTCGGTTTCCTCATCCATAAAATGAGCTGGAGAGGGAAATGGCAAACCACTAGCTGTGTGACCCTGGGCAAGTCACTTCACCCTGTTTGCCTCAGTTTCCTCACCTGTAAAATGAGCTGGAGAAGGAAAATGCAAAGCACTCCAGTCTCTTTGCCAAGAAAACCCTAAATGGGGTCACAGAGAGTTGGACACAACTGAAGAACAACTGAATAGCAAGACATTTTTTATGTCATAGTCATTTCTAAATATACTCTTCCTCCTCTCTCCCTCCACTTCCTGTGACAAGGATAAACAGTTAAACCAAACCAATTGAAACAGGGACCCAGTCTGATGGCATTTGCCACATTTCCTACTCATGGGAAGGTTGTGCATTTTATGGTATTTTAGAATTGAAAGAGACCTCAGAGACTGTCTAGCACAACCCATGTCCAAAAAGACTCATTCACTGTAATATACCTGACAAATTCTTAGAGACCTCCAATTAGGCGGAACCTACCACCTCTCAGCTTGGTGTTGCAGTGTATAAAGCGCTTGGCCTGGACTCAGGAAGACCTTAGTTCAAAACCAGCCTCAAATACATCCTAGCTTTGTGACCCTGGGTGAGTCACTTAACCTTGTTTGCCTCAGTTTCCTCATCTGTAAAATGAGATGGAGAAGGAAGTGGCAAAGCATTCCAGTATCTTCTCCAAGAAAACCCCAAACGGGGTCACAAAAGAGTTGGACGTGACTGAAATGACTAAGCAACAATACCACCTCTCTGAAGAACCCATTGCATTTTTGGATGGACGCCTCTAATTATTAGAAGGTTTTTCTGACATCAAGCCTAAAATGGGCCCTTTTATTACTTTACCGATGGCTCCTGGGAACAAATAAAGCATTTCTATCTCCTTCAAATACTTGACCAGTCACCACATCCCTTCCGGAGATTCTTTTTTCTGGGCTAAATATTCCCAGTTTCTTCAGATGATCCTCATGTATCGTGGACTAAACTCCTCCTACTCTCCAGCTCATGAATTTCCTTCTTAAAATATGGCATGTTGAACAGGACACACTATTCCGTATGTGGTCTGACTAGGGCAGTGTATAGAGGGTCCCCCCATCCCCGGAAGTTCTGCTCTTCAATGTGGCCCATGGCTGACTTAGCTCTTCTCGTGGTCACATCATGCTGATGACTCCAGCGGAACTTGTGGTCCGCTAAATCCCCTGGATCTTTTTCAGAGCAGTCTTTGCCTATCCATGCCTTTCTCCCTCCTGTACGATTGAGGCTGATATTTTGGACCCAAGTGTTAGTTTGTTGTTGTTCAGTCATTTCAGTCATGTCTGACTCTTCATGGCCCCATTTGGAGTTTTCTTGGTGGAGATACTGGAGTGGGTTTGCCATTTCCTTCTCCAGCTCGTTTTACAGATGAGGAAGCTGAGGCAAACAGGGTTAAGTGACTTGCCCAGGTCACACAGCCAGCAGGTGTCTGAGGGCCAGATTTGAACTCAGGAAGAGGAATCTTCTTGACTCCAGGCCTGGCGTTCTGTGGACTGCACCGCTCACCTGCTCGAGTGTTAGACTTTACGCTGATTCCTATCGAATTTCATCTTATTAGATTCATCCCAATGCCATAGCCTGTCAGTGTATTTTTAGGTCCTGAGGCCGTCACCTGTGTGTGTAATGGCTCTCCTACCTTTCTAGGAGCCTACCGTCTTTGTCTTCATCCATTTCCTCATTCATTCTCTCTAGTGAATAGTCACACAGTGCATAGAGACCTGGCCTCAGAACCAGGCAGACCTGTCCCACCTCTTTCACTGGTCAGGTCAGGTAACCTCTTAGGGCTCTAATAACAACCATAGTACTGCCCTTTAAGGTCTGCACAGTCCTTTGTCTATTATTTTCTTTCTTTTTTTTTTTTTGAGGCAATTGGAGTTAGGTGACTTGCCTAGGGTCGCTAGTGAGTGTCAAGTGCCTGAGGCCAGTTTTGAACTCAGGCCCTTTTGACTCCAGGGCTGGTGCTTTATCCACCATGCTACCTAGCTGTTCCCTGTATAATTTTCTCTCATTTGATACAGAACCCTATGATGTAAAATACACCCCTATTTTACAGATGAGGAAACTGAGGCCCAGACACACTAAGTGACTTGACCAGGGACGTATAGTTACTATCTGTTGTGGGATTGAAAATCAGGTCTTAGGGGCAGCTAGGTGGGGCAGCTAGGTGGCGCAGTGAATAGAGCACCGGCCCTGGAGTCAGGAGGACCCAAGTTCGAATCCAGTCTCAGACACTTAACATACTTACTACCTGTGCTTAACCCCAATTGCCTTGCCTTCCCCCTCCAAAAAAAAAAAAAAAGGTCAGGTCTTCCTGCTTCTGAGGCCAGGTCTCTATCTCGTCTTTCACCCAGCTATTCTGGGTAACTCTTGGGCTACAAGTTACAGAGAAGGTAGCCACCTGTATTGGGCCAGGGAATCAATCACCTGGGGTCCTCTATACCAATAAGATCACAGGTCCATTCCCTAACTGTTCTCTGATGATATAGTTAATCCCTCATACAGGTTTGAGCATTTGAAAGGTGCTTACAGACATGAAAACTGAGGTTAGAGGGAGTGAATTGGTCACATGCTAATGCTAATGAGTCAGGTCAGGACCAGAATCCAGGCTTTCTGAATCTTCCTTGATGCTTAAAAAAAATCAAAAAATCAAAAATCACGTTATGCTTCCTCACAGATCAGAGCTGTTGGGGTACCAGGGAGCAAAAATAGCCCTAAAAAAAAAAGGAAAGGAAAAGAAACCATTTGGTAAGGTTTTCAGAGTTGCCTTCTAGGCAGTTTTCCAGCCATACTGCTCTGTACTGTAGAGAATTCTGACAGATGCTTTGTTACAGAAGAGTTTTTATCATA
The DNA here is from genome assembly GCA_028646595.1 of Phalanger gymnotis. Lineage (NCBI taxonomy): Eukaryota > Metazoa > Chordata > Mammalia > Diprotodontia > Phalangeridae > Phalanger > Phalanger gymnotis. Next base: position 185,629,592 of record CM053626.1, read on the forward strand.
CTTCCTAGCTGGGTGACCCTAGGTAAGTCACTTAATCCTGTTCGTCCCAGTTTCCTCATCTGTAAAACGAGCTGGAGAAGGAAATGACAAACCACTAGCTGTGTGACCCTGGGCAAGTCACTTAACCCTGTTTGTCCCAGTTTCCTCATCTGTCAAATGAGCGGAGAAAGAAATGACAAAATGCTCTAGTCTCTTTGCCAAGAAAATCCCAAATGGGGTCACGGAGCTTTGGACAAGGCTGAAAAACAACACTAACAGTAGAAGAAACTAGGCGGTCAAGCTAAGTGACTTTCCCAGGGTCACACAGCCAGTAAGTAGCTGAGGCCAGATTTGAATTCTACTCTTCTCTACTCCAGGCCCAGTGCTCTAGCCACTGCACCATCTAGCTGCCCCTAGGTTGGATGAAATAATAGTGTTGGGCTAGATAATGGAGTCCTACACTGAGCAGCTGGACCCCCTCCTAAAGCCTGCTTGTTCCTGGGTGCGGATGCTATTGGATTCTCCCCAGTCTCCTGGCTTGCTCAGTAGGTGTTTATTTGAGAGGTAGTGTGATATACTGGTACTGGCGTCTGTGGTGGCAGCTGGGAATCTGACACTGTTTGGGGGAATCTGGCGCTTTTTATATCCAGGTGAGCATACGCGAATCACTTATACTCTCTGAGCCTCAATTTCCTCATCTGTAAAATGGAGATAAAAATACCCGTAGTACCTCCTTCAAAAGGTTGTTGTGGACCTCAGCTCTGGCTCACAGATGTGCAGAGTTTACAGATCATAGAGCCCCATATAAATGTCAGCTCTGATTTCTACTATATGATGAAGCAGACCAGACAAGAGAGAATCAGAAATAATCGAGCATTTGATAAACCCGAAAATGCAGAGTACTAAGGAAAGAAGACCCTAATTGATTAAAAAAAAAATGCTGGGAAAATGGAAAGCAGTCTGGCAGAAATTAGGCTTAGACCAGCATATTATATGATTTCTCCCAGTAAATTCAGAATAAGAAGTTGAGGTGCCTGGAATGGGGAAGGGAGAGGGACATGGTTTATAAAATTTTAAGGCTTCTACATGGATGGCCAAAGATCCACGAGAGTAACCTGTAGACCCAGAACTAGTTTGGAATTGAATGAACCCCTAGATTCTCCTTGTCTTGATCTGAGTATTAGTTAAGAAAAGAAATTGTTAGTCAGGGTGAGAGGAAAAGGGTGAGTGTGCACATGTGAGTTTGTGTGGGTGACTGAGTGTGGGTATCTGAACATCTAAGTGTGTGCGTGGGGGTAGGTGGGCTCTGCCAACGGGACTGATAATTGGCACTAGGTGGCTGGTGGAGGTGTTCTACCTGCCAAGTGAGACATGCCAAGGAGGGGATCCCGGTAAGGGCCTTTAATTTCACGAGGGGCCTCTGGTGGGGTAGGGGTGGAGGATAACTCAGGCTCTTCCTCTCCCTCTCCCTCTCACCATGCTGTAACAACAGTGCTGCTTGCCACTACTGTGGCTATGCAAGGCTGATAATACCAGCACACAGAAGGGCTGCTAGCATAGGTTCTTTGATCAGCTTTTCTAAGGAAAGCAACTTTAAGGGGTTAACAATCTTACTTTAATTAAACATACACATATCATTCACTTAGTTCAGGGGAAAAAGTCAGCACCCTGAACTTCAGAGCAAACACAAACAGAAATTACAAGGAGAAATTATATAAACTGAGCAAAATAACACAAATCAACAGACAGGCTTCTATCTGTCTGACTATAGCAATACCTACACAATTACCGGAGAGAGAAGCACCAACATCTGGGTTTTCAAAGCCAGGGGGCTCCTTAACGGCTACCCAGAGTCTTGTCTGGCCAAATCACACAACACTCTTTCATTGAGTAAGCCCAACTAAAATGCTAACCTCAGAGTGTATATACCATTTTTCAGGGTCAGAGTGCTTAACACCTCTCAAGGGCTTCATGCCTCTTGTGACCTGATTAGCAAAAGGGTGTTGGACTTCCTACAAACAAAGGCAAGACTCAATCAAAGGCACTTGATTGCCTTAGTGCTGAGAAGCACTCCAAAACAAAAGACAACAAAAGGTCCCACTTTGCTTGCCCTTACACAGGCCCACGAACGCCTGGAAGAGACCAAACTGGAGGCTGTTCGGGACAATAACCTGGAGCTGGTTCAGGAGATCCTTCGGGACCTGGCCAAGCTGGCGGAGCAGAGTAGCACAGCCGCTGAACTCGCCCATATTCTCCAGGAGCCACACTTCCAGGTGGGGGCCCCCAGGCCAGAACAGCATTGTGACAGTGAGCGAAGGGACTTTCTAGAAGAGTTTTAGGAGGAATCTCAAGGTTTTTCCACTCCTCGAACCCCTTACATGGATGAAAGCCCAGATTACCATCTTTTTTTTTTTTAAGGGCAGATCACTTTCTGTGCCAAAGAATTATGGCATAGTGCTCTAGCCGCTCTCGGCATAGATGCTTGTGGGATGTTGGTGCTGAGGGCAGGGAATGGAGCTCTGGCTGAGGGTTGGGCTGAGAAAGTGGTTGGATCTGGTTGAGTGAAGGGAGTCTCCAGGTGGGAAGGACAGGTGACCTGGGAAGTTTGATAGGCTTTGGTGTTTGGGTAGAGATTTGATGATGGGATCAGCTCAGATGGAGGTGGTCTGGTCGTGGTCCAGCAGGTCCCCAGGGGGATCTGACAGGATTCTAATGGAAAGGAATTGGATGAAAGAGAGAAGGTTGGGGGAGGAGAGTATAACTCAAATGAGGTAGACCTGGGAGAGAGGTATGGGGAGGATGGTAGTGAGGGGGCAGCTGGGGACTGATGGGAAGGCCCCCAGGGCAGGGGAAAGATGGGCACTGCTGTTTCTTGACTGCCCTCTTTCCCTAGTCCCTCCTGGAGACACATGACTCCGTGGCATCAAAGAGCTATGAGACGCCACCTCCCAGCCCTGGCCTGGACCCCATGTTCAACAACCAGCCCGTCCCTCCAGATGCGGTGCGAATGGTGGGCATCCGAAAGACCTCAGGAGAGCATTTGGTGAGGGCGCTGGGGTAGGAGGTAAAGGAAAGGGGGTAAAGGGCTATCAGGGAGAGCAATGGGTACTGGGGAGGGCATGCCCATGCCATGCCCAGGGTGGGACTACAGAGAAGACCCAAGGAGGGATTATAAAGGGCTTTGGGAAAGTTGGGAGAGGTCAAGGCAGCTGGGGAGAGGGCTAGAGAGGGAAGCAGTGGGTCACCAGCGAGGAGCGTCTAACCACAGCACCAAGGGAGAAAATGCAGAAATTCCAGCATCTGGGAACACACGTGTCCCCCAGGCGTGGCCAGGAAGTAGAGAGAGGCAGGAAGAGATTGGTATGGTATAACAGAAAGAAGATTGGACCTGGGTTCCAATCCTACCTCTGACAATGCCCAGTTGTGGGGCTATGAACAAGATAGTACACCTTTCTGAGCCTCAGTTTCTCCCTCTGTAAAGTGAGGACAGTAACACTTGTGGTACTTGTAAAAATTAATCACTCAATGAACATTGATTAAGCACCTACTATGTGCTAGGCACTGGGGATACACTCAACACAGATGAGAGTAAAACATCCCCTTCCTTCAAGGAGTTTACATTCTTTAGTGGGAGAGAGAAGGGGTGCATAGAAGTAGATATAAAATAATTATATGTAGGGTGACTTTGGGGTTGGGGGCTACACCAGCAGCTTTGGGGATCCCAAGGGCCTCATTTAAGAGGTGACCCAGTCTAAGCTGAGCTTTGAGGAGCAAATGAGGTCATTTCAAATGCTTACAGACCTTGAAGGACTTCATAGGCACCGTGATTTATTGGCATTATTACTATTAATAATAATCAGTATTTTCCCCTTCTCCTCGTTAGTGCTGCCTTCTTGATTGCTTCATCCAGGCTAATCAGCAGGAGGAAGGAGTAAGGGAAAGGGGGGAGTGGTGGTGCTCTCAACCTTGGCTTCTAGCTCAGGGGGCTGGTGAGAGGGGAGGAGGAGGAGGAGGGGGAAAAAGGGGATGAAGAGGAGGAAGGGGAAAAAGGGGGTGAAGAGGAGGAGGAGAAAGAGGAAGAAGAGGTAGAGGAAGAGGAGGAGGAAGAAGAAGAGGAAGACAAGGAAAAGGAGGAAGAGTAGGAAAAGGAGGAAGCGGAGGAAGAGGAGGAGGAGAAAGAGGAGGAAGAGGAAGAAGAGATAGAGAAAGAGGAGGAGGAAGAAGAGGAGGAGAAGGAGGAGGAGGAAGAGGAGGAGAAGGAGGAGGAGCTGTTTGAAGAAGCTTTGCTGGGGGAGCTGACAGCCTGGGGCTTAGGTTTGAGCCACAGGGGGAACCCACCACACCTAGGCTCCTGAGAGTTGAGCAGGAGGTGGGGGTGACAGGTTCTGGAAAGAAGGCCAGGACATTTAAGCATCAGGATGTATAGACCTAAGCCTGCCCCTTAACCCACCTACCTCCTCTTCCTGTTTTGCCCAGGGCGTGACTTTCCGAGTGGAGGGTGGAGAGCTGGTGATTGCCCGCATCCTGCACGGGGGCATGGTGGCTCAGCAGGGCCTGCTGCACGTGGGTGATGTCATCAAGGAGGTGAACGGGCAGCCTGTGGGCAGTGACCCCCGGGGGCTGCAGGAGTTACTCCGGAGTGCCAGTGGTAGCGTCATCCTCAAGATCTTGCCTAGTTACCAGGAGCCCCACCTGCCTCGACAGGTGGGCAGCCCGTTGGCACCTGTGCCCATCCCCCTCTCTCCCTCCCTGGACCCTGGTATCTTTCCCTCTACACTTGATAGTCCCCTGCACTGTTGGCTGTTCCGAGGGGTGCTTCCTGTGGGCCCTCTTCTCTCTCCCAATATGAGTGTGTATTGGAGGTGAGCTGTGACCCATGTATGCAAGCATGCTTGAATATTCTGGCTGCAAGGGTCTGTGTGGCATGTACCCACACTGTTCATGGGGGGAGACGAGGATCACGGCATGGAGCAGACGCATGTAACAAGTATGCATTCATACTTGCGCAGATATGTAGGTATGCATGCACATGCAGAGGCAAGTGTGATGTAGAGGAAAGAATGATGTGGAGTCAGGAGAGGCCTGGGTTCCAAACCCTTCTCTGGCCCAGAGCTTCCCAGTCATGTGCCCACAGTCAGTCCTTTGAGCCTTGATTACCTCGTATGTAAAATGGAGGCAATTCAAGTAGTACCTACTTCACATGGAAAGCACTTTGCCAACCTTAAACTGGTATAAAATGCCAGTTAACATCCTTGTACATACGTGTGCATCTTTGTAACACATATGTACATTTTGGTACACACATATGCAGCGACATACACAATACATCCTTGTAAGGCATGTGCACATGTGTCCTTGTACGTGTGTGTATCTTGGTACATATGTTGTACCCTTGTGTGTATGTGCATCCTTATACATATGTGTGTGTCCTTATATGTGTGCATCCTTTTATATATGTGTGTGTGTCCTTGTACATACGTGTGTACTTTTGTATGTATGTACATCCCTTTAGATATGTATGCACACTTATATACACACATTGCACACTTGTTTGGTCATTTCACTCTTTATGATGCCTTTTGGAGTTTTCTTGGCAGAGATACTGCAGTGATTTGCCATTTCCCTCTCCAGCTCATTTTATAGATGAGGAAACTGAGGCAGACAGAGTTAAGTGACTTGCCCAGGGACACACAGTTAGTAAGTGTCTAAGGCCAGATTTGAACTCAGGAAGAGGAGTCTTCCTAACTCTGGGCCAGGCACTCTATCCGCTGCGCCACCTAGCCACCCCTTGTATATTTGTAGATACATGTATTTCCTTGTACATGTGCATGTGTGTTTATGTGTGTGGCATGTATACATATAAGCCTGTGTGGAATGTTTCTCCTGGCAGTAAGCATACGCAGCCTCCCATCAGGTTGAAACTCCCGTCTTGGCTGTCTCCCAGCAGCCTGTGGGGTTAGCATCTAGAAAATGCTTTGTCACAACCCAAGCCCAGTGGGCAGGAGAGAGAGGAGAAGGAGCGACTCGTCTTGGTGTGGGCATCTCCCCCTCCTTCTCTCACTAGAGTGTCTAAAGGGAGATCAGGAGGAATGATAACCCTGCCCATAACCGGGAGGGACAAAGACAGAACTGATCCACCGCCCTTTGTTCTGGGCAGTGAAAGGAGCCTGGCAGTGGATGGCAGGACCGGCAGAGACAGTGACGTTGCCCCATAAAGGGGCAAGGACTAGTGTGTATGAGTGTGGCTGGCTGTATGTACTCTCATCTCCCCACTACCTTCTCCCTGGGACTTTAAAGGCCAGGAGATGGCACCTTACTCAGGTCCTGGGTACCCTACCATCCCACTCCTGGGTGTCCTTATCGACGCTATGCCTAGCATGGCCTTTGATTTATATGTGCTTCTTCCCCCCACCCCCGCCCCTCCCCAGGTGTTTGTCAAATGCCACTTTGACTATGAGCCAGCCCGGGACAGCCTGATCCCCTGCAAGGAGGCCGGCCTACGCTTTTGTGCTGGGGACCTGCTCCAGATTGTTAACCAGGATGATGCTAACTGGTGGCAAGTGAGTGCCCTCAGGGCACAACCCCTGTCAAGGCTTGTTTCCCCATGGAAGCCAGGCCTTCTGCCCCGGGGTGCCTCACAACCCTCTCCCTTCCCTTCAGCCCTCTGCTGGTCCACCTTAATCCAGTCCATCAACTGGGGTGGTAGAGCTGGTGGCAAAGGAGGAAGCATGAACATTCCCACAGATACCCTGAGGGAGGGAAAGTGAAGGGGAATAGGGGAGATAGCAAAGTTCTTAAGCCCAGTGGGCTTGGGTGGGTGTTTCAGGCATGCCATGTAGAGGGGGGCAGTGCTGGGCTTATCCCCAGTCAGCTGCTGGAAGAGAAACGGAAGGCCTTTGTCAAGAGGGACCTAGAGATGACACCAACCTCAGGTAAGCACTTCTTGGGTAAGGTCGTGCCAGCTTTGGGGAGTGATGAGAGTGCTTCTACGTTTACCCATTTCTTCTGTCCTCATTGCCAGGTGCCCTGTGTGGCAGCATTTCAGGGAAGAAGAAGAAGAGAATGATGTATCTCACTACCAAGAATGCGGGTAGGTGCCCTCATGCCTGGGCACTGCCCACCCTCGGCGTTATCTCCCTTGGTGCTGCATGGAAACTGTATACCTTAATGTTTTACTGTGTTTGCCTTCCCCGTGGCACTAACTTCAGGCATCCTTCTTGGGCACTTTCTACTGCCAGACACATGACTGCTGGGCCCCTAGATACCACCCAGGGGCATTGCATCCATCTCCCTGAATGTTCCTCTCTGACCTTGACGACCTCTTCCTTTTGCCCTGATATACCCATGCTGGCCTGATGGGTGGTGCGCTTGCTTCTGTGCTCACAGAGTTCGATCGGCATGAACTTCTGATCTATGAGGAAGTGGCTCGGATGCCCCCTTTCCGGCGGAAAACCCTGGTGCTGATTGGGGCACAGGGTGTGGGGCGACGTAGCCTGAAGAACAAACTCATCATGTGGGACCAAGACCGCTATGGCACCACTGTGCCCTGTGAGTTGACCCTGGAGTGGGTGCTATACCCCAAGAGAGGGCACCAGACTGAGTACTAGGCTCAGTTAGCAGTCCCAAGGGCATTGGTTTATCTTTGTTTCTTCCTCAGCACCTAGATCAGAATCTTGTCTAGAGAAGGTATGGGAAGAGACAGTGTGGAGTAGTGGTCTGGACCTGAAGTCAGGAACACAGGTTCAAATCTCATCTTGGACCCTAGCTGTGTGACCCTGGGCAAGTCACTTAACCTTTTGGGAGCCTCAATTTCTTCACTTGTAAAATGAAAGCATTGGCCTTGATTGTCTAAAGTTCCTTCTAACTCTAATTCTCCGATCTTATGAAATATTTATTGAATTGGAGTGGGCACTGTGTTGGAGAGGGGCAGCTAGGTGATACAGTGGATGGAACAGGGGTGGGGAACCTGCAGCCTGGAGGCCACGTGTGTCTTTGGGTGTGGCTTTGTAACTGAGTCCAAGTTTTACAGAACAAATGCTTTTATTGAGGGGATTTGTTCTGTGACCTTTGATTCAGTCAAAGGGCCGAACTTGAGGACCTAGAGCGCTGCAGGCCGCAGGTTCACCACCCCTGGATGGAGTGTTGGGCCTCAGAGTCAGGAAGACTTATTTTCATTAGTTCAAATTCAGCCTCAGACACTTACTAGCTGTGTGACTCTGGGCAAGTCACGTAACCCTGTTTGCCTCAGTTTCCTCATATGCAAAATGATCTAGAGAAGGAAATGGCAAACCACTCGAGTTATCTTTGTCAAGAAAACCCCAAAAGGGATAACAAAGAGTCAGATAAAACTGAAAAACAAAAACAAACTGTGTTTGAGGGATCTAAATCGGTCTAATTTAACTAGCATTGAAGGCCAGCCTAGGTATGCCTCCCTCCAGGGTCCTGAATAACTCCACTTAGAGAATGGAATCATGGAAGGAAAATAAATGTAGAGGAACAAAGGAGAGGAGAGAGAGGCAGCTGGAGCAGCTGAGGGGGAAGAGGGGAGACATCAGTGTGGATTTATGGTCATGTAGATTAGTATGTAGAAACTGAGGTTGTCTGTTAGGGGCAGTGAGGTGGTGCAGTAGATGGGGCTGGGCCTGGAGTCAGGGAAAACTGACTTGAAATCTGCCTTCAGACATTTATTAGCTGGGTGACCTCGAGCAAGCTACTCAATTTTCCCACCTACCTCCCAGGGTGAAATCAGATAGTATTGGTAAGGTGCTTAAAAACGTTAAAGCACTTTGCAAATATATAATGTACACATTTATTATATATACATATACAACATATAATGTATTATGTAGAAAATGATTATATATAACATGCTGAGTTTTTATTTATAATTTTATTATATTTATTTATATATAAAATATTTATGTATTTATAATTATTGTGTCTGATTCTTCGTGACCCCATTTGGGGTTTTCTTGGCTGAGATACTGGAGTCATTTCCTTCTCCAGCTCATTTTACAGATGAGGATACTGAGGCAATCGGGGTTAAGTCACTTGCCCAGGGTCACACCACTAGGAAGTGTCTGAAACCAGATGAGTACTCAGGAAGAGGAGTCTTCCTGACTCCAGGCCAAGCACTGTGCCACCCAGCCACACATAATAATTATATGCAGTACAAACAAGATGTTATTTATATGTGATATGTCGCCTCTATCTACACATCATATGTAATATATATTTATATGGAATTTATTAAATATTAATAATATCATCGGCATCAGCATCCTAGGAAGACCTAGAGTCAGATACATCTGGGATTGAATGCCCTCTTTGCTACATGTTATCTGTGTGACCAAGGGCCAGTCACTTCCCCCTCAGTTTGCTCACCTGTAAAATGGCAGAGTTGGGGTCCGTGATGTTCAAGGTTCTTTCTAGCTCTGAATCCTAGAAGGCTATGAAATCTCAGCTGTCATTTTTGCTATTCTTCCTGATTGTTTGGTGAGTGAGCACCCTCTGCCGGTGAACAATGGGTACTGCACCATCAGGTTGGGGACTGCCTCCTACCATTGATCAGTAACCAAGGGTGGAGAACATGTGGTCTCGAGGCGGCAAGTTCCCCACCCCTGAGTGGTACATTGAGATGCAAGCGTCTTAGTCCCTACCCTACCCTCAATAATAATAATAATAATGATAGCTTGAATTCCTATGTCACTTTAAGGTTTGCAAAGTGCTTTAAAAACATCTCATGTTGTCCCCACAACAACCCTAGGAAGTAGGTGCTATTATTATCGCCATTGTATAAATAGGGAAACTGAGGCAGATGGAGGTTAAGTGACTTGCCCAGGTCACATAGCTAAGAAGTATCTGAGGCTAGATTTCAACTCAGTTTTTCCTGACTCCAGGCCAATTGCTCTAGCCATTGGGCTACCAAGCTGCCTCAAGGAACTAGTGGTCTAGCTTAGGAGACAAGACATGTCTATAGTCTCTGGTCAGAATGGACCTCAGAGATCCCCTAACCTTTGTGTGTTTCTATACCTCCAAAGACAGGGAAATCATTCCATTTGGGGGACAGCTTTACTCTTTAGGAAGTTTTTTTTTCCCTGATATTGACCCCTTATAACTTTTACCCTTGGGCCCTTTTGAGGGCAAGCAGACTAAGTCTATTTGCTCTTCCATGTTCTGTCTCTTCAGATGTTTAAGGATAGCTCTCATGTCTTTCCTAAGTCTCCCCTTGTCCAAATTAAACACCTCCACTTCCTTTAACCAGCAGTCTTCTCATCATCCAGATTGCTCTCCTTGGAACACAATGTCCTTCCTAAAATGAGCTGAATACAATATTCTAAATGGGGTCTGGCTGGGATGGAGGAGCTAGGACTTTCCTCATTTGTGACACTATACTTTTATTAATGCAAATGAAGGGCATATTCAACCTGGGAATTTATTGATTGGGCTAGCTAGTTGTGTGACCCTAGGAAAGTTATTTAACCTCATTATGCTTTGGGCTTCTCATCTGTGAATGAATGGATTGGATTCGATGGCCTTAAAGCTCTCTTCCAGCTCTAATTCTGTGAAATGCTGATTGAATTGAATTGGACACTGAAATGGACATGGTGTCTAATAGATTCAATTCAAGCCAACCTTTTTTTTTTTTCCCCTGAGATAATCAGGGTTAAGTGACTTGCCCAGGGTCACATAGCTAGTGAGTATCTGAGACCTCATTTGAACTGAGATCTTTCTGACTCCCTGCTCCATCCACTGGGCCACCTAGCTGCCCCAGTTCAATCCAATCTAACCAGCATTTAGGGGCAGCCTAAGTATTCCTTAGGTAGGGGCAATGGATAGAACGTTCTGCCTGGACTCAGGAAAATCTGAGTTCAAATCTGGTTGCAGACACTGCCTAAGTTGTATGACCCTGGACGAGTCACTTAACCCATTTGCCTTAGTTTCTTCATCTGTAAAACAAGCTGGGGAAGGAAATGGCAAACCACTCCAGTATCTTTGCCAAGAGAATGTCACAAGGGTCATGAAGTCAGAAACAACTAAACAGCAGTAAGGTTTTGCTTCCTGTGGCATCCTGAGTATCCATAGTTAGAGAATGGGGACCATAGAGGGATCATACTATCAGTGCAGGTTGGGCTGTCCCTATTATGCAGATGGAGAAACTGAAGCTGAGAGTGATTAAATGACTTGTTTAAGGTCACACAGCTAGTAAGTGTCCGAAGTGGGATTTGAACTCAGATCTTGCAGATTCCGAGCTCAGCACCCTATGCACCATCCCATCTAGCTGCCTCAGTGTTCATATGTGTATTCTCACTCTCCCTGTCTGCCAGACACATCTCGTCGGCCCAAGGACTCTGAGCGGGAAGGCCAGGGCTATAGCTTCGTGACACGGGCAGAGATGGAAGCTGACATCCGTGCTGGCCGCTACCTCGAGCACGGGGAATATGAAGGGAACTTGTACGGCACTCGAATTGATTCTATCCGAAATGTGCTCAGTGCTGGCAAGGTGTGCGTGTTGGATGTCAATCCGCAGGTAAGCTCCAGGCTGGCCACCTCCCTGACTGCCTGCTGGCCACATTCCTCAGTTCGCAAAGGGGCCCTTCCTAATCCTAGGCTGCAGCCCAATCCTTCAGGACCCTCTCCACACTATACAACCCCTAGAGCCTTTTCTCAACCATAGCTAACGCCTTATCCCCTGGGGACTTTCTTTAACCCTACATAACACCGCCCTCCCTGGGGCCCCTGGGTCTGAGTCCCAGCAGGACAACATTCCTACCTCTGGGACTTAGGTAAATCGCTTAGCACCTCCGAATCAGTTTCCTAATCCATAAAAGGAGGAAATTGGACTAGGTAACCTCTAATGTCTTTTCTGTCTTTAAATCTGCAATTGTATATATGATTGTGTTTGGTGTATGATCTATGAACCCTTCCCCTTCTATTACCAACCCAGGTCAAACCCTTCCCATGACTTCCTCTCTTACCTTCTTTTCCTAATGGATACTCTGAGATACATCTCCCTTTCCTGGGAGCAAACTCTACTCAGACTTCATATACTTTTTTTTTGGAGGCAATTGGGGTTAAGTGACTTGCCCAGGGTCACACAGCTAGTAAGTGTCTGAGGCTGTATTTGAACTCGGGTCCTCTTGACTCCAGGGCTGGTGCTCTATCCACTGTGCCACTTAGCTGCACCTGACTTCATATACTTTTTTTTTTTTGGAAGGTGGAAGGCAAGGCAATTGGGGTTAAATGATTTGCCCAAGGTCACACAGCTAGTAAATGTGCCAAGTGTCTGAGGCTGGATTTGAACTCAGATCCTCCTGACTCCAGGGCTGGTGCTGTACTCACTGTGCCACCTAGCTGTCCCCGATTTCATATATTTTTAATGCTTGCTTGACCCTGGGCGATACCCCAAGCTCCAGGGACCTTCTGTAACCTTATGTAACCCCCTCTGCCCGTGCCTAGAAACCTTGGGTTTGAACCCCTTGCCTGCTGTTTCTTTACCAAGGCAGCTGAAGATCCTATCTCCCAATTCATATTTCATCTGAACCCTGAAGTAGGAGGGTGCTATAGGGATCCCCCTGGGGTAAGAGATACGATTTTGGGGAGGGGGAATAAAGATTAAGGAGATAACACTGAATACTCCCCACCCTCATCTCAGGCAGTGAAGGTGCTAAGAACTGCTGAGTTTGTCCCATACGTGGTTTTCATCGAAGCCCCTGACTTTGAGACCCTGCGAGCTATGAACCGGGCTGCCCTGGAGAGCGGGGTAGCCACCAAACAACTCACGGTGAGGGGGACCTAGAAGAGAAGTGGAAAGATGGCTACAGGGTGGGGCAGACACAAGTTCTAGGATGGGATGGATGGGCTGGCCCTGGGAGGGGTGCAGGAAGTGCTCAGAGCACAAGGGGAAATAGGGATACATTGACTAGTGGGGAGGCTGGGCAGCAGGTCAGGGGTGCCCAAGGAAGTATGGGCAGATGCTCATCTTTTCAATCATTCATCACATATTCATTAAACAGCAGCTCCATCGATGGCCCAGTGAGGGCATAAATAGGTGAATTAAACTCAATTCCTCCCTCCTAGCATATTACATAATACGGGGTATTCCTAGAGTCTGGGCACATAGGCAAAATTTTCAAGAAATGAAATGAAGGAAATATTTATTTAATTGGAATATTAACAAGTAACACCTTCAATGATTTCCATCATTTGTGATGCAAAGGTTGATGCGCTTTGCAAGATTCTCATGAACTTGATGCAGCAACTCCACATTGCCATCAATTGCCTATGTGTCCAGACTTTTGGAACACCCTGTGTGTGTGTGTATGTGTGTGTGTATATATGTATATATATAATATATATATATATATATATATGTATGTATGTATATAACACAAGACATTGTGATAAGAGATAATAGGAACAAAATACTGTAAGAATCTAGAAGAGAGAGAGATCGCATCATGATCTAGGGCAGGGGTGGGGAACCTGTGGCTTCGAGGCCACATGTGGCCCTCTAGGTCCTCAAATGTGGCCATTTGACTGAATCTAAACTTCACAGAACAAATCCCCTTAATAAAAGGATTTGTTCTGAAAAACTTGGACTCAGTCAAAAGGCTGCATCCAAGGGCCTAGAAGGCCTCAAGGCTGCAGGTTTCCCACCCCTGGTAGAAGACCAGCAAAGTCTTCACTGGGGGTGGCATTTGAATGAGTCCTTGACAGATGGTCAGACTTTTGACAGATGGAGATAGAAGGGAGAGGCATGCTAATCCAAGGTAGGTTGAGGTTAGATCACAGACTTGAGTGTGAGGCTGAGGAGTCTAAGCTTTATTAGAGAGGCATGGACAGTTACTGAAAATTCTCATGTAGGGGAGTAACAGGATAGAATGGAGCCTTAGGAAGATTGCTTTGGTATCTGGTGGAGGATGGGTTGGAGCCCAATTAGAAGGCAATTAGAGGGGTCAAGGTGATGTGTGATGAAGGCCTGGACTGGAGTAATGACTTTGGGAGTGAGGCAGAGGAGACATATTTGATATTGAGGAGATAAAATTAACAAGACTTCATGATGGATTTAATGTGAAGGACAAAAGAGAAGGGGCCAAAGGCTACTCACATATTCTAAGCCTGAATAACTTGGAGGACGGTGGTATCATTGCCAGCGTTGGGGAATTCAGGGGAAGGAATGGGTTAAGTGGGCTGGGTGATGGATTCTGTTTTGTATACGTTAAATTTGAGGTGTTGGTTGGCTAACTGGGCAGAGCTGACAAATGACAGCGGAGAGGAACGGGAAGGAGGAAGGAAGAAAGGAAGGGAAGGAAAGAGAGAGAGAAGAAACAAAGGAAAGGAGGAGGGAAGGAAGAAAGGATGGGAGGGAGGGAAAGAGGAAGGAGGAAGGGAAGAAAGGAAGGAAAGGAACGAGGGAGGGAAGGAAAGGAAGGAAGGAAAAAAGGAAGGAAAGGAAAGAGAGAAGAAAGAAAGGAAAGTAGGAGGGAAGGAAAGAGAAAGGGAAGAAAAGAAGGAAGGAAAGGAAGGAGGGAGGGAAGGAAAGGAAGGAAGGAAGAAGGGAAGGAAGGCAGATACAAGCATTTGTTAAGCATCTGCTATGTTCCAGGCACTGTGCTAAGCACTTCACAAATACTCTCCTTGGATCCTCATAACGACCTTGAGAGATAGTTGCCATTATTATTCTCCTTTTATAGTTAAGGAAACCAAGGCAAATGAGGTCAAGTGCCTTACCCAGAGTCAGCAGAAGAAAGGTCAAAATCAGTTCTGAATGCAGAGAGGTTAAGGAGAAAAGGTTATTGCATTCGTGTGTTGGTGATTTTTGACCCCAGAGGGAAAAGCAGTGGTAGATCAATGAGGACAGAAATCAGTAGGGAGAGGTCGGGCAATGAGTTTGTAAGTGGGGAAGAACTGAAAGTAATGAGTACAGATATTTTTTTGAGAAGTTTAGCAGTGAAAAAGGGATTAAAAAAGATGAAAGGGCCTGTTGAGATGTATCCAAGCGATGAGAACAATTTATTTTTCTTCAGATAGGGAGAGCTGAGCATGTTTAGAGGCCCAGGGGAAGAAACCAGTATGGGGGGTAGAGATTGAAGATGCAAGGAATGGAGTTAATAAATGAATCTAGGTCTAGTAGGAGGTGGGCAGAACTAAGCAGGAGGGCAAGGTGGCAGAGTTAGCATTGGCAAGAAGGGACATTTCTTCCCCTGGGAGAGAAGAGGAGAAGGAAATGGGTGAAGGTACAGAGATACTGAGAAGCAGAGAGGAGAGGAGATGAGTGGGGAACCTGTGGCCTTGAGGCTACATGTGGCCTTCTAGATCCTTAAGGCCTTTTGACTGAATCCAAATTTTACAGAAAAATTTGGATTCAGTCAAAAGGCTGCACTTAAAGATCTAGAAGGCCACATGTGGCCTCAAGGCCGAAGGTTCCCCAGCCCTGGATCTCTGTAAAGTATCAGGAACCAAGGATGTCTTCTGAGAGTGTAGGAGGCAAAGAATTTAAGTGGGACTGGAAATGTATAGTTAGTGGAAAAGTTTTGGACCTGCCCTATAGAGAATGAAGCGGAGAGTCAAAAAGAGATTAATGAAAACCTTGCTGAGCAGAAAGAAGCCCTTTAAGCTAAAGAGCTGTGTTGGCCCCTGTCAGCCTGTTTTGGGGTCTTCTAGAAATGCTAGGTGACAGAATGGATAGAATGCTGGGGCCCAGAGTCAGGAAGATTCATGAGTTCAAATCTGCCCTCAGACACTTACTAGCTGTGTAACCCTGGGCAAATCACTTAGCCCTGTTTGCCTCAGTTTCCTTATCTGTAAAATGAGTTGGAGAAGGAAATGGTAAAGCACTCTAGCATCTTTGCCAAGAAAACCCCAAATGGAGCCATGAAGAGTCAGACATGACTGAAAATGACTGAACAATAACAAATAGAAAGGAAGCCAGTTTGGCAGGATCATAGAGTGTGTGAAAAGGACTAATGTGTAATCAGCTTGGAAAAAATGGATTGGAGCCCAATTGTGAAGGGCCTTAAATGTCACACAGAGAGCTTCTGTTTGGAAAAATAGGGAGCCACTGGACCTTATCAAGTAGGAAAATGGTCAGACCTGTACTTTTGGTAGCTGAGTGAAGGACAGATTGGAAGGGGGAGACTTGAGACAGGGAGAACAATTAGGAGGCCATCAAACTAATTCATGTGAGAGGTAGTGAGGGCCTGGACTTGGAGGGGGCCGTGTGAGCAGAGAGAGGAGATGGAGACAAGAGAAGTGGGAAGTACTAGAGACAGTGTGTAGGGTGAGGTAGAGAGAAGGTCTGAGGATAATGCCAAGGGGTGGATCAGGTGGGGAGGGGCAAAGAGATAATGAGCTCTGTTCTGGGCATGTTGGATTTGAGATGCTAAAGTGACACTCACTTTGAAATGGCCACTAGGGAGGAGGAGATGTGGGACTGGAGCTCTAGTGAAAGACTGGGGATCTATCTATCTATCATTTGTCTGTCTGTCTATCTATCTATCTATCTATCTATCTATCTATCTATCTACCTACCTATCATCTATCTATCTATCTATCTATCTATCTATCTATCTATCTATCTATCTACCTATTTATTCATCTATCTACCTATCTATTCATCTATCTATCTGTCTATCTATCATCTATCTACCTATCTATCATCTATCTATCTATCTACCTCTCTATCATCTATCTACCTATCTATCTATCTATCTATCTATCTATCTATCTATCTACCTATCATCTATCTATCTATTTTTCTATCTATCTATCTATCTATCTATCTATCTATCTATCTATCTATCATCTATCTATCTATCTATCTATCTATCTATCTATCTATCTATCTATCTATC
>CM053626.1:185646926-185673949 GCA_028646595.1 Phalanger gymnotis
TATCTATCTATCTATCTATCTATCTATCTATCTATCATCTATCTATCTACCTATCTATCATCTATCTATCTATCTACCTATCTATCATCTATCTGTCTATTTATCTATCTATCATCTATCTACCTATCTATCATCTATCTATCTACCTATCTATCATCTATCTATCTACCTATCATCTATCTACCTATTTATCATCTATCTATCTACCTATCATCTATCTATCTATCTATCTATCTATCTATCTATCTATCTATCTATCTATCTATCTATCTATCTATCTATCTATCCATTTATCTATCTATCTATCTATCTATCTATCTATCTATCTATCTATCTATCTATCTATCTATCTACAATCTATCCAGAGAAACTCTGTCTCTCTCTGTCTCTCTCTCTGACTCTTTCTCTCTGTCTCTGTCTCTCTCTGTCTCTCTGTCTCTGTCTCTGTCTCTCTCTCTCTCTCTCCCCTCTCTCCCCTCTCTCTCTCTCTCTCTCTTGCTCCTGCTCCCTTTCTCTCGAGAACCATCTACAAAGAGATGAAGAGATGAAATTGTAACCCATGGAATTGATGATGTCATCAACAGAGAGAGGTAGAGAGAGAAGAGGTGGCTAGATTAGCTGATCTCTCAGGTTCCTCCATGACCCTTTTGGGATCCAAGGCTGGGCTTCCCCAGATACTGGATGTTGTCCATAAGAGTAATGGGGAGCTTCATGGGGGCTGGTGAGGGGAGAGGTACAGGAGACAGACAGTGCTACTGGGCTGGAGTGCTCAGAATGTGGGAAGGGGGGCATCAGAGGGAGGTCTTCCTGTTTGCCCTCATCACAGGCCTTGTAGGGGTCCCTCTGGTCCTCTCCCAAGGCCTGGCTCTCTCCCTCTCCATTCCTAGCCTGACCCAGGAGAAATAATAAAGGGGTGAGTAAAAAGCTCCAAGTTCAATTTGTGGGTGAGCAGGGAAGGAAAGGAAGGGCAAGGGCGGATGTGATTGAGAGAGAAAGGGAAGGGAGACAGGATTAGAGAGAAGAGCCTTCCCTAGCTAAGGAGCTCCCCAACACCCTTGATTCTACCCCAGCCCAGTCTCCCGGTCTAGCTGGTCATTTCTGCTTTGCCCCCAATCCTCAGATTCTCTTTTGCTGCTGGCTGCAAAGTCTTGTGTCCACTGGGAGCATTATCAGGCTGGGGAGGACACTTCTTAGGCAGTTATAAGTGGGTGCTCTTGGGGTTGCTGTGATACCTGGGACAGGTAATTGTGGGATTAGATGGCATGATAAGGTGAGTCCATCTGTTAAGGTATGAGTTGGGGTTTGCTTGGCATGGGTTGAATTGATATGGCAGAAAGAGCTCTGGGTTTGGAGCAGGAAGACCTGGGTTTGAATTCTACCTCACACACACGCTAGCTGTGTGATCTTGGCCAAAACCCTTAACTTGCCTGACTCCTCATTTGGCTCATCTGTAAAATAGGGCTAATGATGGCACCTACCCCACGAGGGTGTTGTGAGGCTCAAATGAGATCATGTATGGAAAGTGCTTGGGGCTATATGAGTTAGGATGCTTATGGTGATTACTTAGTGGGCCTAGGTAGGACTGCCCCTGCCCTGGAGATCATCTCCCCTCAGCACAGGGAGTCAGTGATCACTTTGTTTGGCACCATAGAGGGAAGGCCCAGAGGGGACAGGATCATCAAACCTATCTCTCATGGGTCATCAAAGGTGTGGGGGGGTGATTCTCATTCAGGGGAGGGAGTGAATGGGAAGGGAGCACCTGAATCAGTGGACTCCCTGGGTCTGGACAGGAAGCGGACTTGAAGCGGACGGTTGAAGAGAGCAGCCGGATCCAGAGAGGGTACGGGCACTACTTTGATCTCACTCTGGTGAATGACAACCTTGAGAGGACCTTCCGGGAGCTTCAGACTGCGATGGAGAAGCTGCGGACAGAACCCCAATGGGTGCCTGTCAGCTGGGTATATTAACCCTGCCGCCCACCTCTGGCACAGGGATTCATGTCCCCATTCCACAATCCTTAGTCACTCAGACCTCATCCTCTGCCAGGAGGTGTCCTTGGGCATCTTCTGCAGAGATTCCCATGTTCCTTAGCCCAGCTCACTTGGGAAGCTGTGTCCACTCCTTGGGATAAAATGCCAGGTGGGCAATGAAAGCTAACATCAGGAAGACACTGTTAGGGTGAGGTATGTTCATGGGGCACCTTGGTGCCCAGGTGCTGCCCACCTTTCCCATGCCTGTTAGCTATCAGCCTACCTGGTTCCCTCTCTACCCTTCTCTATGGGACCAAACTGTGCTTAGGAGGGTGGGGGAAGGGGAGGAACCCCCAAGGTGCCCATCAGTCCATAAATGAGAAAAGCTGACACTTGGGTGAACACCAAGGTCTCCTGTTGCCACTTTATTTAGTCACCTTTTCTCCTCAGGGCTAGCATAGATCTACCCCTACCCGAGTGCCCTTCCTACTGACTAGTCACTTAATCCTGGGATCCACAGATGGGAGAATTATTATGTCACCATCTAAATGAGCTGGCCATTTGGTCCAGACCTGCCTAGGAGCTAGTTCTGCCTGGTGCTACCCCCAAAGCCTGGGTAAGAATGAAGCACATGAAGCCAGGACACCCATGGTGGGAAATGGGCACTATCCTCTTTCTGGATAATCCTGGAGAACAGAATGGAATCTGTGTTGGGAAAGATTCCCAGGGCTTAACCTCTCTCCCTATCTCCCCTGCCCTCTCCCAAGTATACAGCAATTCACTGCCGAAGACTCCCCTACAGTATCTTCCAGACCCCTCAGCACTGTTCTTCCCCAGCCTCACCTGGGAGGTATGGGGATGGGCAGGAAGACCTTGGCCTTGAGAAGGGAAAGCTAGACCTCCTATATCATTTCTGCCGAATATCTCCGTGAACTTGGAAAATCAAGAGGGGACAGTCAGCTTCATGATCTTGGCCCAATATTCCTTTCCATCTCACCAAGGGCTTAACCCCTGCAGGCAATCTGGGCACATGCCTTTTCCAGCTGACAGGGCCTGGCTCTGGGAGTCCTACTAGGAGGGTGGTGATAGGAGGCCTGGGTGACTTGGACAGAGTAGGATGGAGAAGGCCAGGTGAGAGTGAAGCATGAAAAAAGGAACTTCTTTTGTCTATGTCATATTGATCATATGTATGTGAAACATATGTGGGCCTCTCAGAGAGGGCTGGGTTATTTTGCTCTAGAGGAGAAATTTCGGAGTCTAGAGGGATTGGAGTGGATGGTCCCTATTTCTTCTTTGTATTGTGAAGGTTCCTCTCCTTAAACTGGGGAGAAATCCTACATCCCAGAGTCTTAGAAATTGTCAGATTTTTATCTCCCAACTCCCATTTCCATGCCTCATTCTCCAAGTATGTGAGGGTACACCATCACCCCCTAATTTAGGAGTGTGGAGTAGTACAGAGGTCACCTTTGTAAAATAGAATTCCCCTTTAAGAAGAGAATGCTGTCTTAGAATTTCCAGGGTCATTTCATCTATTCTCCTGCTTTCCCATAGGATAGTCCTTTCATCCCACAGGAATCAATAGGAAACCTCGAAGGGAAGAAAAAAAAAACAAACTAGCCTCTCCTAGGTATCCCTGTGTTTGGGGCCTCAGTCCTCATCCCAATCTACATCCTTACCCTAACTCGAGGGCCTACCTAGTCCTTCTGTGTGTTTAACCTCATCTTTCTTGCTGCAATGTCAACCCAAGCTGGCCCCTGAACCACTGTGCCCTCCCTCCCCTACTGCATTGGGGAGGGTGGGATGTCCCTTTGCAGGAGGCCCAGGAAACTAGTGCTCCCTCATCCCTTCTCAGTGCCCCTTCTTGCTTAGGCCCCTGAGAGGGCCAATGGTTCATTAGCATATTCCTGAGAGGGGGAGGAGAAACATATAAGAGAATTGAGTAAAGAGAGAATAAACTGACTTATTTATTACAAATGGAAGAAATCAATTCATTAGTGTGTAAATATTGCATGTATAACATAACCAAGTGAAATGTAGAGGGCCCCCGGCAGCTTTCCTAGCTATTTTCCTCTCTGCATCTCATTTGTAAAGATCTGCATATACTACGTCTATATTTTTCCTTTTTTTTGTTTTTTTTGCCCTCTGATTTTCTCCCATCATCCCCAGCTGTCTTCTGGTCTAGCCTGCAGAGCCAGTGGGAAGGGGAAGAAGAGATTCCCTGTCGCCTGTTGAACTAGTCCTAGTTGTAAGAGATAATTTACCCCTCCTCCACCCCTCCCCCCCAGGAGGGGCCCAAACAGCCTCTAGCAGAAATTCCGAACTGGGGACTTCAAGGTCCCTTTGAGCTCCGCTTTCTGTGATCTTATTACAATACTTGCCCTTTCCCCCTCAAGCAATCTACACAGGACTGAGAGTCAAGATGCTTTTCTAAGGATGAGAAAGGAGAAAGGCCCAGGGAATCTAGCAGAGTCCCCCAACCCCCATGCGGCTAAACCCTTGCCAGCCTGAGGACCCGTTCTCAGAGATGCCACAGTAGTAACCTGTACAAGTGCCAGAATCTTTCTTCCCGAGTCCCCCTACTTGGTGGGGGGGGGGAGGGAGAGAAGGGCTGGTAGGAGGGGAAGAGCTGGGACACAGGTAGTCTAGACAATCTGGAAGTTGGGCGATCTTCAGTTTTTATTTCTGCCTTGGTGCCAACAGTGGGATTATCTGCCATTCTGTTTGGAGAAATTTGGGAGTAGTCCAGTAGACAAGCTGGTAAAAATAGAATTCCCCTTTAAGAAGAGAATGCTGTCCCTGACAAGATAGACCCTCTCCCTGGGGAGAGCCTGGAAAGTTGTTGGGTCCTCTATAGGAAAAGGAGGCCTCTTTAATCTCTGTATAATATAGCACTATAAATGGGAGCTTTGATGATGGATGGCACTCGAGCCCCCAAATGCCCTTGGTCACACACAGACATACATAATACACACAGTCACCACTCATACACCCCTCTGGAGATACACAAATAATCTTTAGACTCTGGTATAATGGAAAACAGACTAGTCTGAGAATAGTGAGTTATTTCAAGTGCTGCCTCTTATAGGGACCATTTAGAGGGACTGGGCAGCTAGGTGGCACAGTGGATAGAGTGCGGGGACTGGAGTCTTCTTGACTTCACATCCAACCTCAGACATTTACTAGCTGTGTGACCCTGAGCAAGTCATTTGACCCTGTTTGCCTCAGTTTCCTCATCTGTAAAGTGAGCTGGAAAAGGAAATGACAAACCACTCCAGTATCTTTGCCAAGAAAACTCCAAATGGGGTCACAAAGAGTTGGACTTGACTGAAATGACTCAACAACAACAGAGGGCCTGATTCCTTTACAAGCATCCTGGGAAGATCTCACACTCTTCCTAAGAAGCTGTTCATGATGTAGAGGGACATAACTCACCCAAGAAAAGAGCACCCTGCAGTTGAAGTGGCACCTTGCACCTTGATGCAACACATTAGTGTTTCACATTTACTTGACACTATTCATTTTCCCCTTCCCACCAAGATGCCCAAAAGGAGTGCCCTGGCACTGTTCCCCAGTTTCTCTTCACCTTCCCCCTGATATCAATATTTAGCCAGCTGGCTGCCTATTATCTCCATTCCCTTCCTGGGGACCAAGCATTTCTTGGGAAAAGGGGAAGAAGAGGTCACCAAGTTGGGTAGAGTGTGTGTGTGTGTGTGTGTGTGTGTGTGTGTGTGTTATGTCTAGGGTATTTGAAGAACTTTCAGAATGATGAAGTCACGCCCCACTCCCAGGTTCTTATTCCTAGCCTCTGACTACCTTATTCCTCAACTCTAGCCAACATCTCTCCGCTCCTAATCTCTCTATCTCTACCTTTCTGTGTCTATCTCCCAGTCTCTATCTATCCTTCTCTCTTTCATTCTACTTTTGTTCCTTTGATTATATTTTCAGACAGAGGCCTCTTTGTGATTTGTCTAAGACAAAGGGAAGCCCCTTCCAGAAGGATGGAGAGAAGGAAACATGCTCTAAAATGACAGTTGAGATCAGATAATCCAGAACCAGTTTCTATCTGGTTAGCACATTCGCTCTTCTTGTTTTAGCCCCATCAATTCAGATTTCTCTTGGCAAGTCTTGTTCAGTTATGCTCTACTCTTCATGACCCCATGGATGATAGCATGCCAATACTGTCCAGGGAGTTTTCTTCTCCAGTGGATTAAAGCAAACAGAAGTTGTGACTTGCCTGGGGTCATGCAGCTAGTGAGTGTCTATTTGGCTAGGGAGTAGGTTTAGCTGAGTCACTTTCCTCGTTTTTTAGCCCTGCAGACTCAGAATTCTCTCAGCAACTGCAGGGATAAGAAAGGGGCTGGGAGAAACTGGGGGTAAAATATTCCGGGTGTCATGGAAAGGATAAGGTCAGGGGGCTAGTCCCTGCTTTGCTTGGAATGCTCCCCTCAAGGCTCATGCCAGAGGTCTTTCCTGATTCCTCCACCTGTTAGTTCTTCCCCTTCCCTCTCCTTCCAAATATGTTTAATATTTACTTTTCTGGTTAACATGTTGTTTCACCCCTAGAGGGCAAGCTCTTTGAGGGCAGGCATTGTTTTATATGCCCAGTGCCTACCACAGTGTTTGGCCCATAGAAAGGACTTAATAAATGCTGATTGAATTGACCTGAACAAATATATGTTAAGGGCAGGTAGGTGGTTCAGTGGATAGAACACCAGACCTGGAGTCAAGAAGACCTGAGTTCAAATCCAGCTTCAGACACTTTCTAGCTGTGTGACCCTGGGTAAGTCACTTCACTCTGTTGGCCTGAGTTTCCTCATCTGTAAAATGAGCTGGAGAAGGAAATGGCAAACCACTCCAGTTTCTTTGCCAAGGAAATTCCAAATTGGGTCATGAAGAGTCATACATGACTGAAACAATGGAACACACACATATTAAGCTCCTACTATGTGCAGAGCACTGAGTTAGGAATTAGGGAGATAAAAATTTTAGAGAAGGCAGTCCGTGGTCTGATGGATCCCAGGGATAACCACTCATATTTGTATACATTTTAGGATAATAGGTCTAGTATTGGAAGGGACCTTGGAAACCATTCAGTCCAACGGCTCACCTAAAGCAATTCGAGCGGCATCTTGGTGTAGAGGAAAAAGTTTGGAGTCAGCTAAGTTAGATTCAAATCCCAGTTCTGCTACTTCCTAGCTATGTGACCTTGGGCAAATGGGGGAAGTGAAGGGAACAAACATTTATGGAATGCCTACTATGTGCCAGACACAGTGCTAGGCACTTTACAGATATTATCTCATGATCCTTCTTACAACCCTGGAGATAGGTGCTATAATCCCCATTTTACGGGTGAGGAAACTGAGGCTGTCAGAGGTTAAGTGACTTGCCCGGGGTCACACAGCTAACGAGTGTCTGATGCTCAAGTCTTCCTGACTCCAGGCCTGGCTCTCTGTCCAGTGTGCCACCAAGCTGCTCTGGAGGTCGGTGTTACTATTATCCCCATTTTACGGGTGAGTCGAGGTGTATTCTATCCGCTATACCATCTAGCTGCCTTTAAATCTCTTCATTTCTCTGGACCTCAGTTTCCTCATCTGCATAATGGCCTTAGATGATGTCCAGGGAAGTGACTACTCTCTATCTATAATTCACATAATACCTCTGTGAGATAGGTAAAGTGAAGCTCAGTGAAACTGGTACACTTGGCGGTAGACACAAAGCTAGTGGAGACTCAAATGCAAGGCTCCTAAAGCCAAGGACAACAATTCCCACAACACTTTAGTATTTTCCCTCATACCACCAACTTGTTGTGTGATGTTAGACAAGTCACTTAGGGAGCTGGGTGGCATGGTGGCTAGAGAGCTGAGCTTGGATCCCGTCTCAGACACTTACTGGCTCTCTTGTCATTGGCAAGTCTTTTAAAAAAAACACAAACAAAAAAACTGTGACTCAGTTTCCTCATCTGTTAAATGAAGGGCAGATTCAATGGCCTTCTAAGGTCCCTTGTAGCCCTAGATGTATGATTCCATAATCCTATGACCCTGATTTTGTGTGCGTGTGTGTGTGTGTGTGTGTGTGTGTGTGTGTGTGTGTTGTAGGGGGTGGGGGTGACTTATCTTCCTGAGTTCAAATCCAACCTCAGACACTTCCTAGCTGTGTGACCCGGGGCAAGTCACTTAACCCTTTGCTCCCAGTTTCCTCATCTATAAAATGAGCTGGAGAAGGAAATGGCTGTATCTTTTCCAAGAAAACCTCAAATGTGGTCACAAAGTGTTGGACATGACTGAAATGATTGAACAACAAAAAGGTGGGGGTGGAGGTGTGGGGAAGGTGACTATCCTTCGGTCTCCTCAAGTCTGTGATCCCAGCCCTCCCTGTGCCTCATCTTCCCTCCCTGTAACATGGAGTTAAGCTAGACGTTTCCTAAGATCTCTTCCAGCCTTCATTATAAGGCTTGCTACAGCTAAGACACAAAATTGGTCATTTTAGTATCCTGCCCTCTCTCAAACAGTCGCCTCATCACATCCTTGCGCCCCCTTTGGGTGGAAGGTGAGAGAATTCTTCTCAGGTTAGAGATGGTGAAAGCTGGCTGCTTACACAGGTCACAGCTGAGTCAGCTCCAACTGGTTCCCAACCCTAGCCTCCTTTCCCCTCAGGTCATGCATAATCTTTGTTCCTACTCTCATCTTCCCTAGGTTGGAGATGGGTTGGGAGGGCATTATTACTTTCCCAATGCACTTAGGATCCTAGGAGCCGGAGCTGAAAGGGTCCTTGGAGACCATCTACTCCAACCATCCATTTTACAGATGAGGTCCAGAGAGGCTAATTGCCTAAAGTGACAAAGCAGGAATTGGAACACTGGTTCTCTGACTTCAAATCTAGAACTTTTCCTGTAATACCATTTGCCTGATAACTTTAGACAAGACTTAGACAAACCTTCAGATGGTTTGTGAGTAGTGTCTCTTTAGATGAGCATGCTGCTATGTTATTTTTAAGCAACAAAAGCACCGAATTAGAATAGGAAAGTAAAAAAAAAATCAGAAACATTCTAAATTCATGTAAAGTTTCATTCTAAATGTCTAGAATTATTCATAATCAAGAATTCTAAAATATTAAAGCACTGACCTAATGAATGCATTTCCATTCTCTGCTTCCCCATCCTAGTCTGGAGAGGAGCCCACATCTATACTTTCATTCCTGAGTCCCTCCCTGCTCCCAGCCCCCCCCCCCCCACGCCTCCACCACTGACCCCCTACAGATTCCTGCCTAAAAATTCGCTGTGGCTGTCTGCATGATACTACAGGACCCTGGAGGACTTTTCTCTGGGTACGGCTGAGTGTGATTGCATAGGTAAGAATGTGTGTTTGGTTTGTGTGACTATGGCTGCGAGCAGGTTATTTTGCCTCTCCAGGTCTCAGTTTCTTCATCTGCAAAATGAACAGATTAGACTAGATGGCATCTAAGGTGCCTGCCAGCTTTAAATCTAGAATCCTATGATGTGTCCAAATGCATATAACTATGACTTCGCATGATTCTCTCTATGATAAGGTATGTGATCATTTAACTTACCAGTGTCTCTAAGTGTGCCTCGGTTCTGGTCTTGCGCTTACAATTCAGAGATCTAACATTCACTTTTCTCTATCCTTGCCTTGTCTGATGTTGGGCCCCTCAGTCACCAGGGTGGGCCTGTGCCTCTTTTCAAGTGAGGCAAGGGTAGATTTGGATCTGTCCATTAGTTTGGGTGAAAGCATTCTTTTTTTTTTTTAATTTTCAACATTCGCTTCTATTAGATTTTGAGTTCAAACTTTCTCCTCCTTTCTCCCCTCCCCCTCCCCAAGACAGCATGCAATCTGGTATAGGCTGTACATATAAATTCATATTAAACATATTTTCACATTAGTCATGTTGTAAAGAAGAATTAGAACCAATGGGTGAAACAAACAGGGTTCAGTGACTTGCCCAGCGTCACACAGCTAGTAAGTATCTGAAGTTGGATTTGAACTAAGGAAGATGAGTGGACCCAGCACTCTATCCACGTCAACAATCCTTAGCCACCCAGGACATAGAGTACTGGACTTGAAATCATAAAGAGTTGGGTTTGAGTTCTGCTTCAAGCACTGTGACCCTGGGAAAGTTACCTTAATCTCTCTGAGTCTGACTCCCCATCTGTCAAATAGGAATGATAATAAAAGCACCTACCTCCCTCATCTTGTAAAGATCAAATGAAATAACGCATGTAAAGGGCTTCCTAAACCTTAGAGTTTTAAATAAATCTGAGCCGTTAACATCACACAGAGGCAGCATGTTATGGTGAATACAAGGAATGCTGGGCTTGGAACAGCTATGTGACTCCAGACAAGTCATTTCATTTCTTCATGCCTCAGGCTACTAACTCCTCAAGATTTAGCTATGAGGCTGCAGACTAATTGCAATCTGTACTTCCTCATGTGGACAAAATTGCAACTTTCATTTAAGGAGAGTGCCCCGGCCAGCCACGTCTCATTCCTCTTCAGGCTGCACTCAGAACTCACCCTCCAAGGCCTTCATGTGGACTACCTTCGTCCCATCCTCCTCTCCCCAGCCCTTTTCAGCTTCTTTTTATGCACTGTCCTTAGACAGCATATATATATATAAGCTCCCAGAGGACAGGGACTCTGCTTTTATTTGTGTCCCCAGTGCTTAGCCCAGTGCCCGGCCCTTAGTAAGCCTTCAGAAATGCTTGTTGACTGATTGACAACATCACAGATCCTTCTTTGTCTTTGAAAATAATCATGGAATAAAGCAGTGTTTCTACCCAAGTCACTCAGAGTATTGGATGCTTTATCTTCAAAGAAAAAAAAACAGTTATACAAGAATCAGGCAGTTTAAAGGTGATCTAGATAATATAAACATATCATAAAGTAACATCACCAAGGACATTATAAATAGCCTAATTTGGCCTTTGCCATGCAGAACAAAGAGGATGGAGTCAACAGGAACCTTTGAAAGGGGTTCTTAACCTTTTTGGGGGCACCTAGGTGGCACAGTGGATAGAATGCCAGGCCTGGAGTTAGGAAGATTCATCTTCATGAGTTCAAATCTGGTCTCAGACACTTACAAGTTTTATGACCCTGGGCAAGTCACTTAACCTTGTTTTGTCTAAATTTCCTCATCTGTAAAATGATCTAGAGAAGGAAATGGCAAACTGCTAGTCACAATCTTTGGCAAGTCACATAATCTTATTTGCCTCAGTTTCCTCATCTGTCAAATGAGCTGGAGAAGGAAATGGCAAACCACTGCAGTGTCTTTGCCAAAAAAAAAACCAAATAAGGACACAAAGAGCCATAGGCCATTGAAATGACAGAACAATGACAACAAATGAAGCCTAGAGAGGTTAAATGGCTTTTCTCCAACCTCACTGGTCAGGACGTATGAGAACTGGGATCCAAACCTACGTCTTCTACCTCCCAGCCCAGGCCTCTTTCTCCTGTACCATATTACGCAGGTGGTCTTCAGTCAAAAACTTCTCATCTTATTGAACCAGGCTCTGATTTCGGGCAAAGTATTCCAATTCTGTTGTCTCTCTCCCAGGAACTTTTCAGCCATTAAGAGTCATTTCCAGACGTTTTCCTCCACCCGCTCCACCTCCTGGGCCCTTACCCCCACTCCCACCTACCCAGCGATCCATCCCTTATGTAACCAGGGGCTCAAAGCTCATTTGTATAAGACCCTCCTCCTTGGTGGAGATGGATTCCTTAGTGCTCTGCACCGGAGCATCAGTCTCCACCAAAGGGGGAGGGGGTCTTATGCAAATATGCCTCGAGCCCCTGGTTACATTCATAACAGTGAAAAGCAGACAGATAAGCAAAAAGAATTGAGAAAGTGACAATATTTGACCATAAACATTCTATGCCCAGTCCCTCGTGCCCTCCCTCCCCCTTAAAGGAAGGAATATTTACTAGGGCATCTAGGTAGTACAGTGGATAGCATTTCTGGACTCAGAGTCAGGGTAGCCTGCCTCAAATAATTACTAACTCTGTGATCCTGGACAGGTCACTTAGTTTCTCAGCCTCAGTTTCCTCATTTGTAAAATAGGCATAATAAAATGCCTATCTCATAAAGTCAAAGGGGTATCATCAGGGTGGGGGGAGGGAAGAGATGGGCAAAAAATTTGGAATTCAAAATCTTGTGGAAGTGAATGGTGAAAATTAAAAATTGATTAATTAATAAAAAAGAGTAATAGCAAATCTAATATGTGAATTTGTAAAAAAAAATGTATTTCAAGCACTTTTCAGACTTTGGAGTGCAACATAAAAGATAGCTATTATCATTATCTCTTCTCAGTGGCCACTATTGTTTGTTACAAGTATATGATGTTTCTCTTGGATTTAATGTTCTTTTTGCTAACACGAATGTAATCATTTGTGTACATTCTTTTTCTCACTCAGTCCATACAATTCTTGCTATGTTTCCTTGGAATTCTGCATAGTCATAGTTTCTCATAGCAAAATAATATTCCATTACATTCATATGCCACACTTTGTTAAGCCATTCCTCGACTGATGGTCACTCACTTTGTTTCCAGTTTTATTGCTAATATAAAAAGCACTGCTATGAAATTTTTGGTATGGGGATCTTTCTTTCTGTCTCTGACTTACCCAGTGAGATGAATGAGTGATTGAGTTGTCTTCCTATTTTGATTCCAAATTGTTTCCCAGAATGGTCGAACCAGTTCACAGCTCTACCATGAATTACTCTACTCATTTTCCCATAGCACTTCCAACATGAACAATATCCATCCATCTTCTGTCTGTGCCAGTTTGATGGGTATGAGGTAAAACCTTAGGGTTTTCATTTGCATTTAATATTGACGTTTGCATAATACATTTTGCAATATTTGAATAGGATTCTGAGATGAAATGGTCCTAGGGATGCTCCAACCTTGAGATGTAACTGATGCACATTGTAAAATGAAATGAACCTTTTTGTTCCCAGACTCACCAGTAATTTGCCAAGCTTGAGGGTCTAATTTGGGACAATTATGTTTGCTATTCCATGTTCCCAAGAAAGCCCTTTACAGACCAGATCTTCAAGGATAAATGAAGCCCATTGGACCCAATGTGGAACCAAATGTTTTCATCCAATGTATAGACACTGCTCTTCACCCAGGCAGTGAAAAACAGACAGATAAAACAAAGTGAAAGAATACTACATTTGGAGTCAGATAATTGGTAGTTGCATTACCAGCTCTGCCACTTAACTAGCTCTGTGACTTCAGGCAAATCATTTACCCTCCGGACTTCGGCTTCCTTATCTAAAAATGAGGCAGTTGGACTAAATCAAGGATTCTTAACCTGGGGTCTTTGAGCTTGTTTGTTTAAAAATATTCTAGTGACTGTTTCAATTCAATATAATTGGTTTCCTGTGTAATCCTATGTATTTTATTTTCTGCATATAAAAACATTATTCTGAGGAGCGGTCCATAGGCTTCATCAGACTGCCAAGGGATCCATGCCAAAAAAAAAAAAAAAAGGTCAGGAATCTCTGGACAAAAATGATCTTTATGGTTCCCTTCTAGCTCTAAATTCTATAATTTATGCCTAACTTGATCTATTTTTATTGTCCATAGTGACAGTACCATTTGGGCCATTAATCTTATTCACTGTTAATTTCTCAAATTCCCAAAGAGTTTGGGGGTTGTCCATTATAAATACTGGGGTAGAATGTGGCCTGTTGTGATGAGTTATTCATAATTTTTGAGGTGTTGAGGACACTATATGCAAATAACTAAATCCAGTTAAATAGTAGTGATTAAGTGTTTACTTATGGGCCTGGTACTGTGCTAAGTTGGGGGTGGGTGGGGTGGGTGGGCAGGAATACAAATACAAGCAGAATGATACTTCCTGCCCTCGTGGAGCTTATAATAAAAGGAAGCTGAAAAGTGCAGGGGCATGATGGGGAAGAGATGAAGAGAAAAAGAGAAAACCCAAGAGATTGGAGAGAAAATCCAGGAAAATCAGGAATGTAGTTTGGAAAAGAATGAAGGCTCAGCTGACCTGCGCCTCCTCCTTCAAATGGGAGCTCTGAGAAGAATTGGCCAATCAGAGGATTTCCTCTGCATGGGGAACTCTCCAAGTGTGGGAACTCCCTCCTCCACCAGTAGGTTACAATGAAACATAGAACCACATGGAAACTAAGTGATTTACGCAGGGTCACATAGCTACTAAGTATCAGATGATTTGAATCTATTTTTTAGACTCCAAGCTCAGCATTCTATCCACTGGGCCACACTATCCCAACAACAAACACAGACCATACTACTCGTTTGTATTTCCTTTTTCTCTTAGTTGGGTAAGAGGATGTTAGATAGCTTGTGGTTACCATTGTTGACATAATCAAGGATGTTATTCGACTTCTCTGGGCGAAGAGAAACAGGAGCTGCTGCCAATAGCTTAAAGAGGGCACCAGCCAGGGGCAGCTAGATGGTACAGTAGATAGAGCACTAGCTCTGGAGGCTTCAAATTTGGCCTCAGACCAGATGTGCGACCTTGGGCAAGTCATTTAGCCCCATTTGCCTCAAAAAAAAAGTGGGGGGCAGCACCAGACTCCTATACTATGAAGCTGCCAGTAAGTACCATAAGAAATCAAGACAAGGTCTTCTTTGAGAACTAAGCACCCCCTGGGCTGCCCGCACCCCCCAACGAGCTAAACAGGCCCTTAGATTGCTTTGCTGACTGCATTTATTGGTGGGAGGGCCAGGGAGCCAGGTGAGACTTTTCTGTGACAGAACAGAGTGAGTGGCTTTCCCTGAATGACTGAGTTAATTTCCCTCAACATTTCACTATCCCTGGGAGAGATCTTATGTAGGGGATTAAGCTATTAGCTGCTGGAAGTCTTAAGGCTCAGCAGATACCAAAGAGTCTGCGCAATCATGTTATTGGGTTATAGGTCAGCTAAAGGACTCTGAAGCAGCTCCTAGCAGATTGGATGGGAGAGCCTGATTGTTAAGTTTTCAGTGTGGATGTTTACACTTCAGAAATGAACAAATACTCATCAGCATGATTCATTTAATTTAATAAATAGTAACATCAATTAAATTTAATAAATTTTAATAAATTAAAGTCCTATAATTAAATAAAAATTAAATGAAGATTTATAATTAACTGTGGCCCACCACCAGTTTTTGTGTGGTCCACAAGGTTAAGAAGAGGCAAAACTCCTGGGTTTTCTAATGCCTTGGTCTAGATGGAGAATGTTAGTGTAAGTAAGGTGGATTTTAGTGTGTCTAAAGTAGGTTTTTGTTATTATTTCTTAGAGTTCAGTTTCCCAGGATCTATGGCCATAACAACCTCAGTTTCCCAGGACCCGTGGCCATAACAATCTCTGTTTCCCAGGTATTAG
The DNA here is from genome assembly GCA_028646595.1 of Phalanger gymnotis. Taxonomy (NCBI): domain Eukaryota; kingdom Metazoa; phylum Chordata; class Mammalia; order Diprotodontia; family Phalangeridae; genus Phalanger; species Phalanger gymnotis. The sequence goes on from CM053626.1 coordinate 185,662,274, forward strand.
ATATGAATTCCCAGGCTCATGGTTCAAAACATCTCTACCACGCTTGCGCAGCATTATATAAGGATAAACAATATAAACATGTGTGCTGAAACTAAACATCCGCTGCAACTGCGCAGTGAGATATAGGGGTGAGGTGATGTAAACTTGTGAGGCTATTGCTGGCAATATGCCTTCTTTGTCTGATGCCCTATAAAAACAGGTGGGCATCGGTCAGTGAGTTGGGGAGCCCTTATGGTTGAATGCATAAGCTGGAATGCTGCGCACCTTGATCGGCCCCCATCAAGGTTGGGAGTGGGGAATCTGTGTTTGCCTCAAGTAGCCTCCACTGAGGCTTGAGGGGATTTAGGGGAACCCTTTAGGGTTGAATGTATAAGGTATGCCCCTCTCAACCAGTCCCATGGAGATGTAGGGGTAGTTGCCCGCCCCCCTTCTTGCCAGCCTCTGTAAGAAGGGTGATCAGGGAATACTGTAGGAGTTTGTAGTGCTTCCTTTACCAGCAATACTGCTAGAGAAAACTAGACTAGAATAAAGCTTATTATTAACCCCTTTGAAGCTGTCTTTCCTGTCTGACCAGATAAAGAGTGAACCTGTTAGAGGCTGGAGTCTGAAACTTCCAGTGGCTCCTGTGCATTATCTGTCTAACAGAGAGCAATGGAGAAAATATTAATAATGTAGATTAAACCTAAAAGTGTGTCCTGTGAATTTTCTTTTTGGTGTTTTCTTTATTCAGGAGAGCCAGTTGTTAAACTTTTACCAGCAAACCAGCAGCTTCACTCATTAGATAAGCTCCGTGAGGGCAAGGACTGTCTTTTGTTTCTTTTGTATTCCCAGCACTTAGCACTGTGCCTGGCACGTGGCAGGCATTTAATAAGGGCTTATTGACTAACTGTGTCCTTCACAAGGTAGCATAGAGGAAAGAGGACTGAATCTGGAGTTGAGTTCAAATCCTGGCTGTGACATTAAGTTGTACAATCTTGAGCTAGTTGAAATCTCTTTGAGCCTTGGTTTCCCTATTCGTAAAAAAAAAGGGGGGGGAGGGGGGACAAGACTTATGACTGGATAATTTCTAAGGTCCTTTCTAGCTTTAAATCTATGATCCAACAGCCTTCTGACTCTTTCCCTGTTCTTTAGGTGTGCCTGTTGCAGAGGCCAAGACCTTAGCAGTTAGGGGTCATAGAGATCTGACAAAATGTCACTGGGGGATTCAAGGTTGGTGAAAAGTGAGTTTGGGATTGGAAAATGGACCAACAAACTTAATTTATAGGACACAGGTGAGCAAATCCATAATGAAGAGCCAACCTTTTAACCTGGGGTTTTGAGGGGACAAGACAGCCAGCCTAAAGAGAATCAGGATGGGCCAAGTGTTTCAACAATCCAGCTAGCAGCTGTTGTGGGGGCGAAAGACCAACACAAGCCCAACAACAAGCATGCTACCAGCACACTGCAAAAGCCCAGATTCTTTTGATCTGCTTTACTAAGGAAAGCAACATTAAGGAGTTAACAAGCTTATTTTAATTCAGTATACAAATACCATTGACTTAGTTCAGGGGGAAAAGCCAGCACCCTGAACTTCAGAGCAAATACAAACAAATTACAAACATTGACAGACAGACCAAATACAATTCATAGTTACCAACATCTAGTTTCAGCCCGGGAGCTCATAACAAGGGCTGGCCCAGAGTCACGTGCGCCACCATGGCTGTGGGTAAGAGCTCCGAAAAAGAGAAAACCAACTCCTGGTTTTATATCTTTTTCAGGGTCAAGGGTGAGTCACACATGAGACTCACCCACGTGACCTAAAATTGTCACAAAAAGGTGATGTGGTCTAAAAGCCTCTGATGTCCCAAATGTCACTCAAACTCATGTGTAAACTAGGCCCTTCCCTGAGGCAAGGAGGTCACCAAGGACTCTCAATCTAATCAAGGAAACAAAGGTCAAACTCTTCAAGGGCACTTGGTTGAACTGAGTGCTAAGAGCCCATTTTGTTTACCAACAAACCAAGATAGGCCTTTGGAACTTTGGTTGAAGATTAGGCTGGAAAGCTTAGGTGCCCTTAGTCTGGGATTGGGTAGATTTTTTTTTTTGTAAACATGTTTAATTACTTCAACCTGGTATATTTTTTCTGATTTTGTGTATCTTTCTTTTCCCTTATAAATAAATCCTAGAAATGTACCAGTACCATCTTGAGGCCATAGAGGCCATTAGAAGGAAAAAAGTGAACAGATGCCATCCCATCAGGCTCTCCAGATATAGCAGCAGCAGCTGAAACAGGTAAAATATTTCAGGCGGCAGCCAGGTAGCCCAATGTATGGAGTACTGGACCTGGAGTCAGGAAGACCTAAATTCAAATGCAGACACTTACTAGCTATGTGACTGGGACTGTTTGCTTCAGCTTCTTCAACTGTTAACAAGGATAATAATAGCATCTCCCTTCCAGGGTTGTGGTGAAGATCAAATAAGAGGATATCTACAAAGCACTTAGTACTGTGCCAGGCACATAGCATGCATTTAAATAAATACTTATTTCTTCTCTTCCTTAGGGATGGAGATAAGCAGACCCCTGCAGCAGGGACGAGAAAGGCCAGGAGGCCTGGGGCCTAGAGGTGGCTGATGGTCAGTGGAGGTTTAGAAGTTACTCAAAGGTCTAACTTTAATTTTCCATTGGCCCCCTAAAGGGTAACTATACATATACCACTTTTGGATCATATCATTTGCAACATCAGAGCAGGGAAGAAATCTTAAGAGATCATTAAGTCCAAACCCATTCTGGGGAGGAAAATGAGACCGAGTGACATGTCCCAGATCATACAACCAGTAGCAGAGCTGGCATAAAAAAAAAAAAAAAGCTCTCAGCTTTCAAGATCTTAGGGTGTCACAGTTACAAGGGACCTGAGAGATCAACCCTCTCCTTTTGCAAATGAAGAAACAGGCAGGTAAAGAGAGGCAGCCAATTTAACAAAGGTGGTTAAGTAGCAGCCCTGGGATTTGGGTCCCTCCTTCTAATTTCCCTGTTTAGGTTGAAGGCACCACAATCCTTCTAGGTAGCCAGGCTTAGGAGTCATCCTAGATTTCTCTTTTACTTTTATTCACACCCCTTTCTTCCACATCTAATCAATTGCTAAGTTCTGCTGATTCTACTTCATTGTTCAGTTGTGTCTGACTCTTTGTAACCCCATTTGGGGTATTCTTGGCAAAGAAAATGGAGTGGTTTGCCATTTCTTCATTATTGCCTTTAGGACAAAATTCTTCCATTTAGCATTCAAAGCTCTTTACTATCTGAAGCCAACTCATCTCTCCAGGCCAGATAGACATTACTATCCCTCACCTACTCTATATTCCAACCAAAGTGGAATGATGTTACCCCCACACAACATTCTATCTCCAAACCCTATACTTTTGCTCAGGTTATCAGCCATCCCTAGAATGATCTTTCTCTCTTCCCCTTTGCTTTTGGGAGCCCCTACATCCCTTCAATCCTCAGCTTAGGTGCTACCTCTGGCAAGATCCCTTTTCAGATTCCCCAAGTTGCTAGTAATCTCAGCTCATCCTGAAGTCACTTTGTATTTGGGGTGACTAGGTGGTTCAGTGGATAGTGCACTGGGCCTGGAGTTAGGAGGATGTGAGTTCAGCCTCAGACACTTACTAGCCTAAGTGTCACTTAGCCTAAATCACTTAGCCTCTATTTGCCTTGGTTTCCCCACCTGTAAATGGAGATAACAGCAACACGTACCTCCCAGGGATGCTGTGAAGATAAAGTAATATTTGCAAAGTGCTATATAAATGCTCGCTATTATCATTATTCCATAGAGTAGACCAACAAATAAAGTCAATAAGCATTTATTAAACACTTACCATAGGTCAGGCGCTGTGCTAAGTCCTGCTATACGTTGCTTGGAGACGCTTTAATAGAAAGAGCCCTGGACTCAAAGTCAGGAGAGATCCACATTCAAATCCTGCCTTTGACACTTGCTAGGCATCTCGCCAAGTCCCTGGACCTCAGCTTTCTTGCCTGTATAGGAAATAAATAAATAAACAATACAACAAAGTCGTAGTGCTTCCCTCAAAGCTGTTGGGAGGATCAAATGGCCATAATCCGTGGTCGGGCTCCATAGAGCTTGACGTGCTCTACAAATGTCAGCTACTGTTATTCATGTCACTACATCCTGATGCTTGATGGTTGCTAGGAGGCAGATTGCAGGTGTGGTCACGGTGACCCGCTGTAGTAAGTAGCAGACATGGAGCTTTTTAGCAGTTACAACCAGAGCACAAACGCTCAGGCCCACCTATTGTTCACACCACCCAACAGCTGATGATTCTCTGAGGGAACCCACCAAGCTCCCACAGCCGTCGTTTGGCTCTCTGGGAGTGGGCTGTCACTCACCTCTTGGCCCCATCGCCTTTCTGGGAGGCGTGGCTTTATCCTATCTCAGATGAAGAACTCATAGCTTCTATTCTTCTTGGGGAAAACTCTTACTCCTGTCACCACTATGCATCTGTGAAGGTTTTTTTTTTAAACAGACATGCGTCTACACAGTAGTCTTAACGTAGAAATGAATCAAAGTAAGAAACAGCAACTCACACAGCACATACGTGCAAATGTGTGACCCTGAGTGACCTTCTTTCCACCCGGCATCAAACCCCGACATCAGTCAGCTCCAAAGCCTGGGAGTCGGTTCCAGTGAGGACTAGCCCAAGGGAATTTTTTGCTAAATGCCTTTTTACTGAGGAATAACTTCAATGGATGCAGTCAATCGATAACTATGGAAACTTGGAGGGCTCTGATATCTCTTGAAGAGAAAAGAAAAGCACAGGCCTTTCAAGAGAGGAGCAGCCTCCCCATTCTTTAGGCTATCAATTAAGCCAGGTCTAGACTATCAATTAAGCTGACTCTTTTCCTAATAATTTCCAAGACTGAGACCAAGGAGGGAGGTTAGATTTTGGAAAGGAAGCCAGAGGAGGAAGACCATGAACTTAGAGCTAGAAATCCAGCCCCTACCATTTTACAGATGAGATGTACATGTAGTCATCCATGTTTAGAACTTTAACTTCTTTCTCTCTCAAACCCTCCCCCTGGCCCAGTACCCTGCTACCTTCCCATACTCTCTGGTCAATTCTATCTCTACAACATCGCTCACATCTATTCCCCTTTCTCTACTCCAACGACTTCTACCCCAGTTCAGGAAGGAAACAAGTATTTCTTAAGTACTTTCTATGTGCCAGGCACTATGTAAAGACTTTGTAAACATTGTTTCATTTGTCTCTTATTATCCCCATTTTACAAATGAGGAAACTGAGGCAAATAGATGTTAAGCAACTTACCCAGGGTCAAAAGCTAGTTCAAATTTAGCCTCAGACACTAACTTACTGTGTGATCCTGGGCAAGTCATTTAAACTTCTGTTTGCCTCAGTTTCCTCATCTGTAAAATGGGGGTGATTATACCACCCACCTCCCAGGGTTGGTGGGAGGTCAGATTAGATCATAATCATAAAGCTCGTAGTTAGTACAGTGCCTGGTACATAATAGTATATAAATACTAGCTATGATTATTTCCCTTCCTTTTAGTGCTCACTTCATTAGCGCTCTTTCTCTTTTCCTCAAATTATCACGCATATGCTCACCTGTTTACATAATATATTCCTCCTCCCTCAATAGAACATAAACTCTTTGAGGGCAGTGACTGTTTTTTGTTTTGTCTAATGTCTTTTTTGTTGGTAAGTCATTTCAGTCGTGTCTGATTTTTTGTGACCCCATTTGGTGTTTTGTGGGAAGAGATACTGGAGGGGTTTGCCATTTCCTTCTCCAGATCATTTTTACAGATGAGGAAACTGAGGCAAACAGGGTTATGTGACTTGCCCAGGGTCACACAGCTAGTAAGTGTCTGAAGCCAGATTTGAACTCAGGTCTTTCCAGCATTCTATCCACTGTACCACCTAGCTGCCCCTTTGTTTAATGTAAACTTGGCTCAAAACCACCTCATTAAGCTCTGGTACCTTGACTAGGTGAGAATGCTGTTTAATTGAACCAAACAATTGGAACCAATTATGAACAGAGCCAGTATACCTCCTAAAATCAACCAAAGCCATGCATTATGCAATTTTGATAAAAGGGAGAAACTAGCTCAGAAAGGAGTAGAAGTAGGGGTGGGGGTAGGAGTGGGAAGAGATTCTGAGCATCCAGATTTGAGAGATTAGAGATAGCATGAAGCCAAGGCAAGACCAAGCTGGGATATATTGAGAAGAGAGATATTGAGGAGAGTCATTGGTTCTATAGACCTCTCAGAGAAAAAGACTCAGGCTAAAGGAAGTCTCAAGAAAAGGTCAGCTCTTTCCCCAATTTCCCTGCCTGACGACTATCTACAGATACTGAAATATAATCTGTTGTTTCGTTACTCAAATGTTTCTGGTAAACTAAATTTTGCCTCAACCACAAAAAGGCCAGGGATTTACTAGAGGTAGATAGAAATGTAAGGTTAGGTGGAGAGCTCAACTTTGGCCTAGATGTTTCTTTGGTCTTGGGTTTTCCTAACTAGGGGCTTGGAGGGATCATGACTGAATGTGAGATTTTTTTTCCTCTAAAATAAGCTCCCTAAAGCTGAAGAGAAGGGAACCAAGTGGTCCTTAGAGGGCCATTCTTTTGCACCCCCAAGGCTTAAGATGAGCTAATAACTACAACTCGGTGTTGTACTGTAAGCACTTTATAACAGCTCTGATCAATGGGATTAGATGGTTTAGAGGCCCAGATGGAGTGAAGTATATCGTCATACTGATGGAGAGAGAAAGAGCTAGGACTTCAGCCAGGTCAAATCCATCACTGGATGACCCATAGGGACTCCATAACTCAAACACAGGCTATTTCAGTGGATTTTCTCTTGGGCAGTTGTAAGCCTTTCCAGTGGCTGATGTAATGCTATCATGGACAATCTGTGTGAAATCAGTCAAAACTCTTTGGGAGTTTTTTCCTAGCTGCAAGATTTATGTTGACCAGCTGAGTAAGAGACCCCTGACTTGTTTACATCTGCTTATTTGTCCAGTCCACAAAAATGCAAGCAACTTGCCTTTTGTTTATTACAGTTTCCTAACTTCCCGTACGTTTTTTAGGCTGGGTCACCCTATCTAGCCCAGGCTGGAAATGCAGGCTATTCAGAGCCTGATTCCATTCTGCCGTGGGAGATTGGACCTGATCAGATTCTAACCTGGTTCCACCCCCTGATCCTTTCACCCTCTCACCATGCCAAGGACTCTCCATACTGAAGACTTAATGCTAAACTTAGTGTGAATACCCGGCTGGCATAGCCCACTGCAGATCAGAACTCCTGAGCTCAAATTATAATTCTCTTTGGAACTCTCATCCCTCTAGGTTTCATGAACACTATTCTATCCTGGTTCTCCTTCCCCCTGTCTGACTTTCACAGCCTCCTCTGCTGAATCTTCATCCTGGCCATGCCCGTTAAAGGTAGGTGGCTCTGATCTGGACCCTCTTCTCTTTCCCCTCCATATTATTTCACATAATGATCTTTTCAACTCTCACAAATTCAATTATCATCTCTTTGCTAACGATGCTCAGATATACTTATCAAACTCTAACCTTCAGACTCACATCTCCAGCTGCATGTCCTGTAGATATCTTAAACCCAACATGTCCAAAACTCAACTCATAATCTTCCTCCCCCCCCCAATCCCTTTCCTCTCCCTAACTTCCTTATTACTGTCAAGTCACCTTGGCTCATAACTAAAGTGTCCTCTTCTGCCCCTCACTCTTTCTCATGCCTCCACGCCATCCAATCTGTGGCGAGGCCTGTTGATTCTACCTTCATAACATTTCTAGCACATACCTCTTTCTCTCCTCTGACAAAGTCAACATCCTGGGGCAGGCTCTTATCACCTCACAACTGGACTATTACTGGTCAGTCTCTGCCCCCAAAGTCTCTCCCTACTCTAGTCTATTTTCCATTAATCTTCCTAAAGTGCATGTCTAACCATGCCACCTCCCACTCTATTCAACAAACTAGTGGCTTCCTATCACCTCCAGGATCAAATATAAAATCTGTGACTTTTGAAACCCTACCTAACCCACCTACCTACCCACCTAGTCTCTTCCTACTTTTCCAGTGTTCTTATACCTTACTCTGTGTGATTTAGTGACACTGGCCTCCTTGCTCTTGCCAACAAGACCCCTCATTTCCAGACTCTAGGCATTTTTTCTGGCTGTCCCCTATGCCTGGAATGCCCTCCCTCCTTATCTCTTCCTTCTGACTTCTCCGGCTTCCTTCACGTACCACATAAACTCCTACCTTCTACAAGAAGCCTTTTCTAATCTCCCTTAATGCTACTGCCTTCCCTATGTTGATTATTGCCAATTCATCTTGTGTATGTCTTGTTAATATATAGTTGTTTAGTCTGAGATCCTTGAGAGCAGTGATTTTCTTTTGCCATTCTTTGTATATCCAGAGCTTAGCATGGTACTTTGCACATAGTAAGTCCTTAATAAATGCTAATTGCCTGACAAGAGATCCACCAACCTCAGTCTTGGAGGTGGTTGGGATTAGAGGGATTCTCCTAACTTTAAAGCTTCTTTCTGCTTCTCTCTCTCTCTCTCTCTCTCTCTCTCTCTCTCTCTCTCTCTCTCTCTCTCTCTCTCTCTCCCCCTCTCCCTCTCTCCCTCTCTCTCTCTCTCTCTCTCCCCCTCTCCCTCTCTCCCTATCTCTCTCTCTCCCCCTCTCCCTCTTTCCCTATCTCTCTCTCTCTCCCCCTCTCCCTCTCTCCCTATCTCTCTCTCTCTCTCCCTCTCTCCCTCTCTCCCTCTCTCTCTCTCCCTCTCCCTTTCTCCCTATCTCTCTCTCTCTCTCTCCCCCCCCCCTCTCTCTCAGCTTTGGTGTGATCAAAAGAGCCTTAGATGGGAAGATACCTGATCTTTCTTGCTAACTCAATTTGTGTAAAGTTTTTTCCAAGTCTCTGGATCTCAGTTTCTTCATCTTCAAGATTCGAGGGTATTACTTTTGGGTCTGTGATTGGAGAAAGATAGGTGGCACAGTGGATACAGAGCTAAGCTTGGAGTCATAACTATCTGGATTCTAACCTAGACTCAGACACTTCTTAGCTGTGTGACCCTGGACAAGTCACTTATCTGCTGATTGTCTTGGTTTCCTTATCGGTAAAATGAAGACAGCACCACTTACGTCCCAGGGTCGTTGTGAGGATCAAATGAGATAATTTGTTATAAAAAAAAAAAGTACTTGGCATAGTGCCTGGCATATAGTAGGTGCCACATAAATGCTTCTTCCCTTCCCTTCCCCTGCCCCTGCAATTGTCCTTTTAAAAATAGAATTATAACCCCATGGCTCAATTACTTCACATTCCTGGGGATTATTCAGGATTTGGAAAGAATTCACATAAAGTCTTCCAAAAATCATCAAGGTGATTTAGTATTTTTCGAAGCTCCTCTTTCCCCATTACTATGTCTTCTAACCCTTTGTCTCCATGTTGCCAGCAATGTATTTGTCAAAAAAATAAAATAAAATAAATTTAAAAAATCTATTTGCAGCCCATAGTGGGAGAACAATCTGACAGGTTGGTGGAAGACAAATTTGGAATGTTTGGGAGTTTCCTGCTATGAATTTCTCCCCTTAAACTATTTTATTTACAACTTTGGGGCTCCCCCATCTCATTTCAGTCTTCCCCAGTCTCCCCATTGTGAAGCTGATTTTATCTCCTTTTTGACATCTCCTTCCCTTCTCCCCCAAGGCTTCTCTTGGTGTTCGTTTTAGGCAGATTTCACCTGGACACCTTTTTGTTGGTGGTGGTGGGGATAGCACTGGAGAGGAGCACATAGAGTTAATAACCCTAGGGTCCATTCACTGATAGGGAAAGCCCAGTCACTAGGCCTCCAGAATTTCTGGAGGTCATGCTGACCTCTGCCTTAGCTCTTTGGGCCCAAAACCAGTTTATATAGAAGTTGCTACATCAATGTAGCTTATGATCAGACACTATAGCCCCTCCACCCCTTGCCCTTTTTTTCTTCTTCACTGCAATATATGAACATTATATAGCATGCCTCCAGCTGCCAGTGTTCCTTCCTTCCTCAAATTATCATGCAGGTAGTTGTATAAATGGGACAGCTAGGTGGTGAGGTGGATAGAGCACTGGCCTGGGAATCAGGAAGACATCTTCCTGCCTCAGACACTTACTAACTGTATGACCTTATGCAAGTCGCATAACCCTGTTTGCCTCATCTGTAAAATGAGCTGGAGAAGGAGAAATCTTTGCCAAGAAAACCCCAAATAGCATCGTGAAGAGTCGGATAGGACTGAAATGACTCAACAACAAAAACAAGCTATAAAAACAGATGCTTACGTAGCAGGAATCAGGGGAATCCTTGATATGCTGGAGTGGAGTACCTCCTGTGGAGGTACGTGCTCTGGTTCCTTTCCAAAGGACATGTGCCTTCCTGCTATGACACAGGACAATGTTGTCAGAGCCTTTTAAGTTTCCTACCCTTGGTCAATGACTTCACTGACTTATGCTAGTTACTGAAGGTATGTGCTTTAAGGTCTTATTAGCCCCAATTTACAAGTAAGGAAATTACTTTATAGTGGCAAAGTAACTTCTTCAGAGTTATATGGTTAGTAATTGTCAGAGCTGACCTTTGAACTCAGGTCATTTATTTTAAAGGCCAGAGTCATTTCCATTACACCGTGTTATCTCTCCAGATAACAGATCCTAGGATCCCTGGACTTGGTGGGAGAATGTGAAATTTGTTATTAGAAAAGCATCTTCCATTAGTGGAGGAGAAGACTAGGCTTTTCAGCTTCTGTTGGATACTGACGGCACAGGAATTGGAGTCAGAGAACTTGTGTTCAAATCTGGACTCTGTAACCATATAACTTTAGGCAAGTCACTTCATCTCTCCAAGACTTTTGTTTCCTCCTTTGTATGATAAAGGGATTTGGCCTAAATTTCTGTCTCACACTCAGAAAACTGGCAAAGATGACAAAAGATGGAAATAGTCTATGTTGGTAGGGCTGTGGAAAGACAGGCACAATGATGCACTGTTAGAACGAGGAAGTTGTCTATTCATTCTGAACAGCAATTTGGAATTATACAAAGATAGCTGCCCTGTATATACTCTGAGGAGGTCGGGAGAGAAAGAATGGCCCCAAATACAACAAACTATTTATAGTAGTATTATTTGTAATAGCAAAAAAAACTGAAGACCAAATAGATATCCACTATTTTTTTTTTTGGAGGAAACACCTATTTCTTTCTTTCTTTCTTTCTTTTTTTTTTTTTTTTAGTTTTCAGCGTTGATTTTCACAGGAGTTTGAATTACAAATTTTTCCTCATTTCTACCCTCCCCCCACTCCAAGATGGCATATATTCTGGTTGTCCTGTTCCCCAGTCAGCCCTCCCTTCTGTCACCCCACTCCCCTCCCATCCCCTTTTCCCTTTCTTGTAGGGCAAGATAAATTTCTATGCCCCATTGCCTGTGTATCTTATTTTCTAGTTGCACGCAAAAACTTTTTTGTTTTTGTTTTTGAACATCTGTTCTTAAAACTTTGAGTTCCAAATTCTCTCCCCTCTTCCCTTCCCACCCACCCTCCCTAAGAAGTCAAGCAATTCAACATGGGCCACATGCGCACCATTATGTGTAACCCTTCTACAATACTCATGTTGTGAAAG
>CM053626.1:185683654-185730955 GCA_028646595.1 Phalanger gymnotis
TGTCTGAGGCCAGACCTGAACTGCAGTTCTAACTCCAGGGCTGGTGCTCTATCCACTGCACCACTTAGCTGCCACTGTTTCTATTGATTTTTTTTTGTGAATTATTTTATTTATTTTAAACTTAAATACAAAACGAGAAAAGAAAAACATGTTGCCTTGAGCACAGCAGAACATGAGAGGATTCAATACAACACAATAAATTTCCCCTTCAAGAAAACCTGTGTGATAAATGCTACACATTGCTTTCCAAGCTGCCCAGCTTTCCTTTGTTTCCTTATGGGTTTTCTTTTGCTCTCTGCTGTGCACTTTTTTGTTATTTTTTTCCCCTCTGCACCCCTAAGAAGGCTACCATTAAGCATGGATATATATACACATACATAGATATCTATAAACATATACATAAATACACATACACACTCATACACATATATGCAAGACCACACTATGCTTATTTCCTCCTATCATCTGTTTCTCTGAAGGTGGATAGCATCTTCCTTCATACGTCCAAGGCTTTCCATGTTTTTCTAAATCAGCCAGCTCATCATTTCCTATACCGCAGCAATATTCCAACCCAATCACATCCTATCTGAGAGATTGTCTATGACATCTGCATTCCTTCTATTCCTGGCTACATAGGTTTTATTTATATCTAAAAAAATTTCAATTTAAAATAATTGAAATTATCCATTCTATACTTCAATAATGCTCTCACCTTATAATATAGTTAAGGTCTGATACTGCTGAATCTACTTCCTTTACATCTTTTTCCCCCAGTTTCTTTCAAGTTTCCGACCTTTTGTTCTTCCAAATGAACTTTGTTATTACATTTTCTACCTCAGTAAGATAATTTTTTAGTGATTTAATTGGGATGATGCTGAATAAATAAATTAGTTAGGTAAAATTGTCATTTTAAAAATTTTTATTGGCTTTACCTACTCCTGAACAATAAATATTACTTCAATTCTTTAGACCTGATTTTATTTGTATAAAAAGTGGTTTATGTTTATATAGTTCCTGTGTCTGTTTTGGCAGGTATACACTCAGGTATTTTATACCGTCTAGTTATCTTAAATGGTCTAAAACAATATTGAATAATATTGCTGACATAGTTGTTTCTCTATTTTTCACCTTTGATTAAATCTATTCTAACTTTAACTTTGTCTGAGATCATGATTATTAGCCCTACTTTTTTTTTTTACAAAAAAAAATTCTATGCTTGTCCTTTATTTGATCTTTGTGTGTATCTCTCATTTTTATAATGTTTCCTGAAAGGAACATATTGTTGAATTCAAACTTTTTATCTGCTGTCCACCTCCATTTTATGGGTAAATTTATCCCATTCACATTCTCAGCTATAATTACTTGTTGTGTATTTTCCTCCTTCCTATCCTTCCTATCCTTTCTATCCTTCCTATCCTTCCTCCTTACCCTATCCCTCCTCACTCCTCTGCTTTACTTCTACCTGATATCTTGCCTTCCTATTCCTTAGCCTATCCACCCCTCCAAGAGTCCCTCCCTTATCGTCTCTTCTGACCCTGTCCCCGTACTCTCTTGTTTCTTTCTGAATTTAGAAGACTTTTATACCCTTTAAGATATATACGTTGTTCCCTCTTTAACCTATTTTCAATGAGAGTGAGGTTCCAGCACTACCTGCCCTCCCTGATAGTATCAGTTTTTCCTCTTATGCCTCATTTGTATGAGGTAATTACTCCTTTTTATCTCTTCCTACTCAGTTTTATTTTTTTAAAATTACTCCAGCATGCTCAACTCAGTCCAAGCCTTTCTTTCAAACTACTCAAATAATGATAACAATCATTACTGCTAATATTTTCACATGTAAGAAGTAAACAATTTGACTTTATCGAGTCCCTTATAATTGGTCTTTAATGCTTACCTTGTATTTCTTCTGGATGTTATATGTTGAATTTTCCCTTAAGTTGTTTTTTTTTTTTCGGTCACAAAAACCCGAAAGTCTTTCAGTTCATGAAATGTTGGTTTTTTTTTTTCATTCAGGATTACACTTATCTTTGCTGAGTCAGTTACCCTTGGTGGTAACCCTAGCTCTTTTGCTCTATGGAGTATGGTATTCCAAGACTTACAGTCCTTCAATGTAGTAGCTGCTAGATCTATCCCTATTGAATTTCGTCTTATAAAGCTAACCTAACACTCTACTGGCCTGGTCAAAATCCTTTTGGTTCCTTACCTTGTCATCAGTGGGTTAGAGATCCTTCTCAGCTTTGTGTGATCAGCAAATTTGATGAGCATATAATCTAGGCCTTTACCTAAGTCATTGACTAAAAAATGTTAAATGTTCCAGTGCCTCAAACAGATCTCTGGGGTCCTGCTCTGGATACCTTCTGCCATGCTGACATTGAACCACTAATGACTACTCTGAGTTCAGCCCACCAACCATTCTGAATCTATCTGATTGTATTATTTTCTAATCCATATCTATCATTCTTCATAAGAATAGTATACTTTATCAAAAGCTTTCCTAGAGTCTAGGTAAACTATATTTACCGCATTCCCTTATCTATTGGTTTGGTAGTCCTGTCAAAAATGGAAATGAGGTTAGGCTGGCATGCTCTATTCTTGAGGAAGCTGTTGCTGGCTTTTTAAATCACTTCTTTTTGGATGTTTTCCAATCTTCTCTTTAACATTCTGTTCTAGAATTTCCCCAGAAATTTATTTCAAGCTCACTACCCCATAATTTGAAGACTCTCTTCTCCTTTTTTTTTTTAAATTAGAACCCTCATTTCCCATCTTTCAAATATCATTGACTGACTCAGCTCTAAGACCTGCCACTTGCCACTTTTTTTTTTTAGCTCCTGAGGATGTCCATTTGGGTCCAGGTGACAATTCTTCAGTGGCCAATAGGCACTATCTTACTATTTCCTTACTTAGCTTGGGTATCAGCTAACTCCCTGTCAGTCATTTTTCTTCTTTCATTTCATGAGTAAAGGTGATGCTTCTTTGCAGAGAAGAGAAATAAAGTAAGAAGTGAACGACTCTGCCTTTGCTTTCCTGTCAGTTATTGTCCCATCTGCACCGAGCAAAGGTCTTATCCCTTCTTGATCCTCCTTTTTCCCCTACTAAGACTAAAACCCTTTTGTTGGCTGTGGCTTCTCTTGACTGCCTCAGTTTGTTCTGAGCTTAGCATTGCCAACGCTACAAGATTTCATGCTCTTGTATTCAGCCTTTTCTCCCTTTCATCTTCTGTACATTTTCTTCCTAAAATCTAAGTCAGTTGTTGAGTTCCCTGAACATTTACATATCACTCTCTTCAGAAAAACCCATTTTCCTCCTCACTAGGATTGTTTCCTTTTGTGTCTACAGAATTTCTTCATTCTTGAGCGTCTTCTAACCTTTTCAGGCTGACTTCCTCTTAAGTCCATGGGGTCCCACCTGTCTTTCCTTTGAACCCTTTGAAACTTGCTTCTCCTAAATTTAGAGTGCATATCAGACTATGTTCTGATTTCCTCTCCTTCTCTTGAGTCAAAACTCTTCTCAAGAGTCAAAAACTCTTGGATAGAGTGGTCACTTCCTCTGAGGATCCCATCATTTCTACACCAGCCATCAGTTTTCTTGGATCCAGAATAAAATTTCCCTTTGTTGGTTCCTTTTTCAACGATGAGGAAGGCCAAGAAATTATTAGCTGCCTTGCTTTTGGCAGAAAGAGAGAGCTAGTAGAAGACTGAATATTTGAAATCCCCCATTGCTACTATACCATACCTCTGTGCTAGGCTTGTGATCTGTTTCCTTAGCTCCTCATCTATTTCTTCTTTCTGCCCAGGTGGTCTGTAGTAAATATTCCAATGTAAATATCACCTCTGTTCTCTCCTTCTCCTTTGACTTTCACCCAGATACTCTCCATCCTGGGTTTCTTTATGTGAATATACTTCCCCCAAATTCCCTACCCCCTTTACTTCACCTGTTTTTTTTAAATGAAGTATTTAGAGCCATAGTCTATTTTCTGGGTACCTCAAACTAAGAAGACCACAGTGTTCAGTAGAGGGGGTGGGAGTAGAACAAAGCTGAATTCCATGGAGGTGACCTTGGTGAGGAAGTAGGGTAAGAATGGTAAATACTGGCACAAATCATTCAGCCAGTCCCAATAGATTAGGTAAGACAAGGTTTTCATTTTTTTTTGAGCCACAAGACAGGTTCAAATTTCACTTCTGCTGGTCATCTACTACCCCATAAAACTTTGGCAAGGTTTATCCTCTTCTCTGTATGATGGTTTTCTCATCTGTCACATGAAGGGTTTGGAGTAGAAAATCTGTGAGGTAAATCCCGTCTACCTCCAATTTCCTTTATTCTACTCCTTTTTCTCTCTGCAATGATCAAATTTGGCCAATAGGTGTCAGCAGTGTCCAATGTAGATTGCCCAAGCACAGGGATTTAGGAGTGATGTGGGAATGAGAGAAGGGTGGGGTTCTCCAGTTTTTTGCAGATTAACCCTAAAACTCCTCAGCCTTTAAGTTTATAAGATGCCAGAATCCTTAGAAGCACACAGCAAAGGTTAGTCCCCACAGTTCATTCACTTTCCACTTTACTCATGACTCACTTGGGAAAGTTAAACAGCAGGATGGAGAGATTGGGGTGTCAGTGGAAGGGTGGGGTTGAATTTACTGGTGGCCTCTACTGGTGCTGGAGTAGTAGAGACAAAGAGGTAAGGAATGAGGTGGAACAGAGACCCAGAGAGAGACCCAGAAAGTGAGAGCCCAATAGAGGAGGATTGTGGGAGTGGAAAAAGTGCCTGGCCTTGGGGTCAGATGATCTGAGCTTATATCTCAGGACTATTACTTATCTGACCCTAAGCAAGTCTCTGCGTCTTTCTGTGTCTCAGGTTCTTCTATAAAAGGAGGGGATCAGGGGATTGGAGTAAAGTTTCTTCCAGTTATATATCCTATGGTCTCTCCCCACCCATCACATACCATTTTACGCCCTTGGGCAGGACAAAGTTATCCTGAATAGATTGGAAATAAAAGGGACAAGAAAAGGAAAGACTAAGAAATCAAGCTTGGGGGGAAGGAAGAGAAGCTGAGGATCAGGGAGGGATTTAAGATGCTCTGTGACCGTCCATCTGGGGTTTTGTGTTTCTATATCAGTGTGTATTAATTTATATGTCTGGGTGAGATCTGAGAGGCGACGTGGTCTAACAGGGCATTGGACTAGGAGCTGGGAGGACTCAGCATCAAATCCTATCTCAGACACCAGATGAATCTCTCTAGGCCTCAGTTTCCTCATCCATGAAATGAGGATTTTGGACTAGATGGCCATTGAAGGCCCTTCTAGCTCTAACTCTCTGATCCTCTCCTCTTTTCCCATCTCCCATCTCTCTCCCTCTCTCTGTGGCTTCCCGTCTCTCCCCTCCTGTGAGTGTCTCTCTTCAGGTGGAAGGCATTTCACAACCAAACCCAGGTTTAGGAAAACCCAGTGGCTGTGGGGTTTACTGCCACCACATCCTTCAATAGAACTGAAGCTCCAGGGTTTGTGACTGTCTTCCCTTGTTTCTACCAAACCTTCCCCCTCCACAGTGCCATAGCCACCCACTCAAGGTCTTGGGGGCTGGAACACTAAAGGGAATTGATGGTGAGAAACAGAGATGGGGGAGGGAAGGTTGTGAAACTGGAGCCAAGGATTTTAGGCATCCTTTCCAGGGAAAACAGGGAGATTCCATATCCTCCAGGGAAATGGGGAATAGATAATGGGAGACACCACTCACTTTTCATAGCTTTCTGAAGGGCAAAGGTGATGGGCATTAATGAGGAGAGGCGATCGAGGTCTGAGATCTACATTCTTCTCTCCTGGTTATACTTAACCCACTCTGTCCAAGATCTGGATGGACAGTATATATGTCTACGTCTGTGTGTATGTATGTGTCAGGGGAAGCATGGGGGCTGATCTCAGATGTTTTCCTTCCTGTGAATGAGGAAAGGAACAGGGGTAGGGAGGAAGGGGGGAGGGAGAGAGAATGGGTGGTCCTAACTCTGGCCAAGAACACCAGGTCCTGTTGTCCAGTTCTGGCCCCCAGGGCCCCCCAAATTCCTAGAAGATGAGGTCAGCAGTAGTAGGGGGTGGACTCCGGTGGCTCTGGATAGAGGGACAGACTGCTCTTGTCAGAAGGAAGGTTGGAGGGGCCTGGTGGCCCAAGTGCATCCTGTGCAGCTGAACCTTTTCCCCAGCTGTGACCCCAGGCTTGAGTATTAGAGGGGGTGAGGTGCCAGGAGGAAGACTCATCTAAATCTATTTTTTTCCCATTCTAGTTTCAGTTTCAGAATCCTGTTTGGTGCTTCCTTGTAGAAACACAACACAATTGTCTTCATATCACTTTCCCTTTTCCCTAATCACATATTAATGTCTAATCATTATATATACTCTATAAAAATATACATGATATATAATACTAATTAATACTATAAATACTGAAGATTTGGGGGGAGAGTGGAGGTTGTTTGTCTGGAAGTGATTACCACTGAGAAATCATGGTTTGACTTTTTCTGTTTCTCCTGGGAACTCCTGAATAAGCTGGTCCTTGGTGCTCTCTGCAGTCCTCCCTTCCCCCCAGTGGTGGGGAAGCAGCCAGCAGTCAGGGTCAGATGACTATCTTCCTGGGCACCCCCATAAAGCCAGGCCATGTGGCAGGGAAAGGACAAAAGGGAAAATTTCTGCCTCATTGCCCTGCCCCCTATCTTGAGACATGTTCTGCTCCCTCCCTTGAGGCCCGTCCTACTGGGTTCTCTCTATGGTGACCTACCGTTCTAGTGGTGTTTTCATTTCCTCACATACAAATTCTGTTTCCCATCTCCAGGCTTTTGCACAGGTTGAGCCTTATGCCAGGAATGCTCTTCCTTTCCCATTCATCCCTTGGGATCCCTAGCTCCCTTCAACTTGGTTGCCTACAAGAAGCCTTGCCTTACTATCCCAAATGTTAGTCCCCTTCAGGTTCAGAAGAGCTGATTGTAAAATTTTCAGTGTGAGCATTTTACAACTTGGAAATTTGCAAAGCTGCAAATCAGGGTTTGATTTATTGGTTTGTTCAGTGTCTAGATTTAAGAAAGTGTTGGAAAAAATGTTAGTAATGCAGATTAAACATAAAAGTGTGTTGCCAGAGCTGGTTCTTCACCAACACATTTCTGCCCTTCCCCTAGATTACTTCTGATTCTTTTCTATTCCATTATCTTTGTACATATTTCCCCTCCCTCCCCTTCTCCAGCTTTCCCTCCCAGTTGAATTCAAGTTCCTGGAGGACTGGAGTGGTTTGGTTTTTGCCTTTCTATGTTGTTGTTCCTGTTTCCTTTCCTAAAGGACCAACGACATCATGGGGTGATGTCTTGACTTGAGCATGAATTAGATTGAAATGAGGCGGAGT
The DNA here is from genome assembly GCA_028646595.1 of Phalanger gymnotis. NCBI lineage: Eukaryota > Metazoa > Chordata > Mammalia > Diprotodontia > Phalangeridae > Phalanger > Phalanger gymnotis. Next base: position 185,691,030 of record CM053626.1, read on the forward strand.
GGTCAGCCTTACTCTCTCTTCTGGAGTCATCAAAGTCCAGTGGCAAGACGAAAGTCTGGAAGACTGGTGACGGCCCTGGATGCAGTTAACGACCTTGGTGTCTTCGATGTCTGACCAAGCTCCAAGTGCTCCACGGTGGCTTCAGATGCTGTCATGGTTGTTAGAGCAAATTGTTCTCATTCACCCATTCTACCATGGGAAGTGTTCATATGTTTGGGATAGACATCCCCCCCAACTGCTCTTATACATTTAAGTGCTTAGCATACGTAGTGCCTGGCATGCAGAAGGTATCTAATAATTGCTCGTTAAATTGAATTGAATTGAATTCTACCCCTCATTTCTGGGTAGAAGCAGTAGCACTGTGGAGACAGGGGAAAAAGGGGCCCAGAAAGGAGTACAGTGAAAAGAACAATGGATTTGAAGCCAGGGGTCCTGGATTTAAATTCTAATTCTGTTTTTTTTATTACCTCTTTGACTTTGGTTAAATCATTTCACCTCAGTGTCTGCATCGGTAAAATAAGGGACTTGGACCAGATGGCCTCTAGGTCCCTCTCACCCCTGACTTTAGGACCCTAAAGATCATTTATGAGATTGCTGTTTCCATTTCACAGATGAAAAAACAAATTCCAAGTGGCTATGATCGCCTTCATGGGGCCCATCTGAGATGGAGCAGAGGAGTCTGGGGCCCTGATTGTTTTGTGTTCTCTGGGCCACCTCCGATGTTGGGGGATCGAGGTGAAGGCTGGAAGGGGTGGGAGGCTACAATTCCAGAGGCTGACCAAGTGATTCGGGAGATTTGCCCTCATCCACAGCGCATTCAGACAACTCTACTGGTCCCTCAGCTTCTTCCTGCAATTGCTGGGATTGGACTCTAGGTGGGACAAAGGCTAGGAATCCAGCTGCTTTGGGCTAAAGTGATTCTTTCTTTCCCATCCCATTGCCCAAGGTGGGGGAGGCGAGGGAATCTCCTTTGCCATCCCTTTCTAGGCTAACCACTCCTGGTCCTTAAAGCTCCTCAGCCTGAGACATCTGACCCCTCTTCTCCCTTTAGTTCTGTCCCCTGCTCTCCTCCTCCAGAAAGCCTTCATGGGACCACTCGTCCAGTCCTATTTCTCCATCCCTTTCCCATTGCCTGATACACCGGCTGGCTACCCTCACCTCTGGATCTGCCTATGTCCTATCTGATTGTGGGTCCTATCTCTCCTATCAGACTGGGCAGGATTGGTGTCTCTTCTTTATTTTTTGCTCTCTAGCACTCAGTGTAAGGAAGTTAATTTGGTAGAGGTAATAGAAGTGATAAATTTATCTGAGGGGAGCAAGCAGGATATCCTTGAACCTTCTCTCCCAACTCAATTGGTAGTGATCGTAATAATAGCTAACATTTATATAGCACCAACTATGTGCCAGGCACTGTGCTAAACATTTTATATTTATTATCTTGTATGATCCTCACAATAGCCCTGTGAGGGAGGAGCTATTATGATCCTCATTTTACAGATGAAGAAACTGAGACAAGGAGCAGTTAAGTGACTTTCCTAGAGTCACATAGCTAGTGTTTGAGGTTAGATTTGCACTCAAATCTTCCTGACTTCAGGCAGGCCCTCTAGAGGGTGAACAGGAAGACCTGGTTTCAAATCCCACCTCAGACACTATCTGTATGACCCTAGGCAAGTCACTTTACTTTTCTGTGCCTCTGTTTTCTCATCTGTTAAATGGGAAGGCTCAACCAGATAGTGTCTAAGTTCCCTTCCAGTTCTAAATCTGTGCTCCCATGAGCCTTCACTTCTCATTTCCCTAAGTCCCCTGGGCAAAGCTTTAGAACAGAATTCTGGGGCAAGGATGGTCTTTCCCTAAGGGGAGAGCTACAAGAAGCTGTTCATGCAGTGCCTTCCCACCCTAAACCTCATCCAGGTAAGGGAGGGGTGAGGGCCTGGACTTCTCTGTGGAATCTGTCAGCACTAATGATTTTACTTTCTGTCCTGCAGCAGGATGGATGCAGGTTAGACAGCAAGAACGTATGGGCCCCAGGTGACCTCTGGGACCCACCCCGTTATGAAGCTGGGTTGTAGTGGGAAGAGGGAAAGAAAGCCAGCTAACAATTAGCTGGTCAGAGAGCTCTTTATCCTAATGAGTGGGTTAGAGAGGCCTGGCTAATGCTCACCTTCCCGGATCTTAGTGGAGACCAAAAAAGGCAGATGGGGAGCCATTATCCTCCCAAAGTGTAGGTTTCTGGGGAATGGACCCATGGGTGGGTAACACTACTTGGAGGTGAGGTGGAAGGGAACAAGTTAGTGGAGAAGAAGCGAGGAGGACTGTATCTTTTGTTTCCTCTACTGATCTCAGTTCTGTCACCTGGGCCTCAGTTTCCTCATCTGTCCAGATCTATATGGCTCATTCTAGCCTCAAGTCCTATGATACCATTTTTGGCATGGTGCTCTGGAAATGAGGATTAGATGAAATGAAGCGACTGGAGAGGGCTGAAGATTCTGAGAGCTGTAATATCTCACACTTTGGGTTCTCTCCCCATTCCCCATTCCCATGTGTCCCCTTAGCTCCTGCCCTCTCTTTCCTAGCATCCCCATAGGGATGCTACCTTCTGTGTTCTCCAGTCCCCACCTTCTCCCTCTAGTGTTCCTCCTTTTCCTCCCCAGCCTTCTTTCATCTTCCCTATTGGCCCCGCTGACTCTCCTGTGTCAGGTTGAGCTTTTGCTGATGAAGAAATTGATAATTGGCCTCTGAACTCTCTTCCACCAGGCAGTTGGGAATCAGGGAGTTTGAGATCCCCCGTGGCTCCTTTTTCTCAGTTCTCTGCTTTGCTTTCTCCAGCCTCTGGGTCCCCAGTCAGAGGACTGCTGGGTTCAGAAGAAACTGATTGTGAGGTAAATTGTAAGGCCCCCCAGATAGATAGATCCCCAAAATGAACATGGGCTGCAAAGAGGAGGATTGTAGTTAGACTTCAGAAGAACACCCAGACTTCAAGGGAGGTGGGAGCCCAGTGTGACGCAAGTTCGGGCTGGTGTCTCCCCTAGTTGAGAATCTTTAAAATCCAGGATTGACCCCAAGATGAGGGTGGTCTTGGAGTCAGGGGACTGGATGAGAAGATCTTTCAAGGCCCCTTTCCTACCCCTGACCAAAGTGGGGGGGGGAAGGGGGCTCTGTGGTTGGCATAGGATGTTCCTGCAAATAATCACCCTGGAGAGATCCAAGGGTCCCTGCAATTAATAGGTAGTGGGTTGACAAACCTAGGCTAAAAACTCCTCCTTCTCCACAAATCACATTCTTTTTCAAAATCGTAGCTCTTTCAAACAACCACATCATCTGGTTCCCAGCTGAGGACTGACTTCGTTCCAGTTGTGTGTGTGTGTGTGTGTGTGTGTGTGTGTGTCCAAGGAGCTGAGAACTTGGGCTGGGCCTTTGCTGATGTGGCAGCCTCAGTCCCAGCCCTTAGCCCCTGCTTTGTCCTGGCTCCTTTATCTTTCTGTTGCCAGTTCTAGGGGAAACTCTGCCTGCCCTTCTCCTGTCCCAGGCCCCTCCTCACTGCAGTGGTCCTGTTAGCACCTTCCTGCTCCCTTGTTAGCACCTCTTGGATCCCTCTGCCTCAACCCGGACCCCCCCCCCCCATTTCCCACTTCCGAGAGAGAGAGAGAGAGAGAGAGAGAGAGAGAGAGAGAGAGAAAGAAAAGGAGAGGGGGAGAAAGGGAGAGGGAGAGAGAAAAGGAGAGGGGGTGGGAGAGAGAGAGAGAGAGGCCCCATGGCCCTGTGCCCAGTTTTTTCCCAGTCTCTGACTCCCATCCCAATTTTTATTTCTCTTTACTTCTGTCTGACTTTTCCTTTGCCCCTTCCCTCCCAGCTGCAGTCCCAGCCCCCTCTCTAGCTTGTCTTTATGAGTTCCAGCTCTCTTTTTTTTTGTGGGGGACGGAAATTCCATAAGGGTGTATACATTGCCCCCTCCCAACAGCCAGAAGCTCCCCCTTGTCCCCCATGTCACATAGTACCAATAGGGCAGAGTATCCAAGGGCTCAGGCCCTACCTCTCAGAACAGGACAGGTTCCTCTACGGCCTTAGGTCCCCACATCCCCTAGGGAGGGGTGAGGCTGGGCCAAGGTGGGCTAGGGGTGGAGTGTAGACATGAAAGAGGTCTGATGGGTGTGTGCCAGCCTCTCATGTGCTGTAGTCCAATCTGCTTGGGGTGGGGGGGATGGCAAGGCAGCTCCAGGGTGGGTGGGCAGGGTCTCTCTACCTAGGTAGGGCTGTCAGGGAGCCAGGGATACCAGGTTTCCTCTCCTTGAGGGCCCCTTCCCAGCAGGCTTTGATGTGTCTGCGAAGTTATTAGAGGATGTTTGGCCTCTGGGCTGGTCGCCAGGATAAACTCCCTCAGCAGTTACAGGCCAAACCACCTCCCCACCCTCCTTACTCCACTTCCTTCCCTCTCCCCTAATCCTGCCCTGGGCCCTCAAGCTCCCCTTCCCCTTCAGCAGTGGTTTTTCCTAGCCTTCTAGACCAGGAGTGGGCACAGGATGGTACATCTCTCCCCACTCCTAGTGGGCACCTTCTGGCACATACCAGGTAGAATTTTCTTAGTGGACAACGTGGCATCTTCTGGGCATTGAGGCCTGTGCTGGTTTTTGGTGGTAGTGGATGAGGATGGTTCTTAAGGAAGGAAGTGCAGAGGGAGTGGGGCTAAGGAGATGTTTAGGAGCGGGGAAGTGTTGGGGAGCATGGGGTGAATTCAGAGGGTGAAAAGGCCTAACTGAGGGGGCCTCTGTGGAGTTGTCTGGGGACCTCAGTGGTTCCAGATATGGGGTGCCTCAGCCTGAAAGGGGGGAACCCGCTGGTCCGATTCTCTTCTAGTCTGCTGCACACATTTTTCTCTGCCCCTTAATAATGCAACTGTCACTTCAGGGTTGAAGATTCTAGGTAAACCTTAGTCCCTTTGCACCCCCACCCCCAGGATCTCCCTGGAATCCTAGGGATTAGAGCTTCCCTTTCTCAGCAATGACCCCATAGTTTTCACTTTTCCCCAGGGGTGCAATGCCCTCCCCCAACTCCCTCTTACTCTAGGCCTCCCTGCCCTCTTACTCAAATGAGGAGAAAGTGAGGAGACAAGATCTGAGGGGAAGGGGAAGAACCCCGAGAAAGGTTTGGGGAGGCATAATAGCAGGAAGGGCCCAAGATGTGAAGTCAGAGAATCTAGGTTCAAATCTTGTCCATGATTCATAGTCAGGGTGACTCCTGGTCAATTACTGCTTCTCTATGTCCCAATTTCTTCATCTGTAAAATGAGGGAGGTGGACAATTAGATACCTGAGGTCTCTTCCAGCTCCAAGAGCTAGACACAGGGGAGGGAGAGATAAACAGCTTGAGGCATTCTCTTTGGGGCTGCTGTAGGTGTAGGGTTGTGGAGATGTGCTGGGCCTTGGGAGTGTAGAGGGGAGACTTTATGTGAATGAGGGAGGGGAGAGGGGTATGTGTGTGTGTGTGTGTGTGTGTGTGTGTGTGTGTGTGTGTGTGTGTGTGTATGTGTGTGTGTGATAGAGGGGTATATATTGTGTGGCATCTCCTGGGTACCAGGATCTATCTGTGCTAGTTTTGCCCATTAACGATAGCGGATGAGGACAGGACCCAGGAAGCGAAGTGCAGAGTAGGATGGGTTAAGGGAGGTTTGGACCCAAGGGGAGCTGTGGGGAATAGGCAGTGGGGGATCAGTGAGGACGTGACATATGTAACAGCATATATGTGTGAGAATTGGCGTAGGAAGTGTCTGTACATAAGTTCAATGATAGCTAATGAGAGTTTGTATGTATGTATGTATGCGGGCTGTGGTATAGTATGTATGTATGTGTGCTACAGTATGGTATGTACAGATGTGTGCTGTGGTATGGTATGTGTATGTATGCACGCTGTGATATGGTGTATGCATATGTATGTGTGTTATGGTTATGATGTGTGTGTGCACTGTGGTATTGTGTGTGTGTGTGTGTGTGTGTGCGCGCGCGCACGGTGCCCATGCATCTGGAATAAGCTTACCTTTTGTTATAGGGAATATTCATGGGCTTAGAGGAAAGTGATGAGAATGCCCCGGAAGGGAAGAGGCGGGCATGCCCACCCCATTCAGTGATTCTCATCAGGAACAACCATGCAGTCTGGGTCTTTGCCATCCAGGAGGTGACTGCTCCCCTCTCCTCCATCCACGCAGTCCTGTCCCACTTTTGAAACCCCCCAGAAACTCAGCATATAGTGCCCTTGGGTCTTCCCCACCCAGGCCCACAGCCTGTTGCCCAATGTCTTATGTCTGACGTCCAAGGTATAGTGACTCTCCCCTCCCCCCAGGGGCTGGGGAGGTGGTGGTAGCTCTGCTGACTGAGTTTGCCAACTTCTTCCACTTCTACCACAATCTCCAGGGTGGGTCTGTTGGCTCCACCTGGCTCCCTGGAGAGTTTTCCACCTGTGCCAACCTCCCCAAGCCAGAGTAAACAGTCTCGCTAAGTGTCTGGGCCAGTGCCCACTCCTAGGCTGGGAGCAGCATTTCCCTGTAGGACTCTGCTCCCAGCTGCTGCCTCAACCTAGCTCTCCCAGTAAATGACACGTTGGATAGACCCTAGCCCCATAAACAATGTTTTCTGGGCAGAAGGGGTGGGGGTGGGGTTCTATGAGGTGGAGAAGCAGCTAGAGCAGCCTTCTGGTAATCAAGTTTTATCCTGAGGTACATAGGTATTAATACATAGGCATTACCCTCCAAGGGCAACTTGGTCTTTCTGGGACTTGCCATTTCCAAGCCAGACGTGACCAGGTAGAGCAAGGGGAAACCCCTTGAGTGCTAAAGGAACAATTCTTAAAGAGCAGCCGTGGAGGTGAGTGAGTGAAAAACAGGCAGATAAATCACTGAAAACAACAACTCAGTTGCTCCTTCACTCAGGAAGTACTTTTAAAAATACTCAGCTGTCTCTAAGGTGCATTGGTTAGTGCTCTGGGTCCAGAGATCAAATATTTACTGCCAGTGTGACCTTGGGCAAGTGTGACCTTAAGCCTCATTTTTCTCACCTGGTGGCTGGACTCAATGGCCTTTAAGGTTCCTTTTGACTCTCAATCTTGGAGCCTATGATTCTCTCATGGCTGGTTTCAGTCCCAGCTATTTCAAATGCCCAATGACCTCATTGAAGGTCAAATGGGCTTTTACTCTTGTTGATTTCATCTGTGACCCTTGTCAGAACAAGGGCAGTTCCCAATATCAAAACTTCCTACACCCAGACAGATTGGCAACTCATTTCTAATTTATAGTCACAGAGAGGTGCCTAGGCATTGAGTTAAGCAACAAGAGGCAGGACTTGAATTCAGGTCTTTCTGATTCCAAGGACAACTCTCCATCTGCTACTCAGTGATGACCCCTCACTGGTCTCGTTATGCAGATGATATCAAACAATAACAGTAATTTATCACTATGTGCCAGGCACTGTCTTGGCTTTTGTCTTGCCACTGGTCTCCCATGTCTCTGGAGGAGAGAGTGAGGCTGATGACTTCTAGCAGCTCTGTCTCATTTAAATGCAATTTACCAATGATTCGCTAACCTGAATGTCATTGGCGCTCTTTGAGAATGAAAGACAACAAACAAGAAGGTACTGTACTAGGGATACAAATATAAAAACAAAACAATCCCTGCCCTCAGGCAGCTAACATTCTATCAGGGAAAAAGCATGTATATAAATAAACATGCACCAAATGCATATGAGATAAACATAGGCTAACTTTTTTTACAGGGAGTTTGCTAACAGCTAGAGAAGTAAGGAAAGGCTTCATTTAGAAGGCAGAGCTTGAGCTGAGTTTTGAAGGAAACAGCATTTTCAGAGGTGAGGAAGGAGTGCATTTCAGGCATAGGAGACAGACAAAGGCAAGGAGATTAGAAGTAGAGTGCCGAGTATAATAAATGGGGAGATCAGTTTGCCAAGACCAGGGGTAGGGAACCTGCAGCCTTGAGGCCACGAGTTATCTTCTATATCCTTGGGTGCAGACTTTTGACTGAGTGCAAGTTTTACAGAACAAATCCTTTTCTTAAGGGGATTTGTTCTGTGAAGGTTGGATTCAGTCAAAGGCCTGCACTTGAGGACCTAGAGGGCCACATATGATCTCGAGGCTGCAGGTTCCCCACCCCTGAGCTAGACTGCAGAAGGTAAGAAATGAGTGCTATATAAGGTTAGAAAGATAGGATGGGAAAGAGGTTGTGAAGGACTTTAAAAACTAAACAGAAGGACTTACATTTGCTCCTCTAGGCAATAGGGAACCACTGGAGTTTATTGAGTAGAGGAGTAATATGGTCGGACCCACTCGTTAGGCCCATGTGGGGAGGATAGAGAGGACTGGGGAAAGACTTGAAGCAATTAGTAGTCTATTTTAAAAAGCCTGGTGATGTGAGCCTGAACAAGGTTGGTGATGGTGTAAATAGAGAGTAAAGGATGGATATGAGGGATTTTGTGGAGGTAGAAACAAGATATGGCAATTGATGAGATATGTGGGGCAATGGAGGGTGAAGAGTCAAAGATGATGCCGATGCCTAAGTTGCAGTCTGAGGTGTGGGGAAGGATGGTGATGTTCTGAACAGAAATAGAGAAGTTCTGAAAAAGCACGAGGTATTTTTGTGGTGGGGTAGGAGAGGTAATGAATTCTGCTTCAGACATGCTGAATTTGAGATGTTTATGGAACGACCGATTTGAAATATTTGATAGGTAGTTGATGGTGTGGGACTGGAGGTCAGGAGACACCGTGATTGGATATATAGATCTAAGAGTCATCTGGATAGAGGTTATAATTAAATCCATGGGAACGAGGAGGTCACTAAATGAGAAAGTGTAGAGAAGAAGGCCCAAGACAGACTGGAGGGACACCCACAGGGGGTGTAATATATAAATTACAACCAGCAGAGGAGACTGAGGAATGGTCTGTTTAAGCAGGAGGAGAATTAAAAGAAAGCAATGTCATGAAAATCCAGAGAGGAGAACTTGTCCAAGAGAAGAGGATTATAAATAGTGTCACTGTGTTGTGTTTGTTCTTTGTTTTCAAAGAGGACCATGACATCAGGGAGATGATGACATGCCTTGCAGTTGACTTTAATTTGAGTGATGGAGGACCGTGCAAGGTCATCAGCCTCACTTTCTCCTCCAGAGTCATCTGGATCCAGTGGCCAGATATTCATGAAAACAACTGGAGGTGGTCTAGATGGCAATGGGAGACCCTGGGTATTTCAGGCTAAGGTCTTTTCAGGTTCTCACTTTCAGTGAATAGGCCTCTTTAAGAAGTGAGTCAAAGAATGGCCCCTTTAATAATAAAAAACAAAACAAACCAAAAAACCAGGAGGAGAAGACCCTCAGGGTTTTTGGCTAAAAGAGAAACAGTTACTATTTACATTCACTCTGAGCCTGGAGGGCCCCCAAAATAGCCATTAAGTGGTGCTTGGGCAGGGACCTGTTGTTGTCCAATCTAAGAGTTTCAGACTGAAATGGGTTTAAGGTTTGGTCTTTGAGAAAGAAATCTAGACAATAAACCCCAAGTTAACTAAGCAGCTTTGGGCCATCAAAATTTACCTTCCTTTGGAGAGGAGGAGAGGAAGAGGGAGAAGGAGAAGGAGAAGGAGAGTATGAGCTGAGTTACCCAACTGGCTGGGTCCCCATTCAGGCAGGTTGTGTATGTCTTTTGTTCTTGAAGAGAACCATGACATCAGGGAGATGATGACATAACTTGCAGTTGACTTTGATGTAAGGGAGGGCTGTGCAAGGTCACCAGCCTCACTTTCTCCTGCCCATCAACAGTAGAGAGGTCAAGAAGGATGAGAAGCAATAACAGACTATTGGATTTGGCAATCAAGCAATCACTGGTAACTTTGGAGAGATAGAATTTAGTTCAAGGATGAGGTCAGAAGCCATATTGCAAAGTATTAAGAAGTGAGTGAAGAGAGAAAGTATATTCCATGAGTGTAGACAGATTTTTTTTTTTTTTAGGAGTTTGGCTATGAAAGGGAGAAGAGTTATAGCAAGAGAGCACAAGCCAGTGGCAGGGTTTAGTGGAGTTTTTTCCAGAATAGTAAAGAAATTGTAGAGTAGAAGTCAATGAATAGAGTGAGATTAAAGTTCATTTGGGGGAAAATGGGGAAACTACAGGAGAAGATGGGAGGGGATGAGATCAAATGATGTAGAGAGGCAAGGAGAAAGGCCACATCTTTATCAAAAAGATTAAATATTCCCTCTTTTACACCAGTCTCAGAGATAGGTACAAAAGAAAGGAGGGTGAGGGTTGGTGTCAAGGCATTTTAAGATGTAGAAGAGGAAAGAGGGAGCTTGTGGTGATCTCTATTTTCTCAGTAAACTATGGGGTGAGGACCTCAGGTGGGAGGAGAGGGGGAAGGAATGGCTTGGAAGCCTTGAAGATAGAGGAGAAGGTTTGGACAGTTGCTGTGAGGGCTGGGATGGAGAATTGATTGAGAAGGAATAAAAAAAAAGATTGTCTTGCTGATGAATGAGAGGGATATAACTTGGAAGACTTCACAGGGTAGGAATATAGGGGCTACTCTTTTTTCATATTTCTGGAATAAGGAATGTCTGAAGGAGTAGGAGAGGCTTGGAATTTAACCTCATATTGACTTACCTAACTTCTAGAAAGTCAGGGCATGAAGCTGTAGGTGCCCCTCCCTTCTCCCTCTCTCAGTGCTAGCACAAGAAATTTACCAAATAAGGAGATAATGGACTACATGTGACCTGTTTGTTCTCTGCTCTAGGAAGGTCTCCCTCTCCTTTCTCATTCCTTCTCTTTTACCTTAGCCATATCATTGACACATCAGTAGCCAGATAAGGAAAGTATGTATGGATTCCTGGTTCTTTGTTTAGCTTTTCATACCTAGATTGTAAGCCCACCTCCCAGCCAATGGTGAGAAGGGATAGAGGTGGTCAGGAATCTTTGTGTTAGGGTATATCTATTGGTGCATTTTCTTTGTGCCTCGCCTCCTTCCATTAGTTCATCCTAGGGGAGGTGACACCCAAATCTCGTGAGATCTGTAAAATAAATTCACTTTGCTTTTGCCTAGAGATGCCTCTCTCATTATTCAACGTTTCGTACCACACACTGAGGTGAGGGCCCAATTGAGATGAGGTAACCTCAATCTGTAGTGGACCTGATTCAGCTCATTTGAATGGTTCCATCTCCATTCAGCAATCCAAGAATAACAACCAAGAAAGTCAATGATAGGAATAATCCAGGCTTGGGCTTTGACAAAATCTGGAATGAGAAGGGATAAAAATGAGATGAGAGTAAGGGTGATAACCTTCAGAGAATACTGAGGGGAAGCGGGATTGGAGATCCCAGTGGGGATAAATAATAGGGTTAAGATGAGTAAAGCATAGGGCAGGGGTGGGGAACCTGTGGCCTTGAGGCTACATGTGGCCCTCTAGGTCCTCAAGTCCTTTGACTGAGTCAAAGGGCCACATGTGGCCTCAAGGCTGCAGGTTCCTCACCCCTGGCATAGGGAGAGTTTAAATGATAGGAAGTTATGAGAAGATAACGGGATTTGTGTGTTTTTGATCAAGGAAATGGGACACCTGTGGGTGATGAGGGGATCTCTGTATGTGGGTGAGGTGGAATGGAGGAAGGGGTCATGGGAGTGGAAGAAATTGAGAATTAGGAGGTTAGGTGTTTCTAAGACATCAACGTGTGTGTTGGTACCCTAGTATAAGGTCAAGAGTTGTAGTGGAGAGAAATGCAGAAAGCTAGTCAATCAGTCAGTCAACCAGAATTTAATAAGCCAGGTATTGAATGCCTTGAGAAAGGAGTAGGGGGAGGGATAAAGGGAGGAAATAGTTAATGGCTTCATAATCCTTTATTGGTTGATAAGGTTGGATAGAGCAAACCTCAGAGGGGAAGAACTTGCTAAGTAATGGCAACAAAAGGAGAGCTTGGAAGTGGTAGTGGGGAGCAAGGAGTATTCTGATTCTCCCTCAATGACCAGTCACTCAGTCAGTCAATAAACATTTATTAAGCTCATACTATGTGCTAGGCAGCAGGGATACAAAAGACAGTTCCTGCCCTCAAAAAGCTCACAATCTAACAGAAGAGAAAACATGCAATCAACTATATAGAAGAGAGAAATAGGAATTAATCAACAGAAGGAAATCATTAGTATTGAAAGGGATTGGGAAAAGCTTCCTGTAGAAGGTTGATTAATGTATATGTGGGGAGTGGGGATGGTAGTTATGACAATATCAGCTGGTGCTAGGGAGGGGGAACCAGGTTTCTGTAAATAGAGACATTCTAGTAGATGTGGAAAGATTCAAATGTAGGTGCAGGGGAACAACACAATGCCTCTTTCCTTCTCCTTCCCCATCATCCTCTATGGCTATATCACTTGTATATGGCCAAGAGAAGCTTAGTAACATACATATTCAGCATGTTGGATGTGGACACACATTGCCTGAGTCTCAACCAACCCACATTTTACCCTTGCACCCTGCACCCAGGCCCTGAAGCCCCTAGCTACTCCTAATCCTGAGGCTTGGATAGGAAAACCTAACTGCTTCTGTGCCTTTCTGGTCTTCTCATTTTCTTCCTTTATTTTCTCTGGCTTCCCTCTGTTCCTCTCTGTGCCCTCTCTCCCGGGATCTGCATTCCCTCTTAGACACTGATCTGAAGGGGAAAAATGAGGAGTTAAAAGTGAGTTCTCAGTTAATTCAATTGGGTCGGTCTGTCCTGCCCTGGTCTGAAGTCCTGAATATAGTGTGGAGACACTGAGGAAGAATAACACCCAGCCCCAGCCTTCCAGGAATTCCCAGTCTGATAAGAAGACTCAGTCCCAGTCCTCAAAGAGCTTCCAGTCTAATAGGGGTCTCAGGCCACAATTAGCCAACAAGCATTTATTAAGCACTTCTTGTATATCAGGCATGCTAGGGATACAGAGAACAGCAAAAACAAAATCCCTGCTCTCAAGGTTTGAATGTAAATTCAAGCAAGGGAGTTTGTTGTTTCTGAGTTATGTCCAACCCTCTGTGACCCCATTTGGGGTTTTCTTGGCAAAGATACTGGAGTGGTTTGCCATTTCCTTTTCCAGCTCATTTTACAGATGAGGAAACTGAGGCAAACAGGGTTAAGTGACTTGCCCAAAGTCATACAGCTAGTAAGTGGCTGAGGCCAGATTTGAACTCAGGTCTTCCTGACTCCATGGCTGGTGCTCTATCCGCTTAGCTGCTCCCTAACAGGGGAGACAGAATGGAAATAACTAGATGCCTACAAGGTAGAGTTCATCCCATGTAAATAGGAAAGGAACTAGCAGTGATGGGAACTGGGAAAGTCCTGCTGAGGTAGGATTTGAGCTGTGTTAAACTGGCAGGTAGTGGTATCCTGAAGATAGCAAGAAGTTGAGAAGAGGAGAGGGCTTAAGGGGGAAAGATAATATGTTTTCTCTTTGACATGTTGAGTTTGAGATGTCCATAGGACACCAAGTTTGAGGTGTCCAGGAGTCAGGGAGTAAATAGTGACTAGAGCTCAGGAGAGAGGCTGGATATACAGATCCAGGATTTGTTTGCAGAGAGATGATGATGAAGAACCCATAGTGGCTGATGACATCACCAAGCAAGATAGTGTAGAGGGAGAAGAGAAGAGGGCTCAGGGTAGAACCATTGTTAGTGGGCCCTAACATGGGTCCAGCAAAGGAGGAGTCTGATGGGTAAGAGAAGAGCTAGGAATGAAGAGTTACAGAAACCTAGAGGAGAGAGCATCCAGGAAAAATGGGTTCATACATCAATGGTATCAAAGGTTTTGAGAGTTCAGAGAAGGATGAGGACTGAGAAAAGGCCATTGAGTTTGGTATTTTGGTCCTTGGTGGTTTTGGAGAGAGCATTTTCAGTTGAACGAAGACGTCAGAGGCCAGACTGCAGAAGGTTTGGAGAGCAAGAGGAGAGGACATGGAAGCACCAGGTGTAGACACACACACACACTCACACACACACACACACATGCATGTGTAAATGGAGAAGTGCAGACTATAGGTATCAATGGTGGAAGAATGGGGGGAGAGTGATGGTCATTAAGCTAGGTTGAGCTGGGTCGGGAGTCATGTGTGTGGCAAGTCAGAGCAGAATTTTTGAAAGAGAGAAATATGGAACAGGACTATGAAGAAAAGAAGGGACAAGGTAAGGGCCTGCTTGGATGAAGATTTAGGGATAGAAAAGGGTGAGGTATGGCCATTGGAGTTGAGGACAACTCGTCCTGTGTGGCTGTAATGGAGGGGCAGAGCTAGGGAATCCTGGGAAGCAAGGAGGGACTGTTGGAGAGTGGGACTGTTAGAAAAGGGGGCCATATAGGCTGGTTTGAGGAAGAGAGACTAGATTAAAGAGGAGTGGGGCTAGGGGATTTTCAAGTAGAGATAGGCAAGTTGATTTGGGTTGCTCAGTGGGCAATTTGGGCAGATGAGTAGGGGATTTGGGGATTGGAGTTGGAGAAAGATGGGTAGATGAAGTTTCAAGGGGGTACATGGAGGGTGACCATAAGTAACTCCTCCTTTGGGCACCAGATATCCTTCTGTTCTGTAATCCCTTACCTATCACCCCTTACCAGACTCATTCCACTCATTTGATTTAATTCAACAAGCATTCATTAGTTCCTATGAGGTACCAGGCATGGTAGGCAATGAGAAGGAAGGAAGGAAGGAAGGAAGGAAGGAAAGAAGGAAAGAGAGAAGGAAAGGAAAAAACATTTATGAATGTTAACTATGTGCCAGACACTGTGCTAAGTTGTTGTTTTGTTTTTTTTTTACAATTATCTCATTTGATCTTTAAAACAGCCCTGGGAGGTAAGTGCTGTTATTATCCCAAATTTACAGATGAGGAAACTGAGGCAGACAGAAGTTAACTGACTTGCCCAGGATCACACAGCTAATATCCGAGGCTAAATTTGAACCCAGGTCTTCCTGAATCCAGGCTTAGTCCTCTATCCACTGGACTACCTCTATCCACTGGACCACTGCTGCTTCAACATGTGTTAGGATACAAAGACACTCTGGGAGCTTACATTCACCTTCTGGGAAACTATTTCTGGTCAAGAATCAGCAGTGACAAGATTGACCTAGATTTAAAAGCATGAGTGATGGACGTGAAGAAACTAGACTCTGCCTTCCTTTAGAGGATTCTGGGGGCAGGAATAAGGTGGAGTGCTGTCCAAAGAGATGAACAACGGTGTGATACTCTGTGCTTCAGGGCTTGGAATGTGGATATCATCTCTCCATGCTAGCAACCTCTCAAGGTGGGGACCCAGACAACCTGAACCTCCTAGGCTCCTTCCCACAACCCCTCTGCATCCCCCAACCCCTATGACTCCCTTGAGGTGAGCTATTTGGCCTGCTTGGGACTAGTCCAAAGACAATAGGGCTAGACGGCCAGAGAGAAGGAGGCCCAGGCAGTATAAATATCCCAGTCTGGGGAGTGTAAGCTAGGGAGGGAGAAAAGAGAATTGTGGTTGCCTTTAGGCACTGTGTAATTTAGGATTTATTTCAGGGCCATGGTTCTTTCTCCAGCCCAGGGTGGAGCTGGGGATATTTTAAGACGTTTTTTTCTTGAGGGGGGGGGTCAGGGAAGGGGAACTCCCCCCCACCCAAGATTGGGTTGGCACAGTATAGAATGGAGGCCCCTCCCAGGATGCCCATCAGCTGCCAGGCATGTCCTATATCCTGGCAGGTTAGGTCCCTATCCTGGCCTCCTTTGTCTCTCTCAGCCAAGCCTCTGAGACAAAGTGGTGGGAGGGGGCCAAGTGGAGGAAAGCTCCCTGGAAGGGGGAGACCTCCCACTGAGAAGACCTCTTTTTAGCCCCTGAGGCAGGGGATGGGGGAGTAAGGGCAGGGGGAGATTGTTTATAGGAATGGGCTCCTTTTGGCTTTGAACTTTTTAAGTTCCAGTAGAACTTTATTAAAAAAGAAACAGACTTTCAAATGTATAACAAAATAACAAGGTGAATAGTGTGTTCATACAAAATAACATAGTAAGAGGTCAAATTTTATCACTTGTGCTACCGTGGGCGAATCACTTCATTCCTCTGGGCTTCAGTTTCCTTGGTGGAGCTCTGACAAGGATGCTGTCCAGTTATAAATCCTAGGATGATTCTGTGAATGCCTGTCTTTAATCCTTAAGAGACGGTGTTTTAGGCTCCCCGCTGAGGTTATGAGAGGTGCCTAGTTCCTAGCTGCTCAAACTCAGGCCACTACTAGAAGCCTCTTAGCACCACTGAGCAGTGGGATGGATGGGGATCTGAGTGCTGGAATGATGCTGACCTAGCCTCAGGGGCCAAAATATGGGTGTGGCTCATTGACTTCCTGGATTTATCTATCATCTCCATGAATCTGTAAATATCCCACATGTGAGCATGACCTTGATAAATATGTAAATATAGAAATATATATGTGCATTCCAGGCCATTGCTAGTGAACCTGACTTTTGTCTTCCACTGGACTTTGATGATTCTGGAAAAGTGAGGCTGATGTCTTTGTGTTTCTCTGTCTCACTTAAATCTAATTCATATGCAAGTCGAGACATCATCCTGTGATGTCGTTGGTCCTCTTTGAAAACAAAGGATGAACAACGACATATCTATATGTCTGTCTGTCTTTCTATCTGCCTATCTGCCTGTCCATCTATCTATCTATCTATCTATCTATCTATCTATCTATCTATCTATCTATCTATCTATCTATCTATCTGTCTATGAATCCATCCATCCATCTACTCACCCACACATCCATTTCTTTCTCTGTCTCTGTCTCTTTCTCTAATTTCCAAAAGTCTTAGTGAGGCTGCTAGGTGGCCCAGTGGATAAAATATTGGGCCTTAAGTCAGGAAATACTGAACTAAAATCTGACCTCAGATACTTACTAACTATATGACCCTGGAAAAGTCATTTAATCTCTGTTTGCCTTATTTCCTCAACTGTAAAATGAGGTTGATAATAGCAACAATCTCCCAGGGTTGTTGTGAGGACCAAATAAGATAATATTTGTAAGATACTTGGCATATAGTAGGCACTATATAAATGCTACTTATTATTATTATTGTTAATTAGCACAAGAGCTTAAAACTGCAGGAATTAGAAATGACAAGGAGGATAATTTCAGAAAAAAACTGGAAAAACTTACATGAACTGATGCAAAGTGAAGTGAGCAGAACCAGGAGAACATGATACACAGTAACAACAATCTCGTACAATGATCAACTGTGAATGACTTAGCTATTCTGATCAATACGACGATCCAAGACAATCTCAAAGGACTCATGATGAAGCATGCTATCTGCCTCCAGAGAAAGAACTGATACTGTCTGAACACAGACTGAAGCATGCTATTTTCACTTTATTTCTTTCATTTTTTTTAATTCATAAAGAATCTTTATGTACAAAATGACTAATGTGGGTTTTACACAATTGCACATGTATAACTTATATTGGATTGCTTGCCATCTCAGGGAGGAATAAGGGAAGGGAGAAATGGAAGGATAAAGTTTGGAACTCAAAACTTTAAAAAAAGATTAAAAATTGTTTTAAAATATAATTGGAGGGAAAATAAAGCAGTGTATAATAAAACTGCATGAAGACTTTGGCGACACTATATTTCTGTATCTGTGTATAGTGATATAACCCCATAATCTTTCCCCTGAGCTCCAGTTCTGAATTGCCAGATGCCTGCTCAGCATCTTCACTTAGATATCTTGATAGCCTCTCAAATTCATCTTGTCTGAAACCAAATATTCATCTTGTCCCCTAAACATACCTCTCTTCCGTATTTTCCTGTTTCTGTTGAGAATACCATCATCGATGCAGTTACCCAGGTTTGCAGCCTCTGAGTCATTCTTGCCTCTTCCTTTTCCCTCAACCCCCATACCCAGAATGATAGTTGAATAGATTGAAAGCTTCCCTCACATCCAACCCCTTTTCTATACTCAGACAGGTACCACCCTATTTGGGCCCATATCATTTCTTACAATAACCTCCAAGTTAGTCTACCTACCAGTTTCCAGTACTCTCCAATCTGTCCTTCACACAGTTGCTAAACTGACATTCAGAAAACACAGATCTGACCATCACTCTCCTGCTCAAACATTGTCAATGGCTCCCTACTGGCTCTAGGATGAAAAACAAACTCTGCTTGGCATTCAGAGTCTTTCACAATCAAGCTCCTTTCCCCAGACATTCTTCTTCCTCCCTTTCACACACTCTGTGTCCCAGACACATTGACCTATTTGTTGTACCCCAACCTCCACACTCCATCTCCCCTTATCAAGCACCTCCAAGCCTTTGTGAAAATCGTCTCCCATGTCTGGAAATCATTTGCTCCTTAACTCTGCTGCTTATTATCATCAGTTTTCTTCAAATCTCCCTACAAATCTATGATTCATTTCTGAACCTCCCAGATGTTAACACTCTCTCCCACCTCAAATCATCTTGTATTTACTTATCTGACAATTTGTTTAATTTCCTGGTAGAATGTCAGTTCCCTAAGGCAGGGAATTGTTTCAGTCTCCAAAATATTTCTCATATCTATCCCCTTCTCTCCATTCACATCCACTATTACCCTAGTCTCAGGACTTATTACCTCCACCTTAGACTATGGCAATAACCTCCTGCCTGGTCCCCTTGCCTCAAGTCTCTCCCCTCTTCGAATCTATCCTCCACACAGCTTCCAAGATGGTTTTTGTAATGCACAGACCTGACCCCATCACTCAATAAACTTCAGTGGCTCCCTACTACCTCAAGGATCAGATAGTTACTATCTTTAGCTTTTAATCTGGCTCCATTCTAACTTTCCAACCTAAATTTATTTCATTTTTCTCTTTGTATCCTTAAGAGCTAGAATAGTCCCTTACACCTAGTAGACCACTAAAATGGCTGTTGAATTAACATGTTGACCATGGGTCCTGCCATACCCTTGGAGAGTCTCATAAATAATGGGAAGGCCATATTAGCTGGCAGCTCCCCGCTGGAGTGGGAACTTGACTTAGAAAGTTGGAATTCTGGGTTCTTCTAGCAGTATGACCCCCCCCCCCCAGGAAGTGTGGACCAAGTCAGAGTTTCTACTCCATCTCTTGTTATCAGCAGGGTCTAGATATCTGGCAGTTCCTTGTCCTATTGTCTTGGAATAGGCTGGAATGAGACTCCCTCTTCTAGGCACATGGCCATAATGATAGAGACTTCTGTACAAAGTTGGGGGCAGAAGGGGACAAGCATTTACTAAGCCCCTACTATGTGCCAGGCACAGTGCTAAGCACTTTTAGCAATGTTTTTTCATTTGACCTTCACAACAACTCTGGGAGGTAGTTGCTCTTTTTATCCCCATTTAACAGCTGAAGAAACTGAGGCATACAGCAATTTAATGACTGATTCAGGACCACACTGCTGGTAAGTTTCAGAGCCTACACTTGAATTCAGGTCTTCCTTACTCCAAGTTTAGTTCTCTATCCACTGTACCACCTGGGTTAAGTAGGTAAGACTTCAACTGGTGCCCACATCCATATAAGAAAAAAACGCACTAGGCATTGAATACTTTCTTATTCCTCCTTGCTCCTTCCCTCCTTTCCTATTGCTCTCTAAGGGGTTTTAAATTCTGTCCCCTTTCCTTCTCTCTAGTCAGTTCAGTAATCTACTGACTGCTCTCCCTGGCCAGAATCCAATGAGGAGGTAAAAGGGGAGCATATGTGATGGAGAAAAGAATTTCCAGAGAAAAGAAAAGTCACCATCCCTGATATGGAACAATATTTCTGGTTTGGAGGAGTAGATGAATGGTTGGGCAGAAGCAAGAACTATGAACTTGGAAACCAAAGACAAAGGGAATTGTATTGGAGGCATCCCAGGGTAACAGAGAAGGGAACCTTGGGACCAAACCCAGATGCTAGTTAATGTCCTTGAATAGCACTGAGGAGCCAACACTGTCTGGTTCCAACCTGCCTTTTTCAGCCTAACTTCATATCCTTGTACTCGATGTCCCATTCTAATTGGTCTAGGAGATCTTACCTGATCTTGTCCTATCCTCTGTCACATGGGACATTTGTGCAGGTGACCATGCACACCTAGGGTTCGCTCCCTTTTCATCTGTACCTGTCAAAATCAACTCAGGTGCCGTCACCCCTCCCCCTACCAATACACATATACACAGTGATCTCTTCCTTCTCAGATTCTCCCAGAGCCCTTTGATATTTTCCCTTCCCATTGCAATCCTAAGCCTGACTTTATATTATTACTAATTTATGTACATGCTGTATTTTCCTTGGGCAGCTAGGTGGCGCAGTGGTTAGAGCACTGGGTTTGGAATCAGAAAGACTCACCTTCCTGAGTTCAAATCTGGCCTCCGACACTTACTAGCTGTGTGACCCTGGGCAAGTTACTTAATTCTGTTTGCCTCAGTTTTGTTATCTGTAAAACGAGCTGGAGAAGAAAATGGCAAACTACTCCAGTGTCTTTGCCAAGCAAACCCCAAATGGGGTCATGAGTCAGAAATGACTGAAAAATGATTCAACAACAAATATATTTCCCTTGTTAGGTTGCAAGTTCCTTGAGGGCAGTGTGGTTTTTCATCTCTGTACACCACAGTACCTTGTTCAAGGTACAACCTTAGTGCATTTATTGAATTCTTAGATATGAGCTGAGTTAGTTAGGCCTCACTGGAATTAGAGTGAGCCTCTATGGTTAGATTAGAGGAATTTCCACAGTAGCCATATTGATGTGCAAACTCAGAAACATCTCCCTCCATTTGTGCCTGACCTATGGTAGAGCCTTCTGAGCTCACATTAGTCTGATCAGCCACAGTCAGACAGACACATAGAATGCTGACCCCAATGTAGTGATGTCATTTTGGTCCTCTTGGAGAATGAAGGACAACAACCAACCAAGAGGAATTCTAGAATAAACTCCCTGTGGTCTAAAACTAGATGGTGCCATGATCTGGTGCCATGATCTGGGATTTGTTAATGTAGTCAGGGTCATCCATCCCCTCACTTCTCTCCACTCCCTATGGAGTACGTTCAGAGTCACCATTCTTGGTTCTGAGGAACCACAGAGAGAGTCAGAAGGGGGAGGGGCTGGTTGCCCCACCTGGTCTCTGTTTGATTGTGAGCACATGGCATCTTAAGCACATGTCCTGACTGGCTAAGCCTGAGTCTATTTTGTTTGTCCTTTTCTCATCTTAGATGAATAAGTATTTTGAGATAAACACAACCAGTTTTGGAGACCTCGTTAACTAGAGAGGCCCAGAGAATTCTAGGTCCAACAACAATTGTTTGTTATAGCTGTGACTTGGTAGAAGGGAAAATTTCTTCATTGGAGAGGATGGTCATCAACGAGATGACTGATTGGCCCAAGCCTCGCTGGTTTACCAGTAGTTATTTGGACAGTGTCGACTTGAGATGAAATGTAAAATGGTTAATTAGCAGTCCTATAAACTGTTCTATGTTCTGTTGAAGTTTAAATATCAGGTTTCTAGCAGACTCTAATAATAGTTATGATGGCCTCAAACCCATTGGGGAGTTAGGGGGATGTTTACCCCAAGGGTGTAAAGACTTCTCCTGGCAGGATGGGCAGATGAGAACAATTTGTTCCAGTGGCCATGAGGGTGGCTGAAGTGGAGCTGTGGTACATTTAGAGCTTTGTCAGTCATCGAAGACGCCTGCAAGCCACTGCATCCTGGACCTTCACCAGTCATCTTGACTTTTGTCCTGCCACTGGACTTCGATAACTCTGGAAGAGAGAATGAGGCTGATGACTTTATGCAACTCTGGCTCACTTAAATCCAATTCATTGGAGAGTCAAGACATTATCCCATGTAAATGGTCCTCTTCAACAATAAAGGACGAACAACGATAGAAGCTGTACGTTAAGTTATTGAATCCTGCTATACATTTATTTTCTATTAAAAACATACATAAGCATGTCCTGTGTTTAACGTTTCTTTAGTGTGAAGGAATAAATAATCTGTCTCTACTTCATTCGTATTGTATGTTGAGTCTCTTTTTTACTCTCCCTCTTTTGGGAAGGCTCTCTAGATGTAAGTCAATAAGTAAAATTGTTCCCAGGGAATTAGGGTGGGAAATCTAATGAATTGAAGAGTGTGGGAGAAAGGGCATCCCGTCTTGTTAGAGACAGGCTTGCACAGGACTGAACCTGAATGCAGAATAGGGAGTAGACACAGGACCTCGTTTCTGTGGGCCTTGTCAAGCAGTCTCTTAATATTAGATTTTTCTCTTATCTTCTCTCCTTATTTGAGAGTAAACATTTTTTTTTTCAGCAAAACCCAGTCTCTGACTCAAATTAGGAGAGTCTGTGGGAATCATAGATCCCTAGAGACCAGACAAGGAATGGTAGCAGCAACAGAGAGACAAGAGAGGGACTGGTGCTTTGGTGGTTCTGTAGCACTGGCCCAGGGAAGATCCAAATACAAGGGGTTTTGAGTACATTAATGGGGTTGCTCCCTCCACCAAGATCAAACCACCTTTATGCCTTAGGACAGGATTCTAAGGGGTTGCTGTAGTACACACACACACACACACACACACACACACACACACACACACACACAGAATTAGTTCTGATAAAATACTTGTTTTGAAAACATGAATTGGTTCCAATTAGGTTGATATGTTAGGTAACAATTTGAGCATAACTTGAATCTCACATTTGCTTATGCAAATTTTGTCCCCAGAAACAGCAGGAAAGTAGAAAATTGTACCCAGCTGAACCCAGTTTCATAGGGATGCAAAAAATGCGCACATTTCAAACATCTGTCAGTTCCTTCAGTTAACTTCCTGCTGTGTTTTACTATTCTTTTCCATTTGTGACTTTTTCTATGTAAAAAACTGCTCATTCAACACTCCAAACTTGTCTAAGTGTTCTATTTATTATCTACTTTTTGGTACAGTAGGAGCCGTGGACAGAAGAGGGCTGGACTGAACCTCCATACTCCACCCCCACTCCTCCTCCTCCTTTCTGCCATGGTCATGGCCTCAGCCCTGGCCCCCTCATCCTGGAGATGCATTTGCTGAGGCCACTCTCTCCCCCATAGATGCTGACTTAACCAGCTTGGCCCTGTGGGAACTAGGACACAGGCCATGTAGTAGCCCAAGGCTGAGGATGCTGCCACTATTTATTGTATTATTTATGTATTTCTTAATCATTTAACATGAATAAAACTATGCCACTTTTTTTATAAGGTTCTTGTCTTTCTAAAAAAAATCATTACTCCTATTTGTGCAAAAATATTTATAGCAGTTCTTTTTGTAGTGGCAAAGTATTGGTAATTGAGAGGATGCCCGTCAATTGGGGAATGGCCAAACAAGTTGCAGTATATGATTGTAATGGAATACTATCGTACTATAAGAATGACAAAGTGGGGTGATTTTGGAAAAACCTAGAAAGACTTACATGAAGTGAGCAGAACCAGGAGAACATCATATATAGCAACAGCAATATTGTACGATGATCAGCTGTGAACGACTTAGCTTTTCTCAGCAATACAATGATTGAAGGCAATTCCAAAGGGCTCATGATGAAAAATGCTATCCACATCCAGAGAAAGAACTGATGAAGTCTGAATGTAGATTGAAGCATACTAATTTTCAGTTTATTTTTTTTTGTGGGGTCCGTGTCTTCTTTCACAATACAACTAGTATGGAAATATGTTTTGTATGATTGCACATGTACAACCTCTATCAAACTGCTTACTGTATCAGGGAAGGAATGTGGGGAGGGAAAGAATTTGGAACACAAAATTTTAAAAATTAAGTGTTAAAATTGTCTTTACATATAATTGGGAAACTGTAAAATAGTACAAAAAAATGCGTGACTGATGAAACTCCTGAGTATTGTGCCCCAAGCTCCATTTTCTCCATGAGCTCTTTTATTGTACAATTTTGCCTGTTGAAGTGATATGACCTCTACTGGCTGAGCCTTTGAGAACCTAGGGTCCCCTCCATGTCTATGATGAGGCACTAGGCTGGGGTTATAGACAGACAATTCAGGAAAATAGTAAAAAAAAAAAAAAGGAAAAAAATCCACAAGTGCAGCTTGGTTTGGTCCCTTACCAGCAGTTACAAAGCTTGAGAATGACATCTATGTCCCTACCCCTAGGAAGTTGCCTGAAAAGACACAGATAGGTTATACTCAGGAACTATGCCACCATGTCATTACTTTGACCCCTTTTCCATATGTCACCATTAACGCAAAGGGTCAAGTTCATGGGACTCTCCTTATTGGCAGATATTGATTATTCCATACTCTGCATCTGGGCAAGGGGCTGAATTGGTGACAATTTGAGAGAAGATTCTGGTCTTCTGACTTCCAGATTTGAGAGAAAAGATAAAGACTTTCCAGAATCTTTTCAGGTCCCCAAAGACAGAGAAGAAGCTGACACAGAGGAGCCAGCATCTCTAGCTTACTACACTACAGACTTTGGGCAATTTTCCCTTAGGTGAAATTTGGGACTGTCTCTCTAAATTGAGCTGAGTTATTTCACTCCCAGTGGGAGAGTTCATTCACTCTGTGTACTGTCTGGCATATAGTCCCCTAGGTATATTTTCTCTGATTTCTGTTTGCCATCTGTTTGGATAAATGGGTTTATCTGCAATTTGCTATGTGTTTTCATTGTGGAACTACCATCTGGCAGGAAGGAAGTCAAATCTTGCATATACAGCTTGGAGCACTCCTTTCCTTTTAAGGGATAGTGATCAGGAGTGTACCTTGAACCTAAACAGTATCTCCCCTATAGCTAAGTGGTGCAGTGGATAGAGTGCCTTTTCTGGAGCCAGGAAGATTCATCTTCATGAGTTCAAATCTGCCTGTGTGACCCTGGGCAAGTTATTTAACCCTGCTTGCCTCAGTTTCCTCATCTGAAAGATGATCTAGAGAAGGAAATGGCAAACCAATCCAGTATGTTTACCAAGAAAACTCTAAGTGGGTTCCCAAAAAGTCATACAACTGTATTTAAGGAAGCAGATGGATATAATTCTAGCTTGGTACCTCTTTTCTCTGAGGAAAGCAGAGTGGCCAGCCTCTGACCATAACCTCTTGCTTTCCCTCCTGTCAGCAATCAAAATCTCCCTTTGAGAAGAGTAGGAGGAAGAGACTCTAGAGATATCTATTCATATCTTCCTAGACAAACCCTCATGGAAATACACAACCCTCCTCCCTTATCCTCTCCCTGGCCCGACATATTATCTGATGTGATTTTCTCAAAACCTCTGCCAGGTAGGTGCTATTCCTATCCCCATTTTACAGATGAGAAAATTGAAGATGAAAGGCATTAAGTGACTTGCCTAGGGTCACACAACTGGTAATCTGCCAGCAGGTTCAAACTCAGGACTCCCTGACCACCTATCTGTCTCTCTGCCCTCCCTCTGCTTACCCCACAGCTCCTGGATATTCCACTTGACCCGTGAGGGGACTATGGGCCCTATATTCCTTCCAAGAAAGGAAAAGAATGGAAAGTTTTCAGAGACAGTTTTTCCTCAGGTCTTCCTCTTACCTTTGCTATGTATCAACTGTGTGGTCCTGGTCAAGTCATTTAACTTCTCTGGGCCCCAGTTTCCTCACTTAGAAAATAAGGAGGTTGGACAAGGTTGCCTTTCAGGTCCTTTCTAAGTCTGTGATCTGGTAGTTGCAGAAATAGAAAATACTCAGATTGATAGAACATAAAATAGAAATATTTACCCAAACACAGAAAATGAAATTGAACAAGCTGTAAAGGACCCTCCAAAGAAAAAAGTCCGATCCAGGTAGATTTACAGGTAAATTTTTATCAGACTTTTAAAGAGCAATTAGCATCTATCTTGCAAAACTATTCTCAGAATTTGAGAAAGCATTCCAACAAATTCTTTTATGAAACAAACATCAAGCAAGAATAAAGTAAGGAACCACAACTGCAGATGGATATTATTAGGGAATATTGTTGAAAAACTTGTGAATAAAATACTAGAAAAAGACTATGGAAATACAGAAAAAAATTGATAAGTTTTGGATTTTTTGCCAGGGGTACACAAACCAAATTGCCCAATTATATCAATAATTGCAGAAAAAGCCTTTGACAAAGTTCAACACTTATTTATGCTAATAACCCTAAAAAAGACAGATATAGGAGGTCTGCTTAAGCTAAAAAGTATATATTTTAAAACAAAAGCTAGTATTATTTCCAATGGGAAAACCCCGGAAGGCTTCACAATGAATACAGCATGGATGCTCATTCTCTTCCTTAATACTTTATATGTTCTAGAAATGCTGGTTAGAGCAGCCTGACAAGAGAAGTCAAAATTATCTCTATTTGCAGATGTGATGGTTTGCTTAGAAAGTCAGCAAAGAAAGACATTGAGACAATAGCTTGAGAAGTGAAATAGCGAGATGCAAAATAAATCCACAAAAATTCATCAGCATTCCTATGTAGCAATAGCAATAAAATCCAGGAGGAAATAAAAGAAAGGAAAAATCCCATTTAAAAGTAACTACAAAATGCACAAAAGTATCTCGGAGACAACCTACAAAGACACACTCAAGATATAGAAATACAATTACAAAATATTCTTTTGAGAAATAAAAAATGGCAAATTATTAGATAGGTATTCATCGCTTTTGGTTGGATCACACCAATATTAAAAAACGTGATGATATTACCCGAATTAACTTACAGATTTAGTGCTATATCAATCAAAGAACTGAGGAGATGTTTTATAGAACTCAACAAATAAAAAAATTCTTTTGCAGGAAGGAAAAAGTATAGGATCTTGAGGAAAATAATGAAAAGTAGGAATTGAGAAGTAATAACACTTTTGGACTTCAATTATAATATAATGCAGTAATTATCATAAATATTCAGTCCTAGTCAAAAAAATAGAAAAGTAGACCAGTGGAATAGAGTAGATAATCAATGAAGCCCCTTCTCCAGCCCACTTCCTCAGTAAGGAATGAATGGCATGGAATGAAGAAGACATCTCAGCCAGAAGGAGGAGGGAAGACAGATAAGGTAGTGGAAAAGATTGACTAGGAGCAAGAAGACTGGATAGAGGGCGGGGGAGAGACAGACAGAGACACAGAGAGACAGAGACAGAGAAACAGACAGACAGAGACAGCAAAACAGCCAGAGACAGAGAAACACACAGGCAGAGACAGAGACAGACAGAGTTAGAGACAGAGACACAGAGAGAGACAGAGATACAGACAGAGAGAAAAAGAGATAGAGACAGAGAGAAACAGACAGACAGACAGAGGCTGAATGGTAAAGATGGGGAAATTGGAAGATGGATAGAAGGAGGAGAGTAAAATATATTGAGAAGACAGAAGACACTTAGGAAACAAGTAAGGGAAGGATGAGTGTAAGGGATGGAGTGAGACTTAGGGTCACAAAAAAAGAAAACTGAGAAACAGAAGACAGTGAAAGGATACAGAAGGACAAAGATGGGGAAACTGAAGAACACAGAGAGAGGGAAAGTTCAGAAATAGGGGGATATCGAAGGTCACAGTCATTCAACAAGCATTTATTAAGCACCTACTATGTGCAAGTCACTGTGCTAAGCATTGTGGATACAAAGAAAGGCAAAAAACTTTCCACTCCTGCACTCCAGAAGTTCATAGTCTAAGGGAGGAGACAACATGCAAATAACCATGTACAAATAATTTATATACAGGGTCAATTGGAGCTAATCTTGGAGGGAAGGCACTAAGAAGGACTGGGAAAGTCTAATTGTAAAAGGTGGGATTTCAGTTGAAGAAACCAGGGAAGCCAGGAGGCAGAGATGAGGAAAGAGAGAATTCCAAGTACAGAGGACAACTAGTGAAAATGCCTGCAGTGTGTTGCATAAAGGATAGTAAGGAGGCCCATGTGATTGGATTGGAGCATATGTGGTTGGAGATAGGTAGCTGTGAGGAAATATAAGAAGACTGTAAAAGTAGGAAGGGGTCAGGATATGGAGGGCACTAAGAGACAAACGGAAGATTTGATCCTTGATTCTGGCTGCAATGGGGGAACCACTGGAGAATAGACTTGTCAATACCTATCCGATGGACAGACTCATGCTTCAGGAAGATCTATTTGACAGCTGAGTGGACATTGGACTGGGGGAATGGAGTGGCATGGAGCCTTAAGGCAGGGGGACTATTGCAATTAGCAGTTTATTGCTGTAGTCTGATAGGTGACCAGAGCCTGCATTGGCGTAGTGGCAGTGTCAGAAGAGAGATGAGGCATATATGGGAGAGATACGAGGACATATATAGGAGGCCCTGACAACTGATTCGTTAAGGGGAGAGAATGGAAGATAGTGAGGAGTCAAGGATGACACTTTGGTTTCCAGCCTGTGTGTCTGGGAGGATGGTGGTCCCTCTGACAGTAATAGGGAGTTAGGAAGAGGAGAGGGTTTGGGGAAAGTAATGAGTTCAGTTTGTACATGTTAAATTTGGGGTGTATACAAGACACCCAGGTTGAGATGTCCAAGAGGCATTTGGAGAAGAGACACTGGAAGTCAGGAAAGAGGTTAGGGCTAGACAAATAGACCTTAGAATCATCTACATAGAGATGACAGTTGAATCCATGGGAGCTTTGTCATGAAAATATGAGGGGATAATGGAGAAAAGAGGCTGAAGAACATAGAGAGAAATGTAAATTTAAAAGACAGAGAGGGAAGAGGAGACTGAAGGGAGAGAGGGAGAACACTAGACAGAGAAGTAAAGGATGAAGATCAAGGGCGAGAAACTGGGAGATTATAATTGGGGCTATTGGGAGGAAGAAGTCAACAGTTTCTTTGGTTGAGAAGGGGAAACTTTGAGGTTAGGTGGGGTGAACTTTGGAGAAGCTGAGGATATTGATGCAGTAGGGCCTCTTGAGATTGAGGTTGACACCCCAGTCTAGTGTGAGTGGTGGGTGCCGGGTTTCTTCCTAGCTCTGGATGGGTGGAATGGAGGAAAACTGGTGAGGAGGGTGGAAAGGAGAGCTGTTGCTATGGCCCGCCCTGTTTTCTTCACTGTTCCCTTTGCATCCAGCCTCCCAATATCTCCCCAAGCCACCCGTCCCACCACCAGTCAATGCCCATTCGGGGCTTGCTGCTTCCAGGCAGCGGGGTTGTTAGAGACATAGTGGCCCTTGGGGAGTAGGAGGGTGAGAAAAGAGGCGTCAAGGTGAGCCCCTCATTGAGCGCAGGGCTCTGCCTGGGGATGGCGATGCTCTACCTTCCTCCAGTGCTTGCTGATGTGGCTGCCAGAGCATCTGGGAGCTGTCCAAGGATGTGCCTTTGGGCACAGTTCCCAGTGTGGTTCTCCAGATGCTGGTCCTCAGGGCCGCCATGCCTGTTCTTCTGGGGTAGTTGGCGCCCGCTTAGGTCCCTGTTTAAATGGGCACCGGTAGTTGGAAATGCCTCCGATCTGCCCTCTGCTCTTTGACCTGAGAAGCTGGCACTGAGTTGAGTCCTGCCGGATGAAAGACCCAGGGGAAAAGGGCAGGGAGAGAGACGGAGGAAAAGACAGCCCAGGGCTCCAAAGGAGGGTCAGATATAAGGGACCCTGCAGTCCAGTCTCAGCCTCTGACAGCTGAGAAGCTTGAAGCACAAGGAGAAGGAAAGACTTGTCTAGAGATCAGTGAGTAGCAGTCAGGATTTGAACTCATGTCCTCTGACTAAATTTAGTAATCTTTCTTGTACACTCCACTACGGCCCTGCTACTGATGGAAAAAGAGAAGGGGAGACTGAGGGATAGAGAAAGAAGGAAGCGGACACAGGGAAGAGCTGAGGGACAGCAGGGGGACGGCTGCAACTAAGGGAACCCGGAGGAAGGACCGTTTTCCTGGGTGGGCGGATGCCTGCTGGTGCCAGCTGACATCTCATAAGCGAGCATTTTCGCTGACCACAGATAGGGTGGGTGCAAAGGTCCGAAGCGCTCTGCCCTTCATCTCCCCTCAGTTCATGTCCGTACCCTGACTGCGGGCAAACGAGCGAGAGGACTCACATAGCCACGTCACGCAGTCTGAGCGCAACCTCTCACTCAGGGCCTCTGGCTGTTTGCCCCCCAGCGCCCTTGGGAGCTTTAACATAGAGAGGGTCACAAAAAAAGGAAACTAGTTGAGAAACAGAGGTGACAGTGAAAGGGTACAGGAGGACAAAGACGGGTAAACTGAAGAACAGAGAAAGAGGGAAAGTACAGAAATAGGGGGATACTGAAGGTCACAGTCAGTCATTCAACAAGCATTTATTAAGCACCTACTATGTGCAAGTCACTGTGCTAAGCATTGTGGATACAAAGAAAGGCAAAAAACATTCGTCCTCCCTTGGAGCCCCATGCCTCCAACACCCTGGACCAGCGCTCACCCACACATCCTGGAGCTGGCCTTTTTTGGTGAGGGGAGAAGGGGGGGAAGGGACTGATTTCCCACCCCGACCCCCATCCTAAGGACGGGAAAAAAAAAATGGCCAGCTCACCACCTCGCCGCCGGAGGGGCTGGAAGGGAGCAGTGAGCCGGCTGAGACATAATTAAAATGCCAGAGGTTAGGAGGTGAAGTTACAATGGAAAGAATGAAGCTGAGTGCAGTTGGGCCGCCGGTCCCCAGCTCTCCGAAATCTCTGCCAAGCCCACATTTGATTTTTATTTCGGGAGCCGCCAGCACAGCACTTGGGAGGGAACAGAGAAACCTCATTCTCTCCCATTAACTGCCTCCTCCCCCCCGCCCCCCACTACTCTGAGCTGCCTGCTGGCCAGCCAGTCTAAGGCTGGGGCCCCCGAAAGGGGAGTGGGGGATCCTTCAGGAAAAAAGTTCCTGGATCCTCTTCCTCCCCCTTCCCCTTTTCCACTCTCCTTCAGGGGTTCACAGTGGTAGGGGCGGAGGGCACGCACCCCAAATCTCTGACCAATGTGTGGTGGCATTGCCAGCTGACCTGGCAGCTGAAGTGGGGGTGTGGTTGGAATGGAGGGGGTAGATCGGGGCTGGGGTGGAGTCGCTCTTCTGGGCAATAAGCCTGAGAAAGAATGAAGGATGATCCCCAACTTATTACTGTGTATCTCCGCCAGTATTTCATTGATTTAAAGAAAAACGATCAAAATTCTCAGCACCCCTTCCCCCCAAGCCCAGCCCAATCCAGCCTAACTCGGTCCAGCCCCTCTCTTTCCTAAGCTTCTGCCTCTTGCCCCCCAGGATCTTCCTAGTTTCTGCCAACGTGGAAAGAGTACTGGACAGAGACTCAGGAGATCTATCCCTTACCCATTGTGGGCTTTCTCTGAAAGTCATGCTGTCTCTCTGGGCTTTACTTTTCTTATCTGTAAAATGAAATGTTTGGATTAAATGATCTTGGGAGGTCTTGTGGAGCTCTGACTTCTACAATATGAGGGGCTGAATAGGGTGAGACCCAAAACGTAGGGGAGTTGGGTGGAGAGACAGCTCCAGAAGGGAAGGGGAGACAGGGGGGACCAAGGAAGAGACAGACAGGAAGGACTAATTTCCCCAACCGAGAAATTGAATCAAATAAAGGGTGGGAGGTAATAAGGGGAGAGAGTGGAGGGGATAATAATAACTTACACTCATTTAATCCTTTATGGTTTAGAAAGTTGCTTCCTCACAACAATTCTGTAAAGTAGGTAGCGTTGTTACTTTGTTTTGCTTGCTTTCTTTGTGGATGGGATCAGCAGTTTCATTGGTTCAGGTGAACCCCCATCAAGAAACTTCTTCTACTATGAATATGAAACTTGAGTATTAGAGAACAACTTGGTACATTGAGAAGTTAGGTGATTTGCCCAGGATCCTGTGGTGAGCATGTGCAGGGGCAGGATTTGAATCCAGGTCTGCCTGACTCTGAGGCCATGTCTCTATCCAGCAGGAAACACTGCCCCTCAGTATAGGGATTACATTCCCATTTTACAAATGAGGAAAGTCAGGATGAGGAAAAAAAAAGTTAAGTGGTTTACCCACAGAAACAGTCAATGTCAGAAGTGAGACCTGAAGGCAGGTCTTCTAAGTCTGAAGCCAGTTCTTTTCACTATTACAAAAGGAAGGAAGGAAGGAAGGAAGGAAGGAAGGAAGGAAGGAAGGAAGGGAAGGAGGGAGAGAAGGAAGGAAGGGAAGGAGGGAGAGAAGGAGGAAGGAAAGAAGGAAGGAAGGAAGGAAAGAAGAAAAGGAAGGAAGGAGGAAGAAAAGAAGGAAGGAGGGAGGGAAAAAGAGAAGAAGGAAGGAAGGAGGGAAGAAGATAAGAAGGCAGGAAGGATTGGAGAGAAGTTGGGAAGGATTTTTGGGAAGGTCAGGTTGGAGGAAGGTCATAGCTGAGTTTGGGTAGGATGAGTTGGAACTGGGGCTATACTTGGGAAGTGGTAGGAAGGTAGTTTTGAGTAAGAAAGAGATTCTCCTACAAACTTACCTTCTGCACCCTCCACCCTCATAAAGCTGGGACTCTTCCCCATTATGTTCTGTGCTTTTCTCTCACTCTTCTGATCTGACCCTACTATGAGTTGTAAGGGAAAGAACATATAGAGGTAGTCCTGGGTTCTAGTCTTCACTCTGCTACTGACTAGCTGTGTGCCTGTGACCAAGTCTCTTAACTTTTCTGAGCCCCAGTCGCCTCATTTATAAAAAGGTTGTTTTGTGGTGTTCCATGCATGTGTAATCCCATTCAGGGTTTTCTTGGCAAAGATACTGCAGTGGTTTGCCATTTTCTTGTCTAGCTCATTCTACAGGTGAAGAAACCGAGGGAAACAGAGTTAAGCGACTTGTCCAGAGTCACAAGACTACTAAGTGTCTGAAGCCATATTTGAACTCAGGTTTCCCTGACTCCGGTCCTGGTGCCCTATACTCTGCATCGCCTAGCTGCAGTTTGTAAAAAGGAGTTTTGTCTAAATGGTCTCTAAGGTCCTGCTCTAAAAATTCTGTGACTTCTTTTGCTTATGCTTACCTGCCCTGCCTCTAGGATATTCAGCCTATTTCCCAGAAGAGAAAACTGAGTTCCCAGGAATATTAGAACAAAACCTTCTGGACAATTCTGGAGGAACAGCCATTAAGAAAATCCAGGAGCCACCTATGCCCAGACACTGCTTGTGCCCAGGGTAGGAATTTTCGGAGGAGGGTAAGCATTCCTCTAAGCTCCTCCCACCATTTTCCTATCACAGGCAAATTCACCTCTAAGATTCAGTTCAAAGATAATTTATTTTCTTGACATCTTTTGTTTTTATATCACCTATATTTCCCAATGTACTTTCTTCCCTCCCTACTTCCCTTCCTGCCGAGGGTGGGGAAGAGGAAGAAAAAAAATTGTTTGTCAAAAACTAACCAACATATTTTAAAAAATTTGACAATATATGCAGTATTTTGCATCTATAGCTTCCCACCTCTGCAAAAAGCAACCTTCTCACAGCTCTTATTGGGGCCAAGCTTGGTTATTGTAATTTTTCAGTATTCAGTTTTTATAGCTCTTGTTCTTTACATTTACATCGTGGTGGACATTGTACACACACACACACACACACACACACACACACACACACACACAGAGTTTTGGTTCTCCCTACTTTGCTTTGCATCAGTTTATACGTCCTTCCCATGCTTCTCTGTATTCATCATATTTGCTGTGTCTGACAGCACAGTGATATTCCATTATGTCCATGTACCATAACTTCTTTAGCTATTTCTTAATTGATGGACAGCTATTTGTCCATTGCTAGAATGTATTTCCAGTTCTTTGCTACCACTAAGCACTGCTATAAATTTTTAGGCATAATACTGGAGTCTTTCTTTTTGTCAAAGACCTCCTTGGGGTATATACCTAGAGGTGTAATTTCTGGACCAAATGTCACTTTCTTCAAATAATTCCACCTTTCTTTCCATATTGGATGAACCAATCCATAGCTCCCCCAACAATGCATTGGCACAGCCTTACTTTCCACACCCCTTTCAACATTGACTGATAACAACTTTTGTCATCTTTTGTCACTCTTTGCAGGGTGTGAGGTGAAACCTCAGGGTTTTTCTGATTTGTAGCCCTCTTAATGTTACAGAGCATTCTTTCATATGGTTGTTAATAGTCTGCAATTCTTGCATTTCTGACAGACATTTATTAAGTTCCTACTAAGTGCAGGCTCTTTTCCAGTTGTCCCAGAGGTTCTGCTCTCCCAGCAGTTGTAGGTGGGTGGGGCATTAGCCAGCACCCAACAAAGGGCACAAAACTCTGAGTCTTCCTTCTTTCTCCCTGGTCCTGGGTGGGAATGGGGAGCCAGGGGAGTGGGCTGGGGCCGGCTCATACTCATATTTTCCCTCCCTCTTTCTCTGCCTCACATAATTCAGTCCAGATGGTTTCTCCATTTGAAAGCAGAGACATCAGATTCCAGAAGGAAAGTCGGTCTGCTTTTCGTTCGGTGCTGAGGTGGGGCGGGAGGGGGAGGAGGGAGGAGGCTATGGCTGGAGATGGGGAGGGGGGGAGTCAAAACTGTCTGGGAAGGGAGGGAGGCTAGCTGGATGGATGGAGGGGTGGCAGCTTCTCTGGCTCTAGGGGAGCAGAAAGGAATGAGGTGAGACATCTGGAGGGAGTTTCTGATGGTCAAGTTTGGGAGATCCTGGGGGTGGGTGACCTAGAGAGACAAAGCAGTTTCTGTGGAGATGATTTCTGTGTGGTTGGAGATGGATGGAATGACTTCATAATTTTCTCTCAGGTCCTTGGATATACACTTTTGAGGCTCCCAAACCCTTAGGCAACCTGAGGTCATTATTCTGAGTTTCTAATGTCTCCCCCTAGGAAAATCTCCACAATGACTTCAGGATCCTCTGGCATAGTGATCAAGTCTTTCTTTTCTAATTAACTCCAATCCTAGGTCATAGCACATAAGAGCTTGAAGGGATCATAGCGACCATTCTGTCCAGCCCTTTTATTTTACAAACTGAGACCAAAGAAGGACATTGGTCATAAGTTAGTAGGAGAAGCAAGACTATAACCTAGGCTTCCTGACACCCAGTCCCTTATGCTTTCTACTACATCAGTCTCCCAGTGTAGTCTCAGCCAGGTTCCTTCGAGGAGATGGGGAACAGCTGGTCAGCACATGTTTCCTAATCGCTCTTCAGAGACCGCTCTCAGGGACAAATTTAAGTGGGCTCCATGGTCTCAGGAGTCCAAGCCCCAGAGGTTCCCCAGGGCCCCTTTCCTCTCCCCACTCCCACCCTTGCCTAATAAAGCACTCCACCCCTTAGCCATCCCCCTACCCCCCAGCCCCCTTCATCTGCAGAGATTCCAGGATAATACTCTGGGTTTGGAGAGAGCTGGGAATGAGAGCCACGTAGAAGCAGGATACTGAGCCAGAAGAGGAGGAGGACAGAAGGAGGGGGGAGCCCCAGCCTCTCCCTTTACAGTCCACCCCCTCCCCCTCCAGTGCCTGCATCTCAGCCACGTTCTCCCTGGCTTTAAACTCTAAGTGAGTTTCGATTTTTCCACCAGAGGTGCCAAGAGGAGAATGAGAAACAAACCTGGTTCTCCAGCTCTTTGGGATATGGGGCCCCTGAGGGAGATGGGAAGAAAATGGGGAGATTCAACTCTATGTCCCCATCCTTTCTCAGAGCCCTTCATCCCCTGTTTTCCCTAGGGTTCTAGGTCTTCTCCTATATCCCCTCTTTCTCTTAGATGAAAGAAGGCATAGCTGGTGATTGGATTTGGTGCAGGTTGGGGTGAAATCTAGGGCTCAGGCTTCTCCCCTGAAAGGAGGGGGGAAATGCCATTCCTCTAAGTTTCCAGGGTCTTTGCCACATTATGTTCTAAGTGAACCACAAATCTAAGGGAGGCCGTCTGAGCTGGGGGCCTCCCAGTGGAGAAGTAGGAAGGTGGAGAGTTTGGGTGTCTAAGAGTGATGGACAGTAGAGACACAGAAGCACAACACTCTTCTCACCCCCCCATCCCCAGAAAGTAAGCATGGGTGTTCCACTGCTGGGATTCCCAGGGGGTAGTTTGGAAAAAAAGAAGGGAGGGGACTCATCCACCGAAAGACTTGGCTCCAATGTGCCTCAAGAGTAATGTCAGTGTGGACAACAGAAGCCCATGATGTTATCCTCTCTATAGAAGAGATCTCTTCCACTGAGACAGGATTGGGTTTCTTAGCCCTCAGCCCTCACCCACCATCTAAAAAAAAAAAGAGAGAGAGAGAGAGAGAGAGAGAGAATGTGGATATTTAGAAAAAAGAGAACCCTTGGCCTTATGTCACATCCTTGGGGACTTTTCCATAAAGAGTAAAGTGGCAGGTAGGCATGATGGTGTACACCTGTGATCCCAGCTATTAGGAGGGCTACAGCTTGTGGATGGATCACTTGGGTTCAGGAGTTCTGAGATATAGCAGAGTTAAAGCCGATAGGGTATCACTGTTCAGTCCAGTAACAATGTGGTAAGCCCTAAGAGCAGGGAATGAAGGGCAGTGGGCTTCTTTAGGAAGGATGAACTAATCTAGGTCAGAAATGGAGGAGGTCAAAACTTAACTCCTGGTCAGGATTGGGCCTGCATGTGGATATTATATTTCTAGCCAGTGTGAGATAGAGGGAGTTCGTTTAAAAAAAAAAAAGAAAGAGAAAGAAAGGCTAATAAGGAAAGACAAAAGGAAGGAAGGAAAGAAGGAAGGAAGGAAGGAATGGAGACTAAAGTTGGACTCCGTGAGGAGAGTTTTTTTTTTTTGTTCTACAGGATGGCGATGAGGACCCACAGGTGCATAGGCATCTAGATCTGCTCGGAGGAAGAAGAGACAAATTGTGTTACCCATGCTGAAGACTTGATCTAGTCATACATTGACCTGACAACAACATTTCTTACTTGGACCATAGTAATTGTCTCCGAACTATCCCCATTGAAAGTCTTCCCCGCCCCTCCTACCCACCCCCCATCTATCCTTTACATAGCTCCCAAAACAATCTTCCCAATGTATAGATCTGATCATGTTCTGTACTAAAAAACCTTCAGTGGCTCCCTATTTCACATATCATAAAACACAAGCTTTTTAGCCCAGCATTTAAGACCCTTCACAGCTTAGCTTTGGTCTATTTACATTTTTGTTGTTGTTGCTTAAATAGATGTTTTATTAATGCTCTTTTAGAAAAAAAAAAGAATGTCATTTCTTAACGACTCTCCGCCCCTAAATAAACCACTCCCATGAAACAAAGCCAAACAGATAATGCCTTGTACCTGTCTGAAAACGAATACCTCAATCAGCCTCTATAGCCCACTCCCTTGCTGCTAAGGGTAGGGAGGCATGCTTCCCCATCAGTTCTCTCAAGTCAAGACTAGTCACTGGATAGATCAAAAAGTTCTGATGGCTTTTACTATTGTTTCTCTTTACATTATGGAGGTCACTGTATAAATTGTTCCCCTAGTTCTGTTTGTTTTGCTTTGCATCAATTCATACAAGTCTTCCCTGATTCTTCATTTTGGTTGTTTCTTATGGTATGATAATATTTTTTATATTCATAAAGTATACATATATTACAATAATTTGTTCAGCCATTCCCCATTTGTTGGTTATTCACTTTTTAGAAGAAAGAGAACTCTTGGCCTTATGTCCCATCCTTGGGCCTTTTCTATAAGGAGTGAAGTTGGAGGTAGGCATGATGGCATGCACCTATGATCCCAGTTATTAGGAAGGCCACAGCTTGTGATTTTAGTTACTGGCTACTACAAAAAAATGTCTATATCCCATCTGAAGTACTTCCCCAATTATATTTAAATTCATGAGTTGAGTCCCCAGAGGTGACTGCAACTCCTAGGCTCTAGACAGGGATGGGGAACCTTCAGCCTTGAGGCCACACATAGCTTTCTAGGTCCTTGGGTGTGGCCTTTTGACTGAGGTCAAGTTTAACAGAACAAATTCTTTTATTAAGGGGATTTGTTCTGTGAAGCTGGATTCAGTCAAAGGGTTGCATTTGAGGACCTAGAGGACTACATATTGCCTTGAGGCCAGAAGTTCCCCACCCCTGTAAGGTATCCAGTTTGGTCTATTTACATTTAGGGTTTAGGGTTCTAAAACCATAGCTTCCAAGCCCCCATCAAAGGTCTTCCTATCAACAGTCAGCCAGTAGGCACAAGTAGTTCAAAGCAAGTACATTTACTATAACAGTGTAATAAAAAAAGCAGCTACAAATATTTCCCCCTTAAACCTGGGGTGCACAAATACACACAATGTCCATGGGGCAAATAGTACAGTACAATGATAGTGAGGCACACATTTAGGGAACGTGTTGTCAAGGCAACTTATACCTCCTCTCCTTTAGGGCCCCAATGTCTTTTCAGTTTTTCTCTTCCAATTCACATTTTATAAGGAGACACAGGATATAGATGCATCCTTATAGTTAGTATAACATTTCATTTCCATTAAATTGAACTCCTTGAAAAAAGAGACTATCTTTTACCTTTCTTTGTACCCCTAGCATTCATAGTGTCTGGCACATAGTAAGTACTTAATAAATGCTTATTGATTGACTAATTAACATATTGAGACTTCATTTGTTGTTTTTGTTCAGTTGTGTCTGACTCTCTGTGACCCCATTTGGGGTTTTCTTGGCAAAGATACCAGGGTGGCTTACCATTTCCTTTTCCAACTCATTTTACACATGAGGAAACTGAGGCAAACAGGGTTAAGTGACTTTTCCAGGGTCACACAGCTAGAAAGTAAATCTGAGGCCAGATCTGAACTCAGGAAGATGACTCACTCTATCTACCACTCCACTCAGCTACCCTGCTACTTTTATTACCTCTCGTTATCTGTTCTTTGATTTTGGTGACCATATCAACTGGAGGTGTGGTGCGGAAATCAATTAGTAAAAGATCAGCCACACCCCTATACATACATAGGGATTTTCCTCTGTGTCTTTGACCTCCTTAAAGTACCATCTCTGGGCCAAAAGGTATGAGTAGTTTAGTGGCTTATCTTGCATAATTCCAAATTGTTTTCTAGAACGGCTGGACCAATTTACAATTCCACCAACAGTATTTTGATGTGCCTGTCTTTCCACAGCCTCTCCAGCTTTGACCATTTGTGTTTTGTCATCTTAGCCAATCTAAGAGAAGTAATATAAAACTTTAAATACTCAAATGAATCTCAGAGGCCATTAATATGGATGTCCCCTTAGACTGTGCAGATTGAAATCGATCCATGTCCGCCCATCCTGTTCTGTGCCCATGTCCTCTCGTAAGTCTGCTATAGGGCCTTTGGGGGCCTTATTCACTTTCTCCTGACATTATTCGCTTCTCAGTGGCACAAACAGGCTGTCCGTTGCCTATCCTTTGATCTCATCACAGGACCAGCCTATCTTCTGTTTTGATCATGTAATTACTCGATGATATCATTTACTCTACTCTTTGTAGTTCCTTATTTTTGTTTGTTGCAATCTGCTCACATATACCAATTGCTTCTCCATTGAACCTCTGAGTGGTATTTATGTTTAATTCTTCAGTGACCCCATATGGGGGCAACTCATAGTATTACATGACTTGCCACTATACAACAATACTAGTTAAATATTGGTATTAAAAATATAAGCCTTTGTTTATGGGGAGAAGTTTGGAGTTTTCAAAGGAGTTTTCCAATTTCTCAATAGCAAATTGGTCTCCTCTAACTCCTGTTTAAATCTTGGCCCAAACCATTATCCATTTGCAGTATTTGTCCAACACGTGCGCGCGCGCACACACACACACACAGTATCTATCTATCTATCTATCTATCTATCTATCTATCTATCTATCTGTCTATTCGTCCATCCACCCAACCATTCATCTACCCATCTCACTCTCTCTGCCTCCCTCCTTCCTCCCTTCCTTCCCTCCCTCTCTTTCCATCTCTCTCCCTCCCTCCTCTTCTTACTTTCTTCCTCTCTCTCCCTCCATCTCTCTCTCTCTCTCTCTCTCTCTCTCTCTCTCTCTCTCTCTCTCTCTTTCTCTCTCTCTCTCCTTCTTCTCTTCCCCTCCCCTTGTGATACCAAT
>CM053626.1:185731055-185753918 GCA_028646595.1 Phalanger gymnotis
TTTCCCACCCTCTCAATAGACCTCAGGTAGGGCCAATTAATGGAAGCTTGATTGAAGTTGATTTGTAGGCAGGCCTTTACTTATTAGGCACTTAGCTTTAGGCCCACACCTTTTTGCTGGTTGGGTGTGAAGCCTTTGGGGCCCGAAAAAGAGTATATATATCCAGAAGGTAGCCATTGAGAATTGAGAAAACAGAATTCAGAAGTCGGAAGAGAAGCCAGAATTCAGAATTCAGCCGAAGGAGAAGGAGTAAAAACTCTAAGTCAACAGAGCTGCAGAAGAGAGCACTAAGCAGAGAGTGGAAACCAGAGAGCTTCAGAGACCAGAGAACTGAGGGGGGAGAGAATACAGGCAAGCAGACAGTTAGGATCATGAGTGATTGTTTACAGGAAGGCCCTAACAAGGGGGAAAGTTACAGGATGACATGGTTCCTTGCTATAATACTGTGTTATAATTTCCTTGCTGCTACACTGAGGTGGGCTTACCGGTTTTGGAATGTAATTACTGCTATATCGAATTGGAGTTATTGGTCTTGGGATCTGATGCTCTGGTGTCTAAATAAATGTTATACTTCCTCTGCTTTCTACCTAGAGAGTTTTTCATACTTTGTGATTCCAAACCGTACAGGAATGTTCATAGTCATCCTTGAGGTCGTGAATCTTGCCTCACTGATATACCACCCCCCCTCCCCTTCTCTCCCTCCCTCTATCCATCTATCTACTTAGAAGTGAAGGGAGATTACTGAAGATCAATATGAAAGAGCTATGACCCTGGAAGCATGGTTATCAGAAGGTTGAGGGCGAGAATAATCTGAGGTTGGTAGTGAATGCACCAAAACAATAAGGATCTTCTGTTACACTGAGGGCAAGAGGAAGGTAGAAGAACTGACCATTTGTATTTTATCCAAGGATCAACAGGGAGCCATTAATTATTTTTGAGTGGGAGTGTGTGTAACATGGTTAGATCTGTGGTTTTTTTGTGAAACTAATTTGTCAGCTGTGCAGAGGACAGGATTGGAGGTGGGAAGAGACTGGAAACAGGGAATCCAAGAAGGTGGCTATTACAAAAATACAACCTAATTTAAAAAACTAAATATTACAGGCACTGTGCTAGACACTTGATATCCAAAGACAAAACAGAAACAATCTCTGCCCTCAAGGAGCTTATATTTTATTGGGGCCAAAACAACCTATATGCACAAAAAATTCAGTTCAAAATAGCAACAAAGGAGACTCAAGTAATTTATAAGTCATGGACAATTGGGGAGCACATGGGGAATGGGGCTCACTGCAGTTTTCCCATAAGAGATGGTACATGTGTTGAGCTTTGAAGGAAGCTAGGAATTCTCAGAGGTTGGCATGGAGAAAGACACACACACACACAGAGACAGAAGGAGAGAGAGGGTGGGGAGAGAGAGAGAGAGAGAGAGAGAGAGAGAGAGAGAGAGAGAGAGTCAGAGAGAGTGCTCTTCAGGGATGGGGGGCCAGCCTGTGCAAAGTCACCAAGATGGGCAATGGAATGTTGTATGGCAGCAGCAACAAATATTTCAGTTCTCTGAAAAGCAGAGCATTTTGAGGAATGTAAGGAACGATAAGCCTGGAAAATAGATTGTAGCCAGATTGTTAAGGGTTAAAAAAAACCAAACTGAGGCATTTGCATTTAATCCTAGAAGCAAGAGAGAACTGCTGGAGCTTTATGTGTAGGAGACAGAGATGGTCCGATCTATACTTGAAGGACATGGATTTGGAAGCTCTGTGTGGGACTGATTGAAGAGAGAGTCAAGGCAGTGAGAGCCTTTAGGACACCATTGAAATCATTAGCCCAGACAAGAAGGAGGAGGGAATGGATGTAAGACAGGTTGTGGAAGTAGAACTAACAAGACTTGGCAACTGATTAGATATGAGGCAAGGAAAGGAAAGACTTGAGGATGACTCCAAGGTTATGAACTGGAGTGACTGGAAATCTGCTGATGTCCTCAACTAAGAAAGGAGTAGGGAAGGGTTTTAGGGAAAAAGATAAATTCTATTTTGGACATTTAATTTGATTAATAATAATAATAATTGCTAGTATTTATATAGTGCTTTAAGGTTTGCAAAATGCTTTACAAATATCTAATTTTATCCTCACAACATTATTTAAGCCCCATTTGATAGATGAGTAAACTGAGGTTGAGAGAGGTTAAGAAACTTGCCTAGGGTCACCCAATTGGTAGGTCTCTGAGGCTAGTTTTGAACTCAGGTCTTCCTGACCTCCTATCCAGTGCCTTATCCAATGCTCCATCTAGCTGACTTTAGATGCCTATGAGACATCTATTTGGAGATGTCCAATAGGCAGTCTGTGATGTGGGACTGGAATTCAGGAGAGAGAATAGGTGAGGGCATGTGCATCTACATAGAAATGATAGCTTTAACCCATGGGAGCTGATGACTATCAAGAAAGAATATATAGAGAGAAGAGGACACAAGCTAAAGCCTTGGAGACACCCATGGATGGGATGTGGAACATGGAAGATAACCCAGCAAAAGAGACTGAAAAGAGAGACTTCATAGTGAACTCCCTCTTCTCCCCTTCTCCACAATTAAAAACCCCTTGATGTCACTCCCAAAAGCCAACCCTTCTCCAAGTACTCTTGATCTCATTCCCTCTGGCAGACTACCCTTATAATCAGGTTCTTTTTCTAATCTTCAGTCTTTCTCTATCTATTCGTTCCTTCTCTGCTGCCTATGAACATTTCCACGTCCCCCTGCCTATAGAAACCTTTACTAGACCCTATCATCCCCTGAAGCTTCCACCATCCTATAGCACTCCTCTCTTTTATAGCCATATTCCTAGAAAAAAGTGTCTCTGCTCATTGCCTCACTTCCTTTTCTCTCACTTTTCTCTCTTCCCTTGGCAATTCACTGCTGAACTACTTTTTCCAAAGTCACCAGTGATCTCTCTCTCTCTCTCTCTCTCTCTTTCTCTCTCTCTCTCTTCTCTTCTCTTTCTCTGTCTCTGTCTCTCTCTCTTTCTCTCTCTCTTGCAATCGAGGTTAAATGACTTGCCAAGAGTCATATAGCTTGTAAGTGTTTGAGGTCAGATTTGAACTCAGGTCCTCCTGACTCCAAGGCTGGTGCTCAGTACCACCTACATGCCCTAACAATGATCTCTTAATGCCAAATCTTGTGATCATTTCTAAATCTTCATCCTTCTCAAACTCTATATTATTTGGCACCATTGCCCACTCTCTCCTGAGCACTCGCTTTCCTGCATTTCATGATACTGCTCTCGCTTGGTTTTCCTCTTTCCACTCTTCAGTTTCTTTTGCTGGCTCATCAACCACATCATAGCCTGTAGCTGGGAGTGTTTGCCAAGACTCTATATTGACCCCTTTTTTCTTCTCTCCACACTGTCTCACTCAGTGACCTCATCTGCTGCCATGGGTTTCATTATCATCTCTATGCAAAAAACAACAACCCCCCCCCCGCCCCCGCAAAATAAACCAAATTCCAAACAACCCAGTTCTAGAGGTTCAGTTCTTAGTTTCTCTCTTGAGCTGTAGCTGCATTTGTCTACCTATGGGACATTTCCAACTCTAAGTCCCATAGGCATGCCCAAAACAGAAATCTGAACTCTGCAGTCCCGGCTGACCTTACACACGTGGCATTCCATCTCACACCTTGGTACTGGCTGGAATTCATCCTCTCTTCACCTCTGCCTCTGAGATTCTCTTGTTTTCTTAAATTCAGTTTATATGTAAAGTCTTCCCTGATCTCCCAGCTGCTAGTGTCCTCCTTCCACTCCAATTACTTTATATTTATTTTGCATATATTTACATACGTACATGTTTTTTGTTTCAATAAAATGGAAAATCTTTGAGGTCAAGGAGGGTTTCATTTTTGTCTTTGTATCTTCAATGCCTAACACAGGGCCCAGCACATAATAATCCCTTAATAAATACTCTTTAACTGATTGGTTGAAGGAGCAACCAGACAGCTAGTGGGAGAATGAGGAGAAAGAAGTGTCATGAAAACCTATGGAGGGGGATTTGTCTGGGAGGATTGGGTCAGCAGTTTCAAGTGCTAAAGAGAGGAGTAACGCAGACTGGAAATGAGAAAAGGCTACTGGATTTGCTAATTGAGAGATCATTGGCAACCTTATTGAAAAGAGGTGGGATGTGAAGCCAACTGTTGAGAAGTGAGTGAGTGGGAGATGATCAAGGGAGTG
Source organism: Phalanger gymnotis (assembly GCA_028646595.1). Classification (NCBI taxonomy): domain Eukaryota; kingdom Metazoa; phylum Chordata; class Mammalia; order Diprotodontia; family Phalangeridae; genus Phalanger; species Phalanger gymnotis. The sequence goes on from CM053626.1 coordinate 185,735,262, forward strand.
TAGGCAGCTTTTTCTAGGAATTTGTCTGTGAGAGAGAGGAGAGATATAGCATGGTGCTTTCAGGGTATAGAAGGATAAAGTAAAGGTTTTTGGGGTCTTTTTGAAGAATCATTTTGGGGGCAGCTAGGAGGCACAGTGGATATAGCACCAGCCCTAGAGTTGGGAGAACCTAAATATAAATCCGTCCTCAGACACTTGACACTAGCTGTATGACCCTGGGCAAATCACTTAACCCTGATTGCCTTGCCAAAACACACACACACACACACACACACACACACACACACACACGAATCATTGTGTAGTGAGGAAAGAGCCCCACATGTATAGCGATATAGTGAGGATCCTGTTTATGACAGGGACTATCATTGTCTGTGGCTCCAAGGGAAGCAGAATAAAGTTTCTAGCCTTTTCTCTCTCCACCCTTCTCTGAAGGAGACTAATTCTTGACAAGGTGTGGGGGGGAGCTGGAAGTCGAAGCTGGAGACTACCATTCTACTCTCCTTAGAGAGAGGGGGTACCAGTCTAAAAGTATATCTATCTGCTCCCTTAAATATTATTTGTCTAGGGGTTCCATCAGACTTCTGATTGCTTTGTCATTTTGGGGAAAGGGAGAACCCTAAGCTCTATATTCAGGCTTGACCTCTCCCCCACCTAATATAGGTTCCACAATGAACACACATAGCAAATAGCAAAGAAGTCCATTTATGCAAGTCAAAATGGAAATCAGCAAAGGTATACATAGCCTACATACCAGACAATTGAGAGTGAAGGAGCTCTCCTATTGGGAGTGAGATAACTCAGCTCAACCAAGAGTGATTGTCCTGGATCTCATCCAAGGAGAAACTTCCTGAAGTCTCTAGAGTAGGGACATGATGGAAACTACCCACTAGAAGAGTGGGTTCAGCAACCTGAAGTGGGGTTGGCCTCTTCCAATTTCCTTCCTGAAGATGGAAGTTGACTTGATACTCAAAGAAAACTTGAAGTTTGTCTAGTTCCAAAGATGAGGTATAGTCAGAGGGTTTAGGGTGGGGGAGAAAGGGTACTGCTGACATTCTCCATTACTTGATAACTCTGCCCTACCCTTCATGCAGGGCAGGGCATTCATCTCCACCAATAAAGAGGGAATCTTATACGGATGGATTTTGGAAAAGGGATTATAATGGAATCATAGAGTGAGAGCTGCAAAGGATCTCAGAGATCAACGAATGAGTCCAACCTCCTCATTTTACCGATGAGGAAACTGAGGCTTAGAAAATTTGAGTGATTTGATTAAAGTTACCTAGCTAGTAAGGTTCTAAGGCAATATTTAAAGCCATGTCTTACTGTCTCCTTGTCCAGCAGTTTAGCTATTACATTTTTAGTAGTGAAAACATATAGCAGTGAAAAAGATAGTGGATAAGGAGAAATTGAAAATTAGGAAGAGGGAGATGGAATAATTGAAGTATACAATTTGTAGAGGAGACAAGGATTAAGGACACAAGGACAGGGTATGGCTTTTGCAAGGAGAAAGACCTTCCTCTGAGCCTGGAGCAAAGGAAGAAAGTGTTGAGGATGATGTATAAGTTATTTAAAGGGTAGAGTTGAAATGAAAAGCAAAGGAGGAAAGAATGGGAGATGATGAAATAGACTGATCTACCAGTCTATCCTCTTATAACTATCCTAGTTATCCTGTCAAAAAAAGGAAATGAAGTCAGACTGGCATAACTTGTTTTGATGTTAGTGGTCACTGCTTTCTTTTCTAAATGCTCATTGACCATCCCTTTAATAATATGTTCTTGATTTTTGCTGGGAATCAAAATCAAGCTAATTTCTCAACAATTTGAAGACTCTGTCTTTTTTCTTTCTTTCTTTTTTTAAAATCAGAACAACATTTGCCCACCAAACAAACGACAAGCATTTATTAAACACCTATGGTGTTCCAAATGTTCTTCTAGGCACTGGGGATATAAAGGAAAAAAAATGAAATACACTTTACCCTCAAGGATTTTACATTCCACTGGAGGAACCAGAGTTTAGAGAATAAGTAGATAACAGAATAAATCCACATATAGGATCAATACAAGGTAGTAGTTAAATACCAGGTGGTCAACAACAAAAAAAGATACTACCAGTGATGGTGGTGGGGAGCTTTATGTGGATGGTAGTACTTAAGCGTGTCTGAAAGGAAGTGAGGGAGTCTATGGGTGGAGGTGAGGAGGGAGCACATTACAGGCATGGGAAGTGGCCAGTGCAAAAGCATGGAGGCTGGAGATGGAGTGTCCCAAGTTTTCAAAGGGCATTCTAGGTCAGGCCTGATTGAAAATGGACCCATCACTTGGACTTGGAATTGAAATAAAATGAGAACTGTGTAAAGCACATAATATTTTAGAAAGGAAGCTTACTTAATAACAGAAGGCTATTCAGCAAAGATACAATATTGGTTCTGTTGAACGCACATCCCTCTCTATTGAGAGGCAATAGTCAGATGTATTAAAGGAAGGAAATAGACATTTATTAGGCACCTATTTATATGTCAGGAACTTTACAAATATTATCTTACTTGATCCTCACAATAACACAGAAAGGTAGGTGCTATTATTACCCTCATTTTCATTTGAGGAAATTGAGGCAGGCAGCAGTTAAGTGATTTATTGAGGGTCATACAGCTGGTAAATGTCTGAAGCCAGATTTGAACACGGTTCCTCCTGATTCCAAGTTCAGCTTGCTATCTACTGTGTACCTGTCTCTCCTGGAAGCAGGTTCAATCAAACCCGAGGAGTGACAACTCCTCTCCTGGGGACTATTTTTTATGTTTTAGGTGATAGGAAGACCACATCAACAGTTTGAGCTTTAGTCTCCTAGGCTAAACAAGCCTTGAAGATAGTTGCATTGCCTGTTTAGTGACAAACTTAGCTTACCCTACATGGCAGCGGCTTAGTAGAGGCTGCTCCTACCACAAATTGGAATAATGTGAGATAAAGCTAGAAGGAGTTGGGGTTAAACCTGGGAAGACTTATATCAACTGATTCTGAGTGAAGTGAGCAGAACCAGAACATCGTACACAGCAACATCAACACTGTGTGATGACTGACTTTGACAGACTTAGCTCTTCTCAGCAACGCATGGACCTAAAACAATTCCAAAGAACTCATAATGCCATCCACATCCAGAGAAAGAATATGGAGTCTGAATGAAGAGCAAAACAAACTACTTTCTTCTCTTTTTTTGTTTTTGTTTTTTTCACTTTCTCATGGTTTCTCTCATTCATTCTAATTCTTCTATATGACATGACTAATGTGAAAATATGTTTAATAGGAATGTATATGTAGAGCCTATGTTGGATAGCAGGCTGTCTTGGGGAGGTAAGTGGGAGAGAGGGGGAGAAACTTTAAAACTTATGGAAATAATGTCGAAAACTAAAAATAAATTAACTAAACAAAAAAGAGAGTTGGGGCCAGCATTCGAAGGGCTTTAAAAGCCAAACAGAAAATTTTGTATTTGTTCCTAAAGGCAACAGGGAGCCACTGAGGTTTTAGGTAAGGTGGGGAAGAGGAGCTTAAGGAAAATCACTTTGTCATCTGTGTGAAGGATGAATTGGAGTAGGGTGAGAGCTAGGAGCCTAAATAATCTAGATAATGATCTGAACTGAGGTGTCAGCTGAGTGAATCAAGAGAAAGTGAGATGTGAGAGATATTGTGGCCATAGAAGCATCAAGATTTGGCAACCAACTGTACGTGTGTATGTATGTGTGGGGTGAGAGAGAACAGGGAGTGAAAGGTAACATTGTAGTTATGAACCAGGAAGACAAGAAGAATTTCACAATAGGAGAATGGGATGTGTGTAGATTTTTGGGGAAGATAATGCATTGTGTTCTGTTTTGCGTGTGTTGGTTTTGAGTCCATCTCCAGTCCTGAATCACCTCTCCTGGTTTCCATGATTTTTCAAAGATTGTAGCTTTCAAGGATTTGTCAATTCCCTTTGAGGCTCTGTTGTTCAGTTGTGTCTGACTCTTTGTGACCCCATTTGGGCTTTTCTTGGCAAAGATACTGGAATGGTTTGCCATTTCCTTCTCCAGCTCATTTTACAGATGAGGAAACTGAGGCAAACAGGGCTAAGTGACTTGCTCAGGGTCACACAACCAGGAAGTGTCTGAGGCTGGATTTGAGCTCCAGCCTTCTGCACTCCAGGTCTGGTGCTCTATCCACTCTGCCACCTACCTGCCCCAACACTTTCAACACTTTAGGGTACAGTTTATTCAGATCTGGCCAATAAACACAGCTGGGTACATTCTTACTATCTCCTCACCTTTCTTGAGTGTCCACTCCTTCCTAACCATTTCTGTTTTGTTTTGTTTTTCTAGTCTGAAGATCCTTCTTTGGCAGAGAAAACAGGAGTGGGTGGTGCTCTGACAAATTAGCAGGCTCATAGCAGAGTATTGTCAACATGGAGAGAGATGGTCAAGGAATGTCTCCTTTGCTTACCCTTACTCTATCTTAAGGTCTGGGAAAGCCTCAGATCGATACCACATTGGCTTCATTAGAATGAAAACATGCTTGAAACCCATCTGGGAAGGCCAGTTGGGTCCACCAGGGGTACCCTTCCCCTTTCTCACCCCCCCAAGCCTTTTCTCCCTTTGCTCTAACCCTTCCCCTTTCCCCTTTCTCCTCCCCATTTCTACTTTCCCCTTTTCCCTTTCCCCTCTACTTGGCTTCTCAAAACCCATTTAGCCTGCTTGATTGGTCACATGGCTTGGATAAGATGTGAGTCACTAGCTCTCTTCCTTCAGGTGAGACTGAAGATCGTCAGACCTTGACCTCTGCCCTGCCACTGCTTCCTAAGGTCCTTTAGACCTTCCCATCTGTGCTGCATCTATACTCTGCAAAATTCCATCTGATATACTAATGTGACCCAAGGACGTCTGGGCCTCTGGTAGGCCCCATCTGACCCTCTCATGCACCCTTAGGACTTCTGGATTTTTCCATCTACTTTGTCCATGAATTTTTTTTATATATTTTCCCCAATTTGAGTGTGAGGGCCTTAAGATCAGGAATTGTGTTACTTTTCTGTTTATATCCTCGGAGCTTTTCACGTTGTAAGCACTTAATAAATGTCTTTTCATTTGTTCATTGAAAATATCTTCCTCTCAGCTTCTTCAAAAACCAGTCTTTTTTTAGTCCCTGATATGAGTTTGAGGGTAAGCTTTGCCCTGCAAATGGGGCAGCTGCTGGAGGCATTGGGTGGGAATATCCCTATAGTATACACATACTTCACAATCGTGCTCTTAGTTGTCAAAACTCAGTGCCCAGATTCATCAGAGGCTGGTTCCTAATGAACTGACATGGCTGGCTGAGTGATGCTCCAAGATTGTTCCCTTTATCCCTGGATCAACAATTTAAATAAGAGTCACAAGCCAGAGCTACTTGCTTGGGATATAGATTTTTGGCACCACTTCCTTGGGGTCTAAATCCTTGTAATAGTAATTAAGGTGGGACTTTTTGCTGCTCTCTTAAGTGACTTTAATGATTCTGGCCTTTGTTTGAGTGGGGCAGATAAAGTGGGATCTTTTTGTCTTGGTTATTTCTCAGCACAGAGACAATTGGGAGTCATTGATTTGGGAAGGAGTTTTGAGACTCTGGGCAAGCTACCTCCCAGCTTTGCAACCCAGATGTTAGTTCTTCTCTGGTAACTACGTATTGTGATTTGAATCAGACAAGGTCTGTCTGTTGATGTTTGTAATTTCTGTTTGTATTTGCCTTGAAGTTCAGTGGGCTGATCTTTTCCCCCTGAACTAAGTGAATGATATATGTATATTTGATTAAACTGAGATTTTTAACCCCTTAAAAGCCTTCACGATCTGGCCTCCTCCTACATTTACACTCTTCTTACACTTGACTCCTCTCCCATATACTCTGTGACTCAGTGAAACTGGCCTCCTTGCCATTCCATTACAAGACACTCCCATCTCCAGAGTCTGGGCATTTTGTCTGGCTATTCCCCAAGTCTGGGATGCTCTTCTTCTTCCTCTCCACCTCCTGGCTTTCCTGGCTTTCAAGTCTCTGCTAAAGTCTCGTCTTCTAGAAGAAGCTTTTCCTGATTCTCCTTAATGTTTGTAGCTTCACTCTACTTATTATCTGTAATTTATCCTGTATATGTCTTGTTTGTATATACAGTTATCCCTTCCACATTGTCTTTCCCCATCATAGTTTCGATACATTGTGGGTTGGAATAAGAAATTAAATGGGAATTTGGGGCAAGTTTTGCAGAAGCTGTAGAGCACACATGAAGGCCCCAGACATAAATATTTCTGTACATATGGGTTCTTTTTTCTTTTATGTCTTTGTACCACTCTACCTAGTAGTGGTACTTCTGAGTAAAAGGATATGCACAGTTTGATAGCCTTTGGACCTAGTTCCAAAATGCTCAGACTGAAGAGGTTAAAGAAAAAATGATGATAGGTAGGGAACCATAGGTTTCTAGGGGTGCTCAAGACTTCAAAATACCTACATGCCGGGTCCTGCCGAAAGAATTCGACTCAAGCCTTCTCAGCCAAGGGAAAAGACAAAGTTTATTAGGGATTCACCATAATGGATTGTCTTAAGAAATCCCACCTTTTGTGACACCTGTTTTCACAAGCAAGATTGAATCTGAGCGCCTTCATGGAGGCAAGATGAGGCTTATATACACAAAAATTGTGGAGGGATTGAGGGGTGAGGAGTTTAAGGAGGGGTTTAGGGAGGGTCTTGATGAGGAGTCTAAGGAGGAGCTTGATGGGACACAGATGAGGTCAGACTCCAGGAACCAAGAGAATGGGATTAATGGTGGGAAGTAGCTGAAGGCATGGATATTGATAATATCAAGGGTGAGAAGTAGCTGGATTGTAAAGGGCAAGGCTAGGTAGAGATTTGGACTTAATGATAATATAAGGTTATAGCCTCAGGACAAGGCCAGATCAAGTGGGAAGATTCAAGGAGAGTTCAAGGGGGTTCCCAGACACTGTGCCCTCATCAAGACCAGTTTACAACTCCACCAACAATAAACTAAGGTATCTGTTTTTCCACTTTCCCTCCAGCTTGTGTCATTTTCCTTTTCTGTCATGTTATCTAAGCTGATAGGAATAAGGTGGTGGCTCAGAGTTGTTTTAATTTGCATTTTTGATAGACATTATTAAGTCACTTAAATGCTTGGTGCTCTAGGCAACTTATTAAGATCATAAGTTGTATTTGCTCTTTGTCTTTTGGCACGTCCTTCATTTTCCAAAATTCCTTAACGATTGCTGACAGTGGTTCAGCAACCACATGTATGAATTCTTTCAATGCCGTAAGATACAATGAATCTGAACCTGACTTAAAGCAGGGATTGGAATGTTCTCCTTTACTGTGGCTTCATTTACCATGGGCTGTAATTCCTATGTTTGTGGATTATAGGCTATAGTCTGTTTAAGAGCTGGAAGGCATCTTTGGAGTTATCTAATCTAACTCCTTAATTTTAAAGATCAAAAGCAAAAAAAAAAAACGGTCTTGATAAATAAAGTGGCTTAGTACTTGAGGTTGCCTGAAGTCACACAAGCAAAGCCAGGATTCAAGCCAATGCCCTTTGACTGGACATCTAGCACTTTCTTCACTACACCATCCTCTCTTAGCCATTTTGGGTCTGCAATTTTTAAATGCAGGTGTTTTCAGGGATATGGGGAGAGCTCAAGCGAGTCCCTGTTTTCATGGCATTCTTGGCTCCGCCCATTGGAATCTTTGTTTTTGTTGATAACTACTAAGCTCAGAATAAAAAAATTTCTGGTTTAGAAAATATTTTCTAGATTTAGAAAATGGTCACATATCTTGAATATTTAAGATGACTGAGTGATATGATGAGATACAACTGCATCTTGTTTGTAATAAAAATGTTCTGGGAAAAATAAGCATTAATTTAGCTCCTATTCTAGTCACTGTACTCAGTACTTTACAAACATTAGCTCCTTTGATCCTCACAAAACCCTGCTAGGTAGGAGTTGCTGTTATTATCCCCATTTTATAGCTGAGGAAACTGAGGCAAACCCAGGCTAAATGACTTGCCCAAGATCATGTAGCAAGTAAGCATATGAGACTGGATATGAACTCAGGTCTCCCTAACTCTAGGCGCAATGCTCTATCCACTGCACCACCTACCTGCCTGAAAAAGGGTGTCTCCCATTATTTCAGGGGTCCTGTCTTTTGCATCTTAGGGTCCTGCCACAAAATCACACCACAGGGAAGTCCAGTTTCAGTGACAGTAAGCAGAAGTGGCTGGGCCTATGGAGGCATCACCATCAGTGACTGTGACCCATCTGCTGGTTCTTATAGCACCTATAGGTGGTGAATGGGCAGATGCTGTCCCCTTGGCCGTGGTGATGATAGTGTCAGCAGTGACAGCCTGCTACTGGTCTGCTACTCGTGTGGCAGCCAGATGTTTGGAGCCCTAGGTGCCCACACTCTAGATCCATCCCTGAGTCATCTCTGAATGAATGACTGATAGAGTATTGGTCAGTGACCTGGATGACTTTTGTTGAGTTCTCGGTCACCATTTTGAATGCACAACTCCCAAATGGCCGTGTCAGGTTTGCTTACAGCCACTTCAGGAGACTGCAATGCCTCTCTTTCTCTTGAGGGCAGTAACTTATTCCCTTACATGTGTTGGCAACTGTGAATCTTCCTTGTTTTTCTGTGTAGAAGGGGAATGTTGCATCTACCTCTGAAGGTCTTTAAATTCATCCCAGGAAAATCCTATGTTAGGGCATAGTATTTCTTCCTGTTTTTTGTGTGCCATTTTCTAGTCACAAAGTGGAAAGGGGGTGAGAGCTCTTAGAATACACTCTTGTGGACTAAGCTGATGAAAACTTTTATCTGTAGCCATCGATGTCTGGTCGAATGAATGAAAAAACTCTTTATTAAATTCTTGTTGTTTAGCCATGTCCAACTCTTCATGACCCATTTGGGGTTTTCTTGGCAAAGATACTAGAGTGGTTTACCATTTCCTTCTCCAGCTCATTTTTACAGATGAGGGTGAAGCAGGGTAAAGTGACTTGCCCAGGGTCACACAGCTAGTTAGCGTCCAAGGCCAGATTTGAACCTGTGACTGGGAGTTTTCCTGATTCCAAGCCCAGTGCTCTATCTACTCTGCCACCTAGCTGCCCCTACGCTCTTACTATGTGCAAAAACCAACCAATTCAATCCCCAGCTTAGGTTCCCACTGGCCCCACAAAAACCCCATGTGGACAGAGACTTGTGAAGGAGCTGGATTCTTCATGTGTCAGCATGTTCAGGCCCATCTACCCTGGGCCACAATCCTGAGAGGCTGATTCAGAAAAAAAACACCTAGACGCTATAACGAATCTATCGGTGATCCTATCTATAACGTGAAGATCAGCCTGGGACAGTGAGTTGGCTTCTGACTCATGAACACTTGGGCTTGGGTCCTGCCTCAGGGTCAGAAGGACCTGGGTTCAAATCCAGTCTCTGATACACAGTGGCTGAGTGGCCTAGGGCCACTTAACTGCTTGGTGAACAAGGCAACCGTCTAAAACTAGAAGTTGAAAAGAAGGCGCAGATCTGCATTAATAGAGAAAGTTCCTCGCTGGCAAACTCCTTGCCCTGATAAAATCACAAGTCTGGTCTGAAAAAACTTGTCATGCAAACCAGTGTTTTCAATTCAACTTGACAAATTATTATTATGATTCTTATTTAAATATGTTATACAGTTAATATAGAATTTATAACATTATATAGGATATATACCTTATTACGTTATTTATCAAATAGTATATTGTTATATAATTTATCATTAATGATAATGGCTATCATTTATGCAGCACTTTAAAACTTACAACGTGCTTTGCATATGTTATCTCACTTTATTCTTATAACAACTCTGCGAGGAAGATACTATCATTCCCCCTTATTTTACAGATGATGAAACTGAAGCTAAATGAATGAATTGCCTTGAGTCTCACAGCTAGTACGTATCTGAGGTGGGATTTGAACTGAAGTCTTCCCAACCCCAACTTCATCACTGTATTCACCAGAGTCCCAGAGGCGGGGAACCTGTGACCTCAAGGCCACATGTGACCCTCTAGGTCTTCAAGTGCGACCCTTTGCCTGAATCCAAACTTCACAGAACAAATCCCATTAATAAAAGGATTCGTTCTGTAAAACTTGGACTCAAGTCAAAAGGCCACACCCAAGGACCTAGAAGGCCACATGTGGTCTTGAGGCTGCAGGTTCTCCACCCTTGCCATTATTATGAAGTAACTTGCAGCTATTCTTCCAGCTATTACTATTACATAACTTATATACCAGCCACTATGAAGGGCAATGGGGATATGAAACTGAAAATAATCAGTTCCTGTCCTTGTGGAGCTTACATTCTGGTGGATGGCATAAAACATGTTCATGGACCTGAATCAGTACTATAATGTTGAGCAAGAAATGTAAAAAATATCAAACACAAGGCTGTTCAGTGTTCTTTTCTACCTGCTGGATGGTTTTCTCCTCATTGACCATCATGTTTCCTCCATTCTTGAGATTGCTCAAGTTGAGGCTGTCATAGTCTACCACTGGGTAGGAGGGTTCATTGCATTGGCTGGACCCTCTCCAGTGGATGGGATGGGACAGTGTCCCAGCAGAGAGTTTCTGTATAGTCAAGGGGTCAAAATGACCATGAAACAAAAGCTAATATCCAAGGCAGATGAGACATAAGACCAGAAAAGTCTGGATCTAAATCTGGCTCTTCTTCTGGAGAATAAATTGAGATGATTGGCTGAAAAAGTGACTAAAATATCTGTATCCTTTGACCCTGAGATCTCGTGCCAGGTTGATACCCTGAAGGAAATCAAAGACAGAAAGAGTGGCCCCATATACATAAAAATAATCACCATAACTTTTTTTCTGACAGTAAAGAACTGGAAGCATAAATAACATATACCAGGGTTGTCCAACCTTAAGTTTTTATTGAAACAATAGACAACATATTTTGAATTGCCGTTTTAGTAAGAGCTCTGCGGTACCTTGGCTTCATTTACTAAAGCATTTATGTAAATTTCTACGCTTGTAGGCAGGCTGCATAAGTCGCACTGTGGCCCGTGGGCTGCATTTTGGACAGCCCTGACATATAGCATGTGCCAGGCACCGTGTTAAACACGTTACCATTATCATCTCATTTGACCTCACAACAACCCTGGGAGGTAGGTGCTATGATTATTCCCATTTTACAGATGAGGAAACTGAGCCAAATAGAAGTTAAGTGACTTGCTCAGGGTCGCATTGCTAGTAAATGTCTAAGGCCAGATTTGAACTCAGACTTCCTGACTCCAGTCGGATACTCTATCCACTGCGCTACTTAGTTGTTCATAATAATCGCTAACATTTAAATAACACTTACTATGTGCCAGGCACTATACTAAGCACTTTACAAATATTATCTCATTCACTCTTCGTAACAACCCTGGGAGGTAGGTGCTATAAATAGATAGACGCCCATTGATTGGGGAATGACTAACCCAGTTGTGGTGCTTTAATATAATGGAATTTTATTCCACATTGGAAGAAACAGTGAATGTGAAGAGGTCAAAGAATCATGAGAAGACTTAGATGAACTGATGGAGAGTGAAGCAAGCACAGCCAGGAAAACAATGTACAGAATAGCTACAACAATGTAAAGGGGGAAACAATGAAGCAGAAACTCAATGCTACATAATTACGATAACTAAGCCCTGAAGATGAGATAAGAAAATACATCTCTCTTCTTTCCTTGCAGAGGTCGGGGACTACGGATGTGGAACATTACACATAATGTCAGAGTTGGTTGATAAAATATATTGGTTAGTTTCATTGAATTTTTTCTTTCTCTTTTTTATTCGTTGATACAAAAGACGAGTCGATGAGTAGGGCAACTGAAGTAAAAGCAGGGTCAAAGCAGGAACATCCACAAAGGCCCCAAATGAGCCGTTGGGATGAAAAATCTAGGGTATCAAACAAAGTTATAGTTCCATCTCTACTACCTACTGGTTATTTTGGTCACCTAATCTCTCTGAGCCTCAATTTCCCCATATATAAAATAGAGCATGTATATGAATGCATATGGGGGTTCAGATTCAACGACTCCTTCCAACTCTATCATCCTATGACTTTATATAACAGGGTTTTGAACTAGAGCCAGGAGTGGGGAACCTGCAGCCTTGAGGCCACATATTGCTTTCTAGGTCCTCAAATGTGGCCCTTCAACTGAATCCAAACCCTGCTAGACAAAGAATAATTTAATTTGACACACATAGTTGGACTGTGATCACATGTGTTCTTTCATGCCCAGGCATGGACTCCACCCTGTAGCTTTTTCCTAAGTTCTTTCAGCTGGGGAACTACTGTTGCCACCACCCTCATTGCTCTGTACTGCAGCTGTCAAGTCCATGAAACATCAGATGTGGGGAGAGGAGGCACTGGCCGCCCGGTGCTATTAGGCAAAGTTCTGTTAAGAATGAGACCAGTTGCATTACTGCACCAGTATTAAGAAACAATGAATAGGAAGGATCGCATTGGAAGACTTGTATGGATCGACTCAGAGTGAAGTAAGCAGAATCATATGAGCAATATACGCAATGACTATAACAATGTAAGTGGGAAGATGAATAAGAAGAATGAACACAATTCCACACAATTGGGATGACTGAATTGGATCCTGAAGAAGAGTTAAAAAAATACTTCTTCCCTCTTTGCTTAGCTAGGAAATTATGGAAGGAGAATATTGAAACTGTCAGACACAATTGACCAGTTTTGCTGAACTTGTTTCTTCTTCTTCTTTTAAACAAAATATTACTTCCTTGGTAGGTGAGAGGGAGGGATATACACACACATATATATGTACATATTACATATATATATATATATATACACACACACACAAATATTTTTGTTCATTCATTTTAGTTGTGTCTAATTCTTTGTGACCCCGTTACACATAATGTCATCTTGGCAAAGATATTGGAGTAGTTTTTCTTTCCCTAGCTCATTTTACAGATGAGGAAAGTGAGGCAAATAGGGGTAAGTTACTTGCCCAGAGTCACACAGAGAGGAAGTGTCTGAGGTTAAATTTGAACTTAGGTCTTCCTGACTCCAGGCCTGGCACTCTATCCACTGCTCCACTTAGCTGCTCTTTATGGAAATGTAGGTGATGTAAAAATAAAAAAGATCAATAAAATTTATATTAAAACCCCCCAAACTATCAATTAAAGGAAGAATTTTAAAAATGTATGCAAATGGGAATTTCCTGTGTACTTTCTCTCTCATAGACACAATTCTGCAATCATCTCTATTACTATACAGAGAAAAGCTAGGTTTCTATAATCTTCACTGAAAGTTGGTCATCAATGATCCTCACAATTGTGGTACCATTGTTCCTGGATGGAAGGGATCAACTTCCTGGAGGTGAAGGGTGAGACCCCTGTTGAGATTCTTACAGTCATTCTAACATTCCACACATACTTCTGGGCATAGCTGCTTGGAATTCTCTTCCTGTGGTTATATTTCATGCTCATTGTCAAGTTCAGAGACGAGAATCAGATTTCATATTTGAAAGTTGCAAAGAGGAAAATTAAGGCCCAATGCTAGGGAAAAAATGTTCAAATGATTAGAGCTATCCAAAAGTGGAAAAAGATGCCCTTGGAAGGATGCTAGGGGCTTATCCCTTATTGGTTGTTTCTCCTTCATTTTCAAAGAGCACCAATGACATCATGAGGGTGATGTTTTGACTTGAGAGTAAATTGGCAGAGCTGCGCAAAATCATCAGCCTCATTCTCTCTTCCAGAGTCATCAGAGTTCAGTGGCAAGACAAAAGTCAAAACAATGGCAAGGACCCAACACTCTTCATTAGAATTCTTTAAGCAAAGACTAGAGGACCGGTTGTCATACAGATGTTTTGTTAAGGGGCATTCCTATTAAGGCATGGATTGGAAGAGATGAACTCTGGGCTCCCTTCCATCTCTGATTCTATTGTTTTATTATAGTGAGCAAACAAGAAACAAGCATTAATTAAGTGCTTACTATGTACTAATTACATATGTACAGTGTACTAAGTGCTTGGATTATGAAGGAAGGCAAAAATATGGTCCCTGCCTTCAAAGATATCACATTCTAAGGCGGGAAACAAGATGTATAAATAACTAGATTGATATAGAATTAGAAAAAATGACAAAATTCATCTGGAAGGACAAAAGATTAGGAATCTTGAGGAAAAAAATTTTAAATGGAAAGAAAGGGAGTACCAGGTTTTTTGTTTTTGTTTTTGTTTTTTTTTTTTTTTACTATATTACAAAGTTTTAATCATCAAAGCAAGTTAGTACTGGGTAAGAAATAGAAGTTGAGCAATGGAAAACATTGGGTATACAATATACAGAAGCATATAGCACAGTAGTTCAGTGTTTGATAAACCTGGAGATCCCAGTTATTGGGGCAAAAACTCACCATTTGACAGACACTATTGGGAAAAGCAGAAAGCAGTCTGGAAGAAACTGAGCATCGACTAACATTTGACACCATGCTTCAAGACAAACTCCAAATGGGTGCATGATTTAGATATAAAGGGTGCCATAAAAAAATTAGAGGAGCATGGAGTAAATTAGTTGTCAGATCTATGGATGGAGAAGAGTTCATGACAAAACAAGAGACAGAGAGATTCACAGGATGTAAAATGGACAATTTTGATTATATAAAAATAAATAAAGCTTTTGCATTAACAAAACTAATTTAGCTTAAATTAGAAGAAATGCGGCCAAATGGGGGGGGCAGGGTGGGATCTTGGCAGATGGTGTCATTTTTAGGATATATAAGGACCTGATTTAAATTTACAAGAACAAAAGGATATGAATAGGCAGTTTTCAGAAAAGTCCAGGCTATCAATAGCTTGGAATAGAAAAAGTGCTCTAAATCACTAATAACTAGGAAAATGCAAATTAAAACAACTTTGAGGTCCTACCTCATACCCATCAGATTAACAAAGTTGACAAAAAAATGTGTTGCAATAAAAATCTGTGACAAAGAGAAACTTTATCACAGAGTTCCAAGTGTGATCAATTTATTAGCAAGGCTAGCAATTGCCAATAAAAGGTATTCAAGACTTTTCAGTAGCCAAAGACAAACTGAGAGTTTGAAGAGAGCAATTTTATAGTCAATAGAGAAGAACCAAAATGTACAGAATCTTGAGCAACATGTTTTGATTGATTTTTGATTGGTTGGGGGATTGACTAAGATTAGAATGAAGAACTTGGGTGATTTGTCGTATTGGGCTGGTGGGAGTGTTGAGGCCATTATGGGGTATAGCAATCATCAAACTACCTATCCGATTGGCTATAGCAGTGTATCAGTTACAGTTATCGTCATGGAATTATTGATCTAGCTGGAAGGTGAGGCACTCATGGTAAGCATGGTGAGATTACCACAAAATGAGGAATGAGCCATGTCAGCTCAGCTGCACTGGAGTTCAGCTCTGTAGTAATGAGGAACTTCATCTCTTACTACAGTGACGATATATCTCTTAATCTAAAAGGAGGCTAAATTAGGCCTTACAGGCAAAAATAAACCAACAGGATAATCAGTACAAAATTAAGAGTTGTTACTTTCAAAGGAAAATGACAAGTGCTTAGAGGGGCTGTGGGAAATCAGATACATTAATGTACTCTTGGTGGAACTGTGAGTTGGACTAGCCATTCTGGAAAACAATTTGGAATTATGGCCAAAAAGCGAGCAAACTGTGCATGCCTTTTAACCCAGCGATACCACTACTAGGTCTATATGCCAAAGAGATCAAAGAAAAGGACTAATATGAGCAAAAATATTTATAACAGCTCTTTTTGCAGCAAATAATTAAAAACTGAAGGGATGCTCACCAACCGAGTGGTGGTCGAACAAGTTATAGTGATAGGATGCTTTTGTGTTATTAGAAATGGTGAAGGGGATAATTTCAGAGAAACCTGGGAAGACTTAGATGAACTGCTACAAAGTGAAGTGAACAGAACCAGGAAAATAATACATGCATTAACAACAATAGTATGAAGATAAATAACTTTGAGAAAATTAGGAAATTTCATCGAAACCCTTGACTAACCATGATTCCAGAAGGCTCATGATGAAACATGCTACCCACCTCCAAATAGAGAGGTGATGGATTCAGGTACAGCTTGGAAGACACATAATGCAATTACACACATACACATAGTATACACAAATTATCTATCTATTTAATCTATCTATCTAGGACATGGCCACCATGGGAATTTGTTTAGCTAGTCTATGCATAGTTATAGTAGGTTTTGTTTTACTGGCTTTCTCAATGTGGGGGAGGTAGGGTGGAGATAATATGGTCCTGAAAATAGAACAAAATGGAATTTTAAAAAATTTAATTTAATTTATTCTTTTGTTATATTTTAAACTTCACACTGTCTCCCTCCCTCCTTTTCCGCCTTGCACTAGCGAAGGCCACTATTTGACATAGATTTATAAATATATGTAAAACCATACTCTGAATACTTGTATTTAACAGTTCTTTCTCTGGAGGTGGATATCATCTTCCTTCATAGGTCCTTTATAATTGATTTGAGTATTTATAGTACTCAAAATAACTTGATTGTTCACAATTATTAACTGAACACTATTGCTGTTACCATATGCAATGTTCTATCATTCAAGATTTTTCATGTTTTTCTAAAATCAACCAACTCATTATTTCTTACAGCACAACAGTATTCCATCACAATCATATGCCACAACTTAACTTGTTCAGCCATTCCCTAATTGATGGGCATTCCCTTACTTTCTAGTTCTTTGCCTCCATAAAGAGAACTGCTACAACTATTTTAGAAAATATAGGTTCTTTTCCTTTTTCCTTGATCACTTTGGGAAACAGACCTAATAGTGGTATTGCTAGGTCAAAGGATATACACAGTTTTATAACAATTTGGGCGTAATTTCAGATTGCTCTACAAGTTGGTTGAATGAATTCACAATTCCACCTACAGTGTATTAGTGTCCCAATTTTTCCACATCTCCTCCAACATTTGTCATTTTCCCCTTCCATCATTTCAGCCAATCTGATAGGTGTAAGATGATATCTCAAAGATGTTTTAATTTGCATTTCTCTAATCAATAATGATTTAGAGCATTTTTTCATATGACTATATATGGTTTCGATTTCTTTATTGAAAAACTGCCTGTTTGTATTATTTGACGATTTTTCAATTGAGGAACGACTCATATTCTTATAAGAATTTTAAAATAGGGGGCAGAGCCAAGATGGTGGCTGGAAAGCAGGGACTTGGTTAAGCTCTTCCCCAAATCCCTCCAAACACTTGTAAAAAATGACTCTGAACAAATTCTAGAACTGCAGAACTTATGAAATACCAGAGGGGAACAGGTCTCCAGTGAGGAGAGCCTGGATGGTCGCTGGGAAGGGTCTATTGCACAATGCTGGGAGTGGAGTGCAGCCCAGCATGGGCCATGCCAGGACAGACCAGACTGGGAGTAAGCCAGCAGAACAGGCCCTAGGGCCATGAATCATTAAGCTGTGGCAGTTACTAGACTTCTCAACCCACAAACACCAAAGAGCAGGTTAGTGGAAACTGCGGGATAGAGTTCAGAGTGGTCTGGCCAACAGCCCTGGGGGTGGTGGAGGTGGTGCGGTGGGGGTGGTGGCAGCAGCAGCAGGAAGCTCCTGAGGATGCTTCCAGAGCTCCAGCATCAGCTGCTTCTTGAGTCCCTGGCTCACACAGTGGGAGGAATTTAGCAGCGGATCAGAATGGGAGTGCAAGGAGCACTTTATGGACACCAAGGACAGTTCTCTTGCTGTGCCCTGCTTGGATCTAGACTGTGGTCCTGGTTGGCAGTTCTTGGGGGAGGAGAAGCGCTGCTGTGACAGAGCCTGGGATGATGGTGGAGTAGAAATACCTCTGAAAACAGCAGTACTTGGACCCTAAAGCTTGAGACAAAGTACTCTCTACTCTACAAGCAGTCATACACTGACAAAAAGCTCAAGGGTTAAGTAGTTGTCTGGGAACATGAACAGGCAGTGAAAACAAACTCAGGCTCAAACTCAAATTCTAGATTCCTTTTGGTAACAAAGAAGATCAAAACATACAGCCAGAAGAAGGCAACAAAGTCAAAGAGCCTACATCAAAAGCCTCCAAGAAAAACATGAATTGGTCTCAGGCCATGGGAGAGCTCAAAAAGGATTTAGAAAAGCAAGTAAGAGAAGTAGAGGAAAAATTGGGAAGAGAAATGAGAAGGATGTGAGAAAACCATGAAAAACAAGTCAATGACTTGCTAAAGGAGACCTGAAAAATACTAAGGACAATAACACCTTAAAGAATAGACTAATCCAAATGTCAAAAAAGGTCCAAAAAGCCAATGAGGAGAAGAATGCCTTGAAAGGCAGAATTAGACAAATGGAAAAGGAGATCCAAAAGACCACTGAAGAAAATACTGCCTTAAAAATCAGATTGGAGCAAGTGGAAGCTAGTGACTTGATGAGAAATCAAGATATCATAAAACAGAAGCAAAGGAATGAAAAAATGGAAGACAATGTGAAATATCTCATTGGAAAAACCACTGACTTGGAAAATAGATCCAGGAGAGATAATTTAAAAATTATTGGACTACCTGAAAGTCA
>CM053626.1:185754418-185773355 GCA_028646595.1 Phalanger gymnotis
TCCCTCCCCCTCCCCTTCCCTTCCCTCCCCTCTCCTTCCCTTCCCCTCTCTCTTTCTTTCCCTCTTTCTCTTCTATCTCTAGCACAGTGTCTGACACATAGTGAGTGACAAATAAGTATTTGTAGAATTGAATTGAATTGAATGAATCCAAGGAACTGTGGATATTTAGTCTGGAGAAGAGAATATTTGGGAAGGACAGGACATGGTAATTGTCTTCATCTATCTGAAGGGCTGCCAAACAGACACATTCTATGTAGCTCTAGAGGACAAGACTAAGATTAATGGGTGGAAGCTGTAAGGAGGGAGATTTCTGCTTACTACAAAGAGGAATTTTTTAGGGTTTAGAGACATCTAAAAATGAGAGGGTAGTTAGGTGGCACAGGGAGTAGAGCGCCGGCCCTGGAGTCAGGAGGACCTGAGTTCAAATCCGATCTCAGACACTTGACACATGTATTAGCTGTGTGACCTTGGGCAAGTCACTTAACCCCAATTGCCCTGCATACCCCCCCTGCAAAAAATATGTTAAAAAAATAAGAACTAAAAATTAAAAAAATTTAAGAAATCAAAAATGAGTAAAATGAGCTGCATAATGAGATAGTGAGATCCATGGTCACTGAACATTTTCAAACAGATGAAGCATTTAAATTTATTCCATTTCCATAAGAATTTCTCAATTGACTCATAATAACAAGGCATTGTGCTACATGCTGGAAATAATAAAGACAAAAATGAAACAGTCCCTGCCCTCAGAGAGCTTATATTCTACAGAGGAATCAGAACAAGTAAATACATACAAACATATGAGGTACTTTGAGGAAGGAGAGAATACCAACAGCTGGGGGCATAAGGGCTTCCTTCAAGAAGTGTTCGGTACATGAGCTGAGCCTTGAAAGAAGCTAGGGTTTCTAAGAAGCTAAAGTGAGGAGAGAGGGAGTGCCTTTCATGCATAGGCAAAAGCCTATGAGAAGGAGACGGAATATTAAGTTTGGGGAAGTGAGTTGGTGAGGTTGGCTGGCTTAATTTTGAGAAAGAAAGTACTGGGACACAGAACAGCTAAGATCTCCTACAGTCTTATTGTGAAGGGCTTTAAATGTCAAACTGAAGGATTTGTATTTTATCCTAGAGGCAACAGGGAGCCATCTAGGATTCTTGTGCAAGGTTAGTGGCATGCTCAGATCTGTATTTTTGGAAGCCACATGGAGGATAGATTGAAGATAGGTAGGGACTGGAAACTGGCTATTGATACTAGAAGGATGACGTTTCTTAGAGATGGTAGAGAGAAGATTCCCATGTGGTTTGGGACGATGGCCTAAACAACTCATGCTCTACCTAGGTCTCTACCAAGCTTGATTCTATGATAATAAGTCCCACAGGGACTCTAAGGAAAGAGAAATTAATAAGGGCCTAGATGACCAGAGAAAGCTTCATAGAGGAGGTGAGGTTCAAACTAGGCTTTGAGGGACGGTTTAGATTGATCTTTATAGAATATGAAAATAACATTTATATCTCTTTCTCCAGTTACACCTCTGTGGCGTGTGCCCTACTTCTTCCTAGTCTTTTTATTTGAGCAGTCCGTATGAAGAGGGGCCAATTTATAGGGAGTGAGCTGCGACACTTTGTGAGAGCATCCAAAGGAAGGAAGAGAGGGAGAGAGGGTCAAGCTCCTTCTCCAAGGTCTTCCAGAAATTCTAGAGGTGAGGAAACAAAGTGGGCTTTGGGATCTACTCTACTGGGATTGGAGATGGATTCGGGCCAATCTACTCTTGAGTGTCCTCCACAAACAGTCCATTCCAGGTACTAAAAGATAATTCTAAGGATAGAGCAGGTATTGCCCCAGATAAGGGAGTCCTTATTGTTATGGAGAAGAATGGTCCTTGATTTTAGGGCATTCCTTGCCTGAAGAAGGCTGGTGGGAGGGAGACAAGACATGAATAAAGATGATAAAATCATAGACTTAGACCTGGAGAATATCTCAGAGACCTTCCAGTTCATCCCCCTCATTTTACAGCTAAAAAAAAAACAAGACCCAAGAAGATTAAATAACTTGCCTGAGGTCACACAGGCAATTAGTGTGAGAGGTGGGATCTGAACCCAGGTCCTCTGACCAGAGCCAGTAACAAAGGGACAAAGACAGACTCTTTAGCAAGAACAAGGACATGGAGAAGATTTGGAAGGGTCGGAGCGGGTAGGAGTCAGAGTAGGTTCCCTGGGAGAGAGTGCATACAGTTCAGGGCTAAGAAAAATAAGAAGAAAGAGAAGACAGGCAGTTTTAGAGACGAATAGATCATGAGAGCTGAAAGGGAAGTTTCATAGGATTGGATCCAATCCCCTCATGTTGCAGAAGAGGAAACTGAGGCACACATGTTTAATTAGTGGCAGGGCTACCATTCAAATTCCAGGACAAGAAAAAGTCTACATAAAATCCCAGAGATGGGAGAGTAAGAGGCAGCATGGTGTACTGGAAAGCTAACTGATTTGGCATCAGGATTCACATTCCTACATGTAGCTTACTGCCTGTGTGACTTTGGGTGAGTCACTTAACATCTTTGGGCCTCAATTTCCCTTTCTTTAAAAGGAGGGTGCTGGACCAGATGGTCTCGAAGGTACCTTCTGCTTAAAATTCTATGAATCTACGAACTAGTCAAGATCAAAAGAGAGGTTTGTCCACCTGCCCTGGAGGAGAGATTCCCAACCAATGCTAGGCAAGCTCTGAGCAGAGGACACCCATTCAGATTAGCCCTGCATTTGAACTCCTGGAAAGATGAAATACTTGCTCTGTACAGACTGCCAGGTTCAGGAGATACGGGAAGGAGAAAAAAAGAGTCACATGGACCAGTCAGGGACAGAAACAGATGTAGGGATTAATACAGAAGCAAAGACAGGCGAATGAGATCAGGAGGCATCCGTCCATCCCGAGCAGGACGATGTGGTCGGGGTCAACTTTCCCCACTCCCCTAAGCTTCGCTGGCACGGCAACCAACGCCCCCTTCCCTACTGGCACTGCTCTCCCCCTCGGAGCTTCCTCTGATGTCCCCTCAGGCCCCCGCCCAACTCTCCCATTTCCGTTCTGTCTCTCCCGCTTCTCCCGACTCTCTGGGGTCTGGCCACCTTCTCCAGCATCCACAGCTTGTTTTCCTTTACTAGGTGTCAAGTGCGAACCAGAGCCAAAGTCCACATGTCACAGCTCCATAGGAATGAGAGCGCTCTCCCTTAGCTCCGAGGAGAGAACAGGGGAAGCATCGCGTGCGCATCGGGACAGGGTGTTCTTCGACGAGTGTTAGTGTACGCACTCACAAACACACAACACACACAAACACACAATATACACACAAACATACACACAAACACACACAAACACACAATATACACACAAACATACACACAAACATACACACAAACACACAATATACACACAAACACAGACAAACCTACACAAACACTTAAATACACTAGGGCAATACATACACAAACACACAAATGCACACAAAACACACAATATACACACAAATACACAAAACATATGCAAACACACAACATAAAGACACACCAGCACACACATACACACAGTATACATAGAAATATACACAAACACAATACATACACAAACACATGCAAATACACAAAATATGCACATTGAAACACACAAACATAATGCACACAAAACAGACACAATAAGACGTGCATATACAAACACACAATATACACACAAATATACACTAACACACATACATACACACAAATACACACAAAATAATACAGTAACACAATATACACATACACATAGAAATACACAAACACAAATACATACCAAGCATTAACACATACATAGACAAACACATATAAGCATATAGATACACATAAAACCATACACAAATATACACTAACATATAAACACACACATATGCATACACAAACATACATTGTGTGTAGAATTGAGAGAAAGGAAGGGTTTCCTAGAAAGGGTAAAAGAAAAATAGAACCTGGCAGTTCTGTTTCCAGCACCTAATGTGGGAAGAGATGTGGGGAGGATGATAGTGAGACCCCAGAGGTAGGCTAGAGCTCTATACTTGGAGATGAGAAGGCCGGGTTCAAATCCCTCCTCTGACACCTACTAGCTGTATGACCTTGAGCAGGTCACCTGGTCCTCAGTTTCCTCTGTAAAGTGAAAGGGTTGAACCACATTGCTTCAAAGGTTGCTTCCAGCTCTAAATCTTTGGTCTAAATCTATGAGATAGGGAGGTGAGGGAGAAGAGGAAGGCAGGCTAGCAAGGCAGATGACAGGAAGAAGAGGGGGCCCCAGTAGGAGAAAGCAAAGTACTCCTCCCTCCCTGCAAACGTGGATTCCCCCATCCCCCCACCCAGGGACGTGTCACACTTGAGAATTAGTGCTCTCAGCCTTTGAAGACAGAAACAGCCTGGATCTGCCTTGGGTGGGGGGTAGGGAGGAGAGTGGGGCCCAGGCAGAATTCCCAATGAAGCAGAGAGCAGAGGGGAGAATCTGGGAGTCGAAATGATTAGGGCCACTGAAAGTCTCATAATCCCAGTCTTCCCTTTACTGCGCATTGGTTTTCCCTTGGGGAAGCAGATGGGGATTGAGAAGTCTGGCTAGGGCTGTTGAGGGGATGGCCTGGGGAGGGGAGGACCCCAGGGACCTGGTTTGGAACCCCAGCTCCCAAGACTGCATGCTTGGGGGAAGCAGGGACCACCCTCCCCTTTTTTGGAAGATAGGCATCTCCTCTTCCAGGGCCCTGCCCCCTCCCTGGATCAGCCACTCTCAGCTGGTGGGGGAGGTCAGTACATGGAGGGAAAGTTGTGGCCAGAGACCAGACATTCCCCGGGATGACTCACAGCCCGGGAACGTACAGCTCCAGGGGCCACCGGGGCAGCCCCAGGCTGGGCAGAGACCCTAAGGTGGGTGGGTAGATTGGGGGTGGGGGAGAAAGGAGGATAGAAAAGGCAGAGGGGATAGGGGATGAGAAGCCAAGGGTAAGATATATGGGACTGGGGGAGGGTGACAATAGCTGATAAAAGCTATCCTTATGAAGGAAATGTTCATCTTGCCTCCTCCCCCTTCCATTTCATTCTCAAAATGACTCCTAGTGCAGTAGGAGGGATCCAAGTTAGCTCTCCAGAAGGACTGTCAGCCACAAGAGTGGAGAGCCATTGACATGAGACCTCAACGGTCTTAGGACACCTGGGTGCACAGAGGCAGAGGAAGAACTAGGGGTATCCAATCTATTCCAGGCTCCAGTCCCTGCTATCCCCATTATTTCAGTCTCCACCCTCTCTGACCCCTGGTAACCAGAGAGAGGACAAATGGGACCTAGCATGTCCTGAGGACGCTGGAAGGATCTCTAAGCACTGCCTTAACTTGGGCAGAGCTGAGGAGTCAGGAGGGACAGCTGCTCACATGCCTGGGTCTTTCTTGTTCACCTTCTCTGTGTTTGGGAGCGAAGATGCCACCCCCTCTCCTAGTTTACCACTGCTAACTTTTAGCCTTGCAGCCGACGTGGCAGCCAGAAGGGGGGCCTGGGAGTGGAATAGAGTGAGGGGGTGGTGGTGGCTGGGAATGAGGTCAGCGGGCTGGGCTGGCCTTGCGGGCTAAGTCATCTGGACTTGGATGTCTGGAAGGAAGGAGTCTGCACCATGGGCTGTCCCTGCTCCCCCAGCCTGCTTGCTGGTCTCCTCCTCAATCGCTGTCTAGCTTAGAGCTCCTGCTTCAGCCCCCCTGCGCAGATGGTTTGAATCAAGGTCCTCAGTCCCTGCCAAACCTCTTCTATGCGGTTGTTTCTACCCATCCTTCATTCCCTCTCCCTGCCTTTTAGCTTCATTTGGGGTGGGCTGGAGAGGAGGAAAGGGGGGATCTCAGTGTCTGGTTGGAGTTTAAAGGTGGGGCTCCTCACACCCCATCTGTCCCTTCTATTACACTCATCTTAGCTCCCAGTCACGTCTCAGGTCAATCAGGCTCCCTTCTCCAAACCTGAGAGCACCTAGGACCCAGATAAGAGTCTGCCTGTGACTGACTTTGCCCCCTTAGCCAGCAGCTTTTTCCATGCTGGTATCTCTTTCCTTGGGCCGCTTAGAGATTCACCCACTGTTCCTTCTGGTTTTGTAAGGTCCTTCTGGCTCTGGCCTCCTGGATTTGTAAGGTCCTAAGAACCAGAGACCAGAGATGAAAGGCAGGAAGAATTATGTGGCTGAGACTGCCCATATCTGCTGTTAACTGACATAATGGCCTTGGGCAAGTCACTGGGCCTCAGTTTCCACATCTGTAAAATGAAGAGCTTGAACTAGAAGATAAATTGGGACCCTTTCGACTCTGACATTTGAGATGTCTAGACAGTTATCCTTGGAGACAAGTGGTGTCTACTCATTTCTTTCTCCTACTACCCCATTCTGAAGAAAGATGGTTAACACTGAAGCCCAAAATACCTGGGACCTGTGCTCAGGTTCAACAGGAAATGATGGGTTACACATGTTCTTTCTTTGAATCTCAATGTCTTCATAGATGCTAGGAGTCGTTCTAGCCCCAGGTAACACTGACACCGACACAGGTAGATTCATTCGATAGCAGAAAGAGTCCTGGACCAGGCTCTGTCACTGACCTCTTTTTGAAACTAGGCAAGTCACACCTTCCTCCTCCTGTTGGATTAGGAGGAAGATGATCTCTGACCCTACCATTCCCTCCCCCCCCTAAATTTACATCCTGTGTCAATTCTTCCCTATCAAATTTCTACCAAGAGTAGCCTTGGCTTGCTGCCTCTCCTTCCTACTCCCTCCCTTCTCGATCCCCTGTTAACTGGCCTCAGTCCCTACCACTCTCCTGAAGCTGCTGTCTCCAGAGGTCATTACCGAATCCAGTGACCTCTTCTCAGCCCTCATCCTTCTTGACTTCTCTAAACATTTGACACTATTCATTACACCTCCTCCTTCCTGATATCGTTTCCTTCCCCTGGGTTTCATGACCCTGCTCTCAGTTTTCCCATCTGTAAAGTGGGTATAATAACAGCCCCTATACCTCACAGGATAGTTGTGATACTCAAATGAAAAATGAATGTTACGTACTTTGCAAATGTTAAAACACTGTATACACATGATCTTTTTTTTTTCTTTTTGAGGGCAGGGTCTGTTTTGATTAGTATTCCCAGTACCTAGCAGCATTTGGCACATAGTAAACATTTAAAAATGCTGTTGAATTCTATTGAATTGTTCTCTCTTGGCTCACCTGCCTTTCTGGTCTTCTTCACTCTTTGCTCTTCTTTTTTTTCCATATCCTAATGTGACAGTCCCCCAAGGCTCTGTCCAGGGGCCTCTTTTATTTCTAAACTCCCTCCAAACATCTGAAATATTAAATCAATCAATTCAACCAACATTTATTAAACACCTACTATGTCAGCCATGCTGTGCTGGGCACTGGGGGTACAAAGAGTAACATAAAAAAACATTATTGCCTTTTTGTAGATGCCTCATTTCTGTCTAATCTAGTTGGCTTTCCCTTTTGAAAT
Organism: Phalanger gymnotis; assembly: GCA_028646595.1. Lineage (NCBI taxonomy): Eukaryota > Metazoa > Chordata > Mammalia > Diprotodontia > Phalangeridae > Phalanger > Phalanger gymnotis. The sequence continues at coordinate 185,761,924 of CM053626.1, forward strand.
ATCAGTCCTAAATTTTGGACTGCCTTTGGACATCTCAATGTCCTGTCAACATCTCAAACGCAACTCGCCCTACCTTGAGTTCATTACGTTCTCCCCTCAACTTGTCCCTCTTCCCGTCTTCTCTCTTGGCACCATCACCCTGCCCAAAACCTCAGAGTCCTTTTTCTTTTAACCCTGATTCATTCTCAGGGTTGAATGAATTCTCTTCATTCAGAGGGGGCATAGTGTAATAGAGAGGAGGAGGCATTCATTCTCCTTCATCCCAACATCCATCTACTTCCAAGCTCTACCCATTCTAACCCCCATAATCGCTGGATTGGATTTAAGTGAAGCAGTGTTGTTTGAAGTTGTTGGCCTCACTCTCTCTTCCTGAGAGGGAGACCATCTCCAGTTTTTCTGATGAATATCTGGCCACCGGACCCAGATGGCTCTGGAGGAGAAAGTGTTGCTGGTGACCTTGCACAGCTCTCCCTCACTCAAATCCAAGTCAACTGCAAATCATGTCATCATTTCCCTGATGTCATGGTCCTCTTCAAGAATGAAAGACAAACACAACAATTCTTCCTGAGTCATCAACCAGTGGCAAGACAAAAGTCAGGATGACTAGTGATGGCCTGGGATGCAGTGGATAACCTTGGCATCTTTGATGTCTGATCAAGCCCTAAGTGCTTCAGTGGCCTTCATGCTCTCCTCGGCCCATTTATCCAGGGGAAGTCTTCATATGTTTGGGTAGACACCTCTCTAACTCACCAATGAGTTTGAGACCTCCTTGGTTACCCTCCACCTGGTTTAGCCCATCTGCTGAGATGGTTTTTAGCCAGCTGTTGCACATGGCTTCTTGGAGCCACAGGTGATTGTTGAGTGCCAGGTAGGTGCCAAAGGTGGGTGAGCAGCCCTGAAAAGGGTTCAGCAAGCCCTCACACCAGAGGTGCTTGTCCTCCCTAAACACCTCATACATCCATACTATGTCCATCCAAGACATATAAAAAATTAATGAAAGCTAATCTCAGAGGGAAGGCACTGGAAGGGAGTTTGGGGGTGGTGGCAGCATGGAATGGGACTAAGAAAGTCTTCTTGAGGAAGGTGGGGTTTGAGCTGAGTTTCAAAGGAAGTCAGGAACAGGAAGATGAGAATGGAAATCATTCTGGTCACAGCTAGTGCAAAGGCAAGAAAGGAGTCAGGAGATGGTGTGTCCTACATGAGAAACAGCAAAAAGGCCAGAGATACGATGAGACCTTTGTTTTAGGAAGACTGCTTTGGCCACTGAGCAGAGGATGGAGTGGAGTAGGGTAGGACACCTGTCATGTCTGACTCTTCATGACCCCATTTAGAGTTTTCTTGGCAGAGATAGTGGCATGCTTTGCCATTTCCTTCTCCAGCTCATTTTATAGATGAGAAACTGAGAAAAACAGAGTCAAGTGACTTGCCCATGGTCAAACAGTGTCTGAGGTTGGATTTGAACTCGGGAAGACAGGCTCAGTAGGCTGAGATACTAGTAATAGGTGATCTTTACAGAGCACTTTATTTGCCTAATCTCATTAGCTTCCTGATTCCCAGCTCAGTGCTCTATCCACCACCTCCCACCCCCCACCCCCAGGTGCCCATCAAAGAGACTAATGAACAGGCTATTGTAACGGTCTAGGAGTGAGCTGATGAGAGCCTGCCCCAGAGTGGTACGTCAGAGGAGAGAAGGGGACTTCAGGAAAGACATCGTGCAGATTAGAAACAAGAACCGATGATAGATAGGAAGTATAGGGGGACTGGCAGTGAGGGGTACAAGATGACATCAAGGTGGGGTGAGGAAAATAGGGCAGAGGGGAAAGGTCTTGGGGGAAAGATGATGAGATCCTTGAAGTACTAATACACTTCCTCTCAGATATGCCTCTTCCCATCCTAGTTCAGACCCTTATTACTACTCACTGAGATTACTGTAATGGTAAGAACTTCAACTCAATTAAATCCACCAATCATTTATTTAGCACCCACTTTTGTTGTTCAGTCGCTTCAGTCACGTCCGAGTCTTTGTGACCCCATTTGGGGTTTTCTTGGCAGAGAGTGGTTTGCCATTTCCTTCTCCAGCTCATTTTACAGATGAGAAACAGAAAATCAGGGTCAAGTGATTTGCCCAGGGTCACACAGTGTCTGATGTGGGATTCGAACTCAGGTCTTCCTGCCTGCGGGGTGGGAAGGGGTGAATGCTTATCCACTGTGCCATCTAGTCACCCCAAGTACCTATTTACTACATTGCAAAGCGTTATACTCAGCACCAAGAGTAGAGAGACCAAACGAAAAGTCCTTGCCCTGAGGGAGCTTTTACTTTCTCTGCCTCTAGTGTTCCCCTCCCTCTCCGCTACATCCTTCATATACCTGCAAAATAATCTTCCTAATACATTGCTTGGATCACATAATCTTCTTACTTAAAAGACTTATGTCCTCCTTTGCCTTAGGGGTTTATAAAGCAAATTCCTTAGGTTGGCATCGAAGGCTCCTCACAAATGGTGTTTACCTACCTTACCTACCCTCGAGCCTCATTTCACATGATTCCCTTTCACATACTCAAACCAGACTCTTTACTGTTCTTTGATCTGTCACTTCTCATCTCCTTTTGTGCACAATGCATTTGAGAGGGCGCATAGTGTAATAGATGAGGCTTCAAACTTGGTATCAGGAAGTCCTGGGTTCAAATTCTGTCTTTGGTGCTTATGTACATGTTGTGTGTCATCAGCCTCAGTTTCTATATCTGTAAAATGGGAATGATAATATCTATGGTATCTATCTCACAAGTGATTGTAAAAGCTAGTGAGATTAGACAAATAAAGTGCTTTGTAAAGATCACCTATTATTAGTATCTCAGCCTATGAAAATATTTCCCTTCTTTGCTCAAGGTACAACAGATCTTTCCTTAATCTCTACCTCCTCAAATCCCTCCCCCCCCCCTTCCTCTGTCTGACTTTTTCTATTAAGAAGGACAATTGAGTAGTGGATAAAAAAAGGCCTTGACTTAGAGTCATGAAAACCTTAGTTCAAATTCCATCCCTGATGCATATTGGCTGTGGGACCCTGGCCAAGTAACTTAACTTGTCAGTGGTTCTCTAAGAGAGAAGTTCTTAACCTTTTTTGTATTGTGGACCCCTTTGACAGTCTGATGAAGCCCATGGACTTTTCAGAATAATGTTTTTAAATAATTGAAGGAAATAATAAATTTTAGTTATTGTTGTTTTGTCATTTCAGTCGTGTCTGATTCTTGGTGTCCCTATTTGGGGTTTTCTTGGCAAAGATCCTAGAGTGGTTTGCCATTTCCTTCTCCAACTCATTTTACAAATGAGGCAACTGAGGCAAATGGGGTTAAGTGACTTGCCCAAGGTCACATAGCTAGTAAGTGTTTGAGCCCAGATTTGAACTGAGGAAGATGAGCCTTCCAGCCTCCAGGCCTGGCATTGTACCAACTGCTCCACCTAGCTGCCCCCAAATTTCAGTTAGAGGTTAGCAAAAATAAAGATATAATTTTTTCCCATCCAAGTTCACAAATCTTCTGGAATCTATCCACATACCTGGACCCTGGGTAAAGCACCCTTGCCATCCCTCTCTCCTCTTCCCTCCAATCTAAGTAAGACTCTCAGTAGTTTCTGATTTGCATTGGTAGAGGCGTGTTCTCTCATCTGGAGTACCCTGAACTAATTAAATCACAGGTCTAGTAAAAAAAATCATTTAATCACATACTAACTTGTATTGTAATTATTTGTGTATATTTCACCTCCCTCCTAAACTGTAATCTCTTTGAGGACAGGCATTGTACCTTTATTTGTCTCTCCCTTCTCCCTCCCCTCTCATCCCACCGGGGCACAAGGTCTAGCACCCAGGAGGTGCTAACGAACCACTGCTCAGTTTATCAAGTTACTAACATTCTATGTTTTAACAACCCTTCAAACATTAGCTTATGAAATGAAACAGATCCATAGGTAAGTGACTACCCCAAGTCAACTGGTTTTGAAGCCCATGGTCCTTCACTCTTACTCCAGATATCTTAGCCTTCAGATGACAATAATAATAAGTAACATTTAGATAGCACTTGCCATGTGCCAGGCACTGTGCTGAGCACTCTGTAACTATCTGATTTAATCCTCACACAGCCCTCGTAGGGAGGTGCTATTATTTATCTCCATTTTTATTTTTAATATTGAATTTATTTACTTTCAGTTTTCAACATTCACCTCCATAAGTTTTAAATTTTCTCCCCCTCCCTCCCTCTCTCCCCAAGACGGTCTGCAATCCAATATTGGCTCTACACATATATTCCTATTAAATACATTTTCACATTAGTCACGTTGCATAGAAGAATTATAACGAATGGGAGAAACCATGAGAGAGAAAACAAAACAAGAGAGAAAAGAATCTGCTTTGCTCTGCATTCTAACTCCATAGTTCTTTCTCTGGACGTGGATGGCGTTTTCCATCATGAGTCCTTTGGAATTGTTTTAGGTCCTTGCATCACTGAGAAGGCCTAAGTCTATCAAAGTCAGTCCTTGCACGCTGTGGCTGTTACTGTGTACAATGTTCTCCTGGTTCTGCTCACTTCACCCAGCATCAGTTCATATAAGTCTTTCTAGGTTTTCCCAAAGTCTACCTGCTCATGATTTCTTATAGCACAATAGTATTCCATTACATTCAAATAGCACAACTTGTTCAGTCATTCCCCAGTTGATGAGCATGCGCTCAATTTGCAGTTCTTGGCCACCACAAAAAGAGCAGCTATAAATATTTCCGTACGTGTGTATCCCCATTTTTATAGAGGAAATTGAGGTTAAGTGACTTACCCAGGGTCACGTAGCTAGTAAGTGTCTGAAGCTGGATTTGAACTCAGTTCTTCCTGATTCCAAGCCCAGGGAGCTATCTATTGTGCCCCATAGCTACCCTCCTTTAGAGGAGTCTCTTTTTTTGGTTATACCCCGTCTCTCTCTGATTCTGATGACCTGTATGTGTATGACAGGAAACTAGTCTTTTGTCTAACTTCAGTCCTTCCAGCTACTGCTAAGATCTAATTCCTCAGCTTTGGTATTCAGAGGAAATGAAATGCAATTTGCCAGGATTCTTCTGCCTCTTCGGTGGGTGTTTTCCTCCCCTATTAGAATAGAGGTTCCCTGAGGGCAGGAGCTGTGTCTACCTCATCATACCTGGAGCTCTCTGACAGCGGGGACTAGGTCTGTCTGTCAAATTAAGAACTTCTTGAAAGCAGGGTTTACATCTTTTCCATCAAAACAGGAGCTTCCCGAGAATAGGAATTATGGGTCCTTCTTTCTCTGAGTCTCCCCTTATTGCTCAATTCAGGACTCAGAGCCACAGAAAGTACTGAGCTTAGGAATCAGAAGGAACGTGATAAGAGACAAGTGAGAAGGCTGAGAGATATCTCAGGAATCCAAAAGGCCAATGTTGGCGTAGCTGGGCAGAGGGAGCCTGGGTATGGGGCAGTACTAGAAGGCATGAGTAAGACGTGGAGGCATGTTCTACTTGAGATGCTGGGAGGATCTCAGCTTAGAGCTCTCTTGAGCTCTTTCCTCAGAGACTTCTCCTATGTCTTAGCCAGGGCCCAAAGAATTCATTGATGCTTTTATTTCAACTCGACACTTTTGGCTGCAGCTCAAACATCTCTGTCTCCTCCTGATCCAAAGTGATGAGGTGGCTACCACAGCCTCTGCTGCTGGGGAAAGGAGGACTGGGTTGGGTTACTAGAGAAGGGGCCTCTTGGAAAAGGGTGGGAAGAGAGGAAGTGAAGGCTGGAACAGCTGGAAGGAGCAGAGAGATAGAGACTTCAGAAAAAGGATGTAAAGAGAGAAAAAGCAAGAGAGAAAGACAGAAATGGAGGTACAGAAAAGAGAAGGAGGAGGCACATGGAGCCAAGAAGGAGAGAGAGAAAGGAGGGAGAGATGGGGAGACAGAGCAAGGGAGAGAGATACAGAAAGAGTAAGGAATAAGGAAGGCAGAAAGCAGGACAAAAACAAGTCCAAAAGAGGGTAAAAACCGGAGGGGGAAGCCAAAAGAGGAAGAGAAAGGGAAAAAAAGAGGAATGAATAGTAATCATTTACTGGTGTATTTTACTATTTACAAAACACTTTGAAAACCATTCTCTTATTTAATCCACAATAACCCTGAGAGGAAATCAGGTATCATCTCTATTTTATAGGTGAGAAAAGTAATATACAAAGAGGTGAATTCTCCTATTTGTCGGACCGCTCCTTCTCAGCTTCCTATACTGGGTTTTCATTCGTTGTCTTTCATACTAACTATTGCCCGGGACCCAGGAGGCTTGCCCCTCCCCAAGGTTCTATCCTGGACCCACTCCTCTTTTCCCTCCATGCCAAGAGTTCATAACCTTTTTGGTTTCATAGAGCCCTTTCTCAGTCTGGTAAAGGCCTTCTCTGAATAATATTTTTAGAGGCATAACATAAAATACACAAGATGACAATGAAACCAATTATGTTGATATATGAGTATTAGTATAAATTATATTAAATATTAAATTAATAAAAAAATATTAAATAAAAGCAAATTCAGAGACCCTCAGGTTAAGAAGCCATGCTCCATACTATTTCACTTGAGTTCCCATGAGTTCAATTATCATCTCTGTGCCAATGATCCTGAGATCTATAAAGCCTTAGTCTCTCTTAAGCTCCAGCCTCACATCACAGAAGCATAGAATTTGAGAATTGGAAGGACCCTTGCAACCATCTAGGCAAACCCATATGGGAAGGATACACACACACACACACACACACACACACACACACACACACACACACGTATATGTATATATATATATATATGTATATATGTATATGCACACATGTGTTTAAATAGCCATATACACACGTGTATACATCTATATACATATATGTATGTGGATATAGGTATGTGTGCATATATACACATACATATATGCATATACACACATGTGTGCATATACATACACATCTATATGTCATGTCCAACTCTTGGTGACCCCATTTGGGGTTTTCTTTGGCAAAGATATTGGAGTAGTTTGCCATTTCCTTCTTCAGTTCATTTTACAGATGAAGAAACTGAGGCAAACAAGGTTATATGACTTTTCCAAGGTTGCACAGTTAGGGAATGTTGAGGACAGATCTGAACTCATGAAGATGAGTCTTCCTGACTGCAGGCCCAGCAATCTACTCACTGTGTCACCTAGCTGCCCAATATGGGAAGGAACCCCTACTATAATATATTTATGATATAACAATATAATATGACATGATAAGACAGGACACAACCCAAAACAATATAACATGGTATGACATGATAGGCTGTGGAATACCTATAATATAATGCAATACAATATAATATAACACAACATAATATAGCATATTTAACAATACAGTATAACGCAATATAGCATAACATGATATGACACAATAGGCTATGGAATACTCATAACATAATATAATACAATATAACACAACATAACACAATATAACACGTCATAACATATCATAACACAACATAGTATGGCATAACATAACATAGCATAACATATCTTCATAACATCATGTCACGTCACGTCACATCACGTCACGTCACATCACGTCACGTCATGTCACATGACATAACATAACATAACATAACAACATGGCATCATGTAATATAATATACAAGTGGTCATCCAGTTTGTCTTTGAAGACTTCCAAGGAGGAAGAATCTACCACCTCTGGGGCAGTCCATTCCACCTTGGGGCAGCTGTAATTCTTAGAAGGTTTTCCCTGACATCGAGTATAAATTTCCTTCCCTGCAGCTTCCATTCATTGCTCTTGGTTCTGCCCTCTGGGGCCTCACAGAACAAGTACACTCCTTTCTCCACACAATAGCCTGTCAAATACTTCAACACAACTCCCATGCCCCTCTTTGAATATTCTTTTCTCACCAACTGCCTTCTGGAGATCTCAAACTAGGTGTCCAGTTGGTTTCTCAAACCCATGGAAGCCATTATCTTCTCCACCCTGCCTTTTCTGAACTTCCTTTTTCCTGGTCAAGACATCATCACCGATCTGGTCACCCAAGCTTGCAACCCCAATGCCATCTTCGGCTCCTACACTCCTTCACACTTACCCTATGCATCCATTCCGTTGTCAGTCTCATCATTTCTACCTTGACGCCATTTTGGGTATACATACTGTCCACTCACACAGCTACTACCCTGGTTCAGGTCCTCATCACCTCTCACTTGCACTGTTGTAATAGCCTTCTAATTCATCTCCCTACTTCCAGTCTCTCCACACTTTAATATATTCTCTATTCAGCTGCTGAAATGATTTTTCTAAAGTATAAATCTGCTGATGTCACCCTCTACTCAACAAACTCCAGTGGCTCCAGGTCAATAAAGTTCTCTATTTGGTATTTAAAGCCTTTCCCAACCTGGCGCCTTCCCACCTTTCCAGTGTTCTCACACTTTGTTGCCCTCCATCTATTCTACGATGCAGAGATACATTGGCCTTCTTACTTTTGCTTGTACCTGATGCTCCATCATCCAATTCTGCTCTTTTACTGCTCATGCCCCATGCTTGGAATACCCTCCCTTATAGTGACTTACATTTGGAGAGGCAGTGTGGTGTGGAAGTGAGGAAAACCTGGGTTCAAATCCCACTTCGATCACATATTGGCTTTGTGACCTTGGACAAGTCATTTGATTTCTTAATGTTCTAAATAGTTTTCCACTCTAAGATTATAAAATTGTAGAGATATGTAACGAATTTTCTCACCCAGGAATTCCCTATACCAGTAAAGACACAGGTCCAGTCCTTATCTTCCCCCATTAGAATGTGAGCGCCTGTTTTTCTTTGTATACCCAGATCTTAGCACAGAGCCTGGCACATAGTAGGTACTTGGCAAAATCTGTGACTGAGTTCAAAGGAAAAATCAGAGTGAAATGCTGGCCTTCCCCCACCCCCTTCCTAAAACGGACCCTGTTGCCTCAGGTTTCGTTCATATATTAATATGCTTCATTCGTCTCACTCAAGTTACCTGGTATGAAGGAGTGGGAGCCACTCTGGGCAAATAGAGTTCAGCCTTTCCATCTCAAGCAGCATTTTCTTTTGAGAGAGACAGTATGGTGCAGTGGAAAGACTGTTTGCTAGCTTCAGAGTCAGGGGACCTGGGTGGGGCCTGGGTTCAAATGCTGACTCTGCCATTTATTAGCTGTGTGACCTTGGGCAAATAACTCAATTTCCCTGGGCCTCAGCTGTCAAATGAAGGGGTTGGACTAGACTGGACATAGACAAAAGGTCCCTTTTAGATTCGGACGTTGTCGTTGCTCAGTCATTTTCAGTCCTATCTGACTCTCCCTGACCCCATTTTGGGGTTTTCTTGGCAAAGATACTAGAGCGGTTTGCCATTTCCTTCTCCAGCTCATTTTACAGATGAGGAAACTGAGGCAAACAGGGTTAAGTGACTCGCCCAGGGTCACCCAGCTACTAAGTGTCTGAAGTCTGAAGCCAGATTTGAACTCAGGTCTCTCTGTTCTGACTCCTGGTCTGGTGCTCTATCTACTGCACTACCTTGTTGCTGGTTAGTTCCAGATCTTGTGATCCCATTCCCTGTCTACACCTTCTCCTCTCCTGCTCCTGGACACTTCCATGAGAAGGAAACATCCCCTCCGATCCCTAGCTTCATGTTTCTTCTCCATCACAGGCCTGTTGCTTACTTAGGGCCTCCAGGGAGCTTGCCTCACTCTCTCCCATGGTCTGTTTCATTATCTCCTTTACAACACTGTACCCTACTTTCCTTCCCCAAGACAGACAGACAGACACAGACACACACACACACACTACCAAACCTTGATATGGGGACAATCACCACCCTCTGATCTCTTTGATTGAAGAGTGGAGCCATGCACTCTAAACCACCCATTTAAGGAGGGAGCCCTGCTCAGAACTTCTCTTTTCTCACCTGGCTGGGCTACCTCAGAACCTTTCTGACTCTTCTACCATGTCCCTGAGTCAGAAACCTTCCCTGGCACCACAAACCCCTTTCGTTTCTCAGCTTTCTTTTGTGTGTTGCCTTCCTCCATTAGATTACAAACTCTGTGAGGGCAGGGATTGTCTTTTTTCATATTTGTATCCTCAGAGCCTAGCACATAATAGGAGCTTAATAAATGTTCATCGACTGAGAGTTGATTAATAATAAACGTTTACAAAGTACCTACTATGTATCAGGCACTATGCTAAACTCTGAAGATGAAAAGACAAAACTGAAAACATCTCTGCTCTCAAGGGCCTTACTTTCTATCTGAGGTGGTAGTCAGTGCTGAAGAATCTATGAAATGCACACACAATAATATAAAATCATTTCAGTTGGGAGGCACTAACAGTTGGGAGAATTAGGGAAAACTTCTTGTAAGAGGTGGTGTTTGAGCTCAGTTTTGAAGGAAACTGGGAATTTTAAGACACAGAGGTAAGGAAGGAATGCATTCCAGGTATGAGGCACAGCCTATACAGCTTCACTGATGTGGGAGCTGGAATTGCACGTAGAAGGTAGAGCAGAAAGGCCAGCTTGACTGGACCTCTGTATCTGGAGGAGCGACTGCGATAAGGACTAGGCAGGTGATTTGCTGTTAGGAACTCTCAGGAGGGGAAATACTCTCTACCAATGACGGTTGCAAGGAGTGTCACCTAGAATAGTGGTGAAGTTCGAATAGAAACCTGGGCCACTAAACCTTACACAAGAATTCCAGAGAGCTGCATACTGACTTAGAAAAATATGTATTAATATTAATGGAATTGAGCCTGTGAGTGGATGCTACACTTTCAGCTTAGAGGACTTTTCAATTGAAAGAAAAGAAGGAAGAAAGAAAGAAAGAAAAGAAGAGAAGGAGGGAAGAAGGAAGAAAGAAAAAATAGAGGAAAGGAAGGGAGAAAGGAAAGAAAGAGAAGAGGAAAGAAAGGCAAGAAGAAAGAAAGTTAGAAATAGAGAAAGGAAGAAGCAAGAAAGGAAGAAAGAAAAAAGAAAGAAATGAAGAAGAAAGAGAGAAAGAAATGGAGGAAAGGGAGGAAAGAAAAGAGAAAGAAAGCAAGAAAGAGAGAAAGGAAAGGGAGTAAAGAAGAGTAAAAGAATGAAAGAAAGAAAGATAAAGGAAGAAAGGAGTGGAAGAAAAAGAGGAGGGAAAGAAGAAAGAAAAAGAAAGAAGGAAAGGATGAAGGGAAGGAAAGAAGGAAGAGAAATAAAGGAGGGAAGACAGCAAGGAAGGAAGGGAGAAAGGAGACAAGAAATGGAGGAAAGAGATGGAGGAAGGAAAGAAGAAAGAGAGAAGAGAGGAAGGTGTAGTAGGAAGGCCGAATTTATGATCTCAAAAAGGATCATATAAATATCAGAATGGTTCGAAATCGTTGGGTATACAGAATTCTCCAAGCAGAAGGCATCAAAAAATTTAT
>CM053626.1:185773855-185790412 GCA_028646595.1 Phalanger gymnotis
AATAAGATGGCATAAATCATATTCACCACTCGAACTCCTGGGTCCACACAGGGGTCGGCTCTGCTTCGGATTTTTTCCGGCTATAGTTTTCTCGCCTCTCCTCGCAGCCAAGCCTCTGGCGTTCTCAAGTCAACGACTAGAGACCAGAGTCCAGAGACCCATTGGTAATCTATGGGGTTTCACACCTGATAGGGCTTTGGGCCTGGGGCTTAGCGTTTAACAGGTGAAAGTACTTTCACCATGAACAAAAGCCAAACTCCTCAAGGGCACGCGTTAAACTAAGCCCATTTTTGTCTTACTGGCACACTCCACCCTTATGTTCTAGGATAATTTAATCAGCTATGTATCCTAGAACATACATTGACCTATTATCCTTTGTGATCTAATTACACAAAAAAGGGGTGTCAATAATTCCATAACAACAAAAACAATACAGTCAGGATAATACAAAATAAATACACAGAACAGTGTCATTATTCATCCCCATTCGAACGACTGGGGCTCAAAATCTTGATTATGGACAGTGTAGGAATTTGTTTTATTTGACTAGGTGTGTTTGCCACAAAGTTTCGGGTTTTTTTTTCCTTCTTTTAAATTGGAGTGAGGAGAGGGGGAAAGAAAATAAATGTTTGCTAATTGAACAACAAAATAAAATGGAAAAATTAAGGGGCTGAGCTAGAAAAGTGCCCCAGATTTAAAGTCAGAAGATTTTAGTTTTGATTTCAGCTTTATTATTTGCTGCTGCCTCTGTGACTGTGGACAAATCACTCCTCCTCTGTGTACCTCAGTTTTCTCATCTGTAAAATAAGAGAATTCAATTTGATGGCCTCCAAGATTTTACCTTTCAGCTCTAAATCTCTGCTTTCAAGTGGTTCTTCTCACTCTAAAACCCATGAACAATAAGAGTGGGGGGGGAGATGCACAGCTGGAAGGAAAGAGGAGCTCCAGATGTTAGGGGGAAGGGGTGTTACCTACCCTCTCACACCAGCTGTGCCAATGCCTCAGGTATCTCTGTCCAGATGTGCTTGACCTTTTCCCACTATCAGGGAGCCCAAAGGAGGAGAGGGGAGAGGGCAGATCTGGGGAGGGGGAGATGTGGAAAAGGCAAAAGCAAGAACATTATCTCTTCAGGCCTTTTTCTTCTGGGGTGTGTTGAGGGGAATCGGGCAGGAAGGAGCTTTGGGGAAACTTGGAAAGTGAGAGAATTCAGAGCTCAGCACTTTTCAATCCTTCTGTTTTTCTTGCTTCTCGAGGTGATTTTTTTCCCCTCCTCTAAAATGCTGATGATTTTACCATTTCTTTGGAGGGGGGGTATGGGTGGAGATTTCAGTCTGTTCTCCACCCCCACCCCCCAACACACACACACCAATCACAGAGAACGCATTACATTCCTGAAGAAGCTTGAGCTTCAGAGTTTCCTAAAGATGAGGTGGCGTCTCCCCCCGACAATCCCCCTCACTCCAGGCCAGCAGGGCTGGTCTAAGAGGAGGAGGAGAGTGAGGGGGGAAGGAGGGAGCTCTGCCGACCTCTGCACGGCATTCTTCCCTTTGCCGTCATGCTGTAGAAATTAAAGACACATCTTCAGTCTGGCTGCAGGCCAAGTGTTTCAAGTCAAAAAGAGGAGGAGGAAGAAGAAGAGGAAGAGAAGGAGGCCCCAGGCCAGGCCCCTTGCCTTCTTTCATGCCACGTGTGTATGGGACTTTGAGATACATTGATGATGGATAGAAGAATCTTGGACCAGTATGAGAATGGTTGTCACAACACACACACACTCCACCCTTCCTTCTCTGGGAGGACTTTGACACATTCCTCACAACCCTAGTTCCATGGTATGACGAACAGCCAGTCTACATGTGTGATGAGTTGATGTTCTCTTCAGGGTAGTGGGGGAAGGAACAGTTAGGGGCAAATATAGTTGGGAAGTGGAGTCAGGGGGGTGATTTCAATCTGCCAACCCAAAGGACCTACAGGGGTCATAGTTCCCCACTATAGGCTTATAGCAGGAAGGGTAGGGTCTTTCAATTCCATGTGCAAGCTTGCACAAGCACACACACACGCACACACACACTCATTCACTCACTCACTCACACACCCGGGTCAAACAACGCCAAGACACCCTACTCCCTTACCTATTTCAAACATCCAATTTAAATGAGGGTAATGAGTTCATGTGTGTTTTGGTGGGTGGGATAGTATGCCTTGGAGTGGAGAAAACGTGTCGGAGTGCAATACAGTGGGAGCCCAGAAAGATGTCCTTGGGAGTAGGAGCAGAAGACTCTCATCTTGAGCCACCCTTCCTGGACCATAGGGCTCTCCAGATGCTCTAGGGCCAGCTCCAAGCATCTGGGAGGTGGGGTGGGGCACAGGGCCACAATGACTCCAAGAGGATGCCACATCGGAGCAGTAATTGGAGCAGGCTCCCCCCCCCCATCTGCCTCCAAGCCTGCCTCGCTGGAAACTATGTTTTCCCCTTTAATTATAGCCCCTAAAGTCTCCCCCCCTCCTCCCCTTATGGTCCTGTTGCCCATATCCTACGTGGCTCCACTTGCCTTGTTCTGGCCCATGTATTTTTTTTTCCCCTCTCTGGCTTCTTGCACTGCACAAAACCAGCTGGGGCTTGGGGCGGGGGGGAGACTCTGGAATCTTGGAAGGGTTTGGGGGCGGAGCTCCCCCTTCCACGTTAGCAGCCCGGGAGTGACTTTGAATGGGGGATATGGTGAGAACTGCTATTGGGGTGGAGGGAAACAGGTGTGGGGGTCCACCCTGGTCCCTAACTACCAAGGGGAGTTAGAAGGAGGGGGACTGGGGTGCTGTGGAATAAGTTATGCTGGGATACTATGGGGGCAGTCTTGGGGTTTGAAAGAACTGGGTAATAAAGTCTGGGGACACAAGGGCACTGTGGATTCTAAGGAGTCTAGGATCGAGGGAACTCTTCTAGAGTCAAAGCATCATGATGGTCCCTGAACGAATGTCCCCCAAATGTATACCAAAGCAACCACCTCCCCACTTTCTAGCATTTGTGACTCACTGAGGATCTCTGCACAGCTCCAAAGGAGCAAAGAACTTCCTCCTAGCTCCAATGAGAGGAGAGAGAGAGATGGTGAACTCTTCTCCCTCTGAAAACAAGAATCACTCAAACACCGCCCCCCCATACACAATTCTGCCCCAAATCCTGCATATAATACAAGACATTCTTCAAAAAATAATTTTCATGTGCGTGTTTTAGCCAAAGCTTTCTCTTAGACACCCAGGTCCATCCCCACAAACCCATGCCTCACACATACATTCCCCAGTCCCTAGAAGGGATACCTAGGATGGGGAAAAGAAATGCATCCAAAGGGAGACCCTTCTTGCTAAATATGCAGCCATCGGTTCCCTCCTTGAACTGGGGGAGTTCCCATCCAGCACTCTGAAATCATCTTTTGAGCTTTCCCTAGAAGGGAGCAATCCCCTTTCTGCCAAGTACCTGGTCACCTTCATACTCTGAGTAGAGAATACCTCTCCACTCCCTCCTCCCCACCTCCTTGTAGCCCCAGATGTAGGCGGCAATTGCAATGGGGAGACCACGTTGTCAACTTACCCTTCCCCCAACCACTTAGCACCCCCCAATCCTTTCTAGTGCTTCTTGCCTTGAGATGATGGAAACCCCAAACAACCATCCAAACTCCCTCCCCAAACTCCCAACATGATAGCGGGAGGTTCTCTCTTCCCAAAGGGAGACCTCCTTGTCAAATTCTTCCCAGACATTTAGCTCTTACCATCTTCCCTGTTCTCCTAAATGTCACCAAGCCCCCAGCAGATGACACTCCCTAAAGAGGGGCTCTCCCTCATATTAAACATTCCACCTGCTTTGGTGGAGGGGGGCTTCCTCATCCAAGTCTCCTAATCTCTCCACTTAGCTCTTCCACAAGATCTCCCCCTTCTCCAGTCCTCCCCAAACCATTACGCTTTTGTCAGTGGTTGCTCCCCATTTAGAGGTCCCGGGTTGTAGCGGAGAAAAGAAAGCTTTCTTTCCCCCCATAATGCCCCCCAAATCTACAGCAGGGTAACCCAGCTCATATTCTAGAGAGCGGTAGCTCTAGGCTGGGCACATTGGGGGGAGGGGGGGACCGAGAAGACAGAAAGATTGGGGGGCAGGGAAAGGAAAGGGCAGATTCTCTTCTCTTCCCTCCTCCTACTTCTCCCCCCTCTCCCTCCCCTCCCTTCCAACTCCCAAATTGGGGGCCGGACTATGAAGCCCTGATTGGCTGGGCAGCGGGTGGCCCGTTCCCCCTCTCAGTGGGGGCTGGATCCCTCCTTCCCTGGGATCCCAGGACAGTATAAAAAGGGGCCCAGCGCAGGCATTGTAGCAGACGGGAGTTTCTCCTTGGGGTCTGAGCAGGAGGTACCCAAGAATCTCAGGCCGCGCATGAGTGGACGGTAACCCCCCAACCCCAAGCCCCAAAGAGTCTACATGTCTAGGTCCTAGACATGTTCAGCTTTGTGGATCTCCGGCTCCTGCTGCTCTTAGCAGTCACTGCCGTCCTCACCCATGGCCAAGACCAAGAAGACAGTAAGTTGGAAACTTTTGGGGACGACGGGGAATGCGTGCAAGTGGAGGAGTTCATTTATCAACGTCCCATTAACACACCTCCTGGGGATCCCCTACTTGAGCCGAATTGCTCAGAGTATAGAAGACTACCAGGAGATGGGATTTCTAGGGGAATCCTCATGGACTAGCGACAGCTTGGGGCAGTAGGGGATACGTTTTTTGAGGGAAGGTGACACCCCATCAGAGAGAAGCAGGTTAAAGAGAAAGCTCACAGTGAGTTAGGTGGGTGAGAGGGCTCAAGAAAGACCCCGTGGACAATAGGACAAGTATTGTTGGGGGTTTTAGAAGGAGGGACTGGGGGACAAATGGGGTCTGGGTGGTGGACTAGGATTACGGAACCCAAAATGCAAAAGCCATCAGGAAGGAATTAAGGGGATGATTCATAAGAAAAACGTTTTTGCAGACTCTGCAGTCTAGACGCAGTTCCAGGCTCCTGGGATGCTTGGGGGCTGCTGCAAGAGGAGGGGTGGGGTGTGCTAGGGGTGGGGGGCTGCGGGGGTAGGAGGAGGAGAAACTTGAGTGGGGCGGGGACAGGGTGGAATTCCAGCGCCCTCTGCTGGCCCCCTGGGGGGAGTAGGTTACTGCGCCTCCCCTAGTGTTCAGGGTAGCGGAACGTCACAGGCCGCTTCCCGGGGGGTCGGCGGGGGTGGGGTGGGAAAGGGGGAGATTAGGTAGGCTATCTGGGTAATCCCTAAGACTCGCTGGGGCCCGGGGGAAATCGTCCTGCCCTTTTCTCCCGCCTGTGTCCATTCCCTAGAGCTGTGTGCCACCTCGTGGTGAACCACGTTGTTGCACGCGCGGGGGATGAGGAGAGGGACTCAAAAGGACTTTCTAGGGAGTTTTCGATTTTTCTTATTGTTTGGTTCAAAGTCACTTAAAGACCCAGAAAGGACTGATTTAGAGAGGTGAGGACAGGGCGCGGCCATTGGGTGTTACTTTGGGGCTGTAAGTGCATGACGAGAGAAAAGGACTAAGGCGGTGAGGAGTAACAGGAGAGATGTTAGGGCGTGTCTTTTGGTTTGGGAGGAGCACAATAGTCATTTGGGGTGACTCCCTCCCTTGCTCCCCACTTTCGTTCGTCCTCTTCCAGACCACTCCTCTTCCTCTCCTCCCACTATCTTTTCTCTATTCTTCCCCTCTCCACCTGCCCCCTCTGGAGAATCCCTCCTCGTGACTCTCTTCCTTCTCCTCCCCATCCCTACCCAACTCTCCCCCTTTCCACACTTGGGGCCTTTTCTGTTCCATTCTCTCGACCCTCTCCCCCCACCCCCAGCTTTTATTTGACTTGGCCTCGCCCCAATGAACCGAGGTCGGAACTGGATTGAACAGTTGGCCTAAAGCTTTGTTTAAATTCCTAAACTGGAAAGAGTTAGAATGTCTCTGGCCCTGAGCCTTCGCTGTCACTGAGCCCCTGATGAGAAGCAGATGAATCTGGAGGGTCGGGGTGGGGGCGGGGAGAGGAAGATGAACAGATGCTGAAAATATAGGAAGTGACAAATCCAATGCTTCCTTGATTCTGAGGAAGAGGGAGGAAAACGCTGGTTGTAAGATTACTGGGTAATCTGGATTACTGGGTAGAAAGGTGTCTGGGTTCCCCTTTTCTCTCCGCTACCCCCATCATCTATTGACTCATCCCTTCCAACTCTGCTCCCCAGTTCCAGAAGGCACCTGTGTACAGAATGGCATAAACTACGACAATAGGGCAGTATGGAAAGCTGACACCTGCCTAATGTGTGTCTGCGACAATGGAAATGTGCTGTGTGACGACATAGTCTGTGAAGACGTTTCCAATTGTCCCAACGTTCAGTACAAAGAGAATGAATGCTGCCCCATCTGCCTTGGTGCCGATGCTGGTATGGCCCTCCCAGCACTCCATCCCACCAATCAATGCCCACTTTCCCTTCTCCTCACTATCTTTCCTGACTCCCCATGTCATGGAATAGACCTAGCTCTCCTCTCCTCTCCTCTCCTGTCCTCTCATCTCCTCCCCTCTCCTCTCCTCCTCCTTTCTTCTTCTTCTTCTTCTTCTTCTTCTTCTTCTTCTTCTTCTTCTTCTTCTTCTTCTTCTTCTTCTTCTTCTTCTTCTTTTCTCTCTCTCTCTCTCTCTCTCTCTCTCTCTCTTTCTCTCTCTCTTTCTCTCTCTCTTCTTCCCTGCTCCCCCCCCATCCCACTTCACTCTCATTCAATCTTCTCTGACCACTAGAGGTCTTGGTTTTTATGGGGGCCTGGGGTAGGGTTCTAGTACAACCCTACACCTCTGCTGGCAGAGTCACCCTCTGATTTTTTTCTCTCTTCCTCCCAATAGCTTCACCATCCTCTCCCGGAGAAACAGGAGCCGAGGTAAAGAATAGTTCTTGGTTTTTTGCCTCACTCATGCATACCCTCCTCCATTGCCCACTCACTTGTCTAACCCTTGTTCTTTTCTTTTTTCCCTTCCAATCTCACAGGGTCCCAAAGGAGATCCTGGACCCCGAGGTGAAAGGGTAAGTTTTTAAATCTCCTTTGGAAGTTTGGTGGTGGGCAGTGAGTGTGGGGCCTGCTTTGTGGCTGACGTATTGGCATTTGCTTTCTTTCTCTCGCAGGGACTCCCAGGCCCACCTGGAAGAGATGGCATCCCAGGACAGCCTGGTCTTCCCGGCCCCCCTGGTCCCCCTGGTCCCCCTGGCCTTGGAGGAGTAAGTATACAATCAGGTCACTCAAAAGGATTTTTTTTCCCTCCCACCAACTGACCTGACCCTTTCCCTCTCTCTCTCTGTTTTTTCCCCTAGAACTTTGCTCCTCAAATGTCTTATGGCTATGATGAGAAATCAGCTGGTGGTATATCTGTGCCTGGACCTATGGTAAGCTCACGAGGGCAAAGGGAGGCCAAGAAAGCAATCAATCAGTAAACATTTATTAAGCACCTACTATGTGCTGGGCACTGTGCTGAGCACCGGGGAATACAAAAAGAGGCAAATAAGTTTGGAGACCATGAGAAGGAGTAGGGGCCAGAAGGGCAGTCATCTCCAGATTTGTTTGGTCTTGTTAGGAGATGAAGATCTTTTTGGGGATTTCAAGCATGGCTAAAGGCAACAGAGAACCCATGGGAAATGAAAGATAAAAGGTATTCTGTGCCTTGCATTTTCCTTTTGAATTGTCTTCATTGTTTCTGTCTTCTCTCCTTAGGGTCCCTCTGGTCCTCGTGGTCTCCCTGGTCCCCCTGGCTCACCAGTAAGTATCTGTGGTCTTTCAGTCACTTGAAGATCTTCAGCCTGAGTCTCTTTGGGGATGTGATAGGGAAAGAGGAGGGTAGAGGTGTTCAGGATTCTCTTTCTGGGGCATTCGGATGTTATGGGGGGGGCATGCTGCCTGCCTTTAGGAGTTGAGAAGCCGGAAGTAGGATAATGGTGATGGCGATGGTGATGCTAATTAGCCTGATGAAGACAGTGTAAATTAGCACCAAGTAGGCAATTAACAGATAGGTGTGGAGTTTAAGTGATGGTGAATGAAGAGGATAGTGGTGACAGTGCTGACAATGGCAGGGATGAGTCATATGGTGATGACATGTCCTTATACTACCCCATCTCTTTCTCCTCCAGGGTCCCCAAGGTTTCCAAGGCCCCCCTGGTGAACCCGGTGAACCTGGAGCTTCAGTAAGTGGTCCTATTAACTCCACCTTCCTGCCCCTCTCCTTCCCCCCCATTCATCCATCATGCAACAAGAGTTTCATTCATATTCACATCTCCCTCCCCCATGCCCCCAAACCCCCACATGCACATCTTTTTTTAATTATTAATTTAATTAATAATTAAATATTAATAGTAATTAATATTTATACAGTGCTTCATGGTTGGCAAAGCACTTTACCTATTTTATCGCATTTGTTCCTCACAACAGCCCCATGAGGTAGACTCTATAATGACTCCCATTTTATGGATGAGGAGACTGAGGCTGAGACAGGTTAAGTGACTTGCCCAGGACCACATAGGTAGCAAGTGTCTGAGGCAGAATTTGAACTCAGTCCTTCCACACTCTACATCCAGAGGTCCCTACTGTGCCACCTACTGTCTCTTCTTGCAAACTTTCTCCTCTTCCCTTTGGATACACTCTTGAGGAAGCGTTTACCCATAGGTAAACTACTTAGCCCCCATGCTGCTCTCACTCATACCAGGATGAGCCTAACCTTTCTGTGTCTTCTAGGGTCCCATGGGTCCCCGAGGTCCTGCAGGTCCCCCTGGCAAGAACGGAGATGATGTAAGTAACTCCAGAGAAGCATACTACCCTTTCTCCCTCCTCTTGCCCACCACAGAGAAGCCTGCATTCCCTTTGACTTCAATGCCACACCTTCCACCAAAGAGAGATTGTGTTTAGGGGGAGGCATTCAAGATGGAAAATGGACTCCTTCCTGTTGTACAACTCCTTTGGGGTCACTTGGGAACTTATCTTGTCGTTAATCCTCAGAGAGAATTTTCACCTTCAGTATTTCAAGCATAGACTGCTTTCTCTTTCTTGCACAAAAGGTTCCTAGACCATACCAAGAGGCTTGTAACTAAGCCAGAGAAAATGGCTTGACCAGGGTTACTAACCCAGAGCAGCTCAAATTTGTACCCAATCCTATGAGATGGGGATGTTAACTACTTAATGACTGATGCAAATGTTTCTAATAAAGGAAGCATTTAAGGATTTAATTTGCTCATATAGCTAAATGAAATCAAATTCATTAAAGCCTGACCTTTAGGCCTTAATAACTCCAAGAGAATCTGGGATCACCCTAAGCTTTCCCTGATTGACCAGTCCAGTCCGGTTCCTAACTGGCGAGCAATAGTTTGGCATGGCAGCAGGGGACTGGACACAATTACCCTTAACAGAGGATCCTTTTGATGTCTTCCTTTCTTCCCTACAGGGCGAAGCTGGCAAACCTGGTCGTCCCGGTGAACGTGGTCCTCCTGGTCCTCAGGTGAGAGGAGCCTTGGGAGAGAAGAGCCTAGAACCCAGGCTTCTAAGCCTTCCAGTATTGGTTACTTAGCTGTGCCAGTATAATCCTGGAGGCTCCCCTTACTGATCATTGTGAGTCCTACATGGACTGCCTCTTGCCATGGCTTTTAGATTTTAGTAACTCGTATATCAAGAAGGGTGATGGAGCTTAGGATGGGTTTGGTGTGAAAATGATTGCCTTCACATATTCTGTCTCTAAGAGATGCAGGAGAGACCCTTTACCTAATGGGGCACCCTGCCATTGTCTTCTGCCTTAATTTCTCATCATCCTTCTATTCTTTCTCTCCAGGGTGCTCGAGGTCTGCCCGGAACTGCTGGTCTCCCTGGCATGAAGGGACACCGTGTAAGTCTTCTCTTGTCCATTTCAGTCTAAAAAACATCTCAAATTAACCAAGTCCCAAGCTGCAAGGCACCAAAGGGCCCTGTTATGAAGAATTTAGTAAAGGGTCTTCAGAAGGTGAGAGGGATTTAGGTTAGGCATCCAAAAAAATCTTCCTTTGGGTAGTTTAGATCTTGGAAAGTATTGCTGAGTGAAGAAGTAGAACCATCCCTAAAAACATGGGAGAAGGGAAGAATCAGGTACCCTTATGGATGGAATGGTTGGCAGTCAATTCAGTCTAAAGTCAAGGGGTATGTGCAGTGACCTTTTTGTAAACAGGCTTTCTTACTGGCTGATGTTCTCATTCCAGGCCTCCAAAAATGAATGTTATCCTGAATGGAGGCTGTTGGATTTACCCTTCCCTCCCGGGATCTCACTTTGGTGTGTCTCTTTTCCTATTCTTTTAGGGTTTCAGTGGGTTGGATGGTGCCAAGGGAGACAGTGGTCCTGCTGGTCCTAAGGTAAGAGATCACCTTTATGGAGTGAATGCCAGCTCCCCTTCATCTCTCCCCTTTGTTCGACAAACAAATCTCATTCTTATCTCTCTGCTTCCTAGGGTGAGCCTGGCAGCCCTGGTGAAAACGGAGCTCCTGGACAAATGGTAAGCGTGCCAGCGCCTTGAAGAGCAGGGGAGACAGAGGGTTCCCCAGGATGAGGGTGGCAGGGCTGCAGGAGGTGGTCTCTTGGGGGAAAAGAGAGGCCTCCCCAATAGGCTTCTTGGAGGAACTTTTAGCATTCTGGGTACATATAAAATGTGTAGTTAGGGGTGTCTGGAGAGGTAATGGGGAATAGAGAACACTGCACCCCGTCCTTTACTCTATCTCACTCTGCTTCTCTTGATTTTCCTCAGGGCCCTCGTGGTCTTCCTGGTGAGAGAGGCCGCCCTGGACCCCCTGGCCCAGCTGTGAGTATCATATGACTCAGACATTCTCGATGCCCTTTGGGCACCACAGTGACTTTTGGCTGGCCTGAGCAATCCATAGGCATTAAATACAAGCATAACTGATGTTTCTCCCTTTCTCTTCTTTTCAGGGTGCTCGTGGTAATGATGGTGCAACTGGTGCTGCTGGACCTCCAGTAAGTATGCCCAGCATTCCTTGCGGTGCCAGAGAGATTGGGGAGAGGGGGCTTCTTGGGTCAGCTTCTATCCTCATGGGACAACCAAGATCACTTGGGACAGGATTTGGGAGACATGGAGGCTCCTTGTCTCCGGGCCTCTTTAGATGCCTTCCCACTCCGGCTGGGAGGAGCTGAGGGCTTCTCTCTTTCTTTCCACTGAGGTCTCCCCTTCTTTTACAGGGTCCCACTGGTCCTGCTGGTCCCCCTGGTTTCCCCGGTGCTGTTGGTGCTAAGGTGAGAATCCATTCATCCTGCACACTTTCTTCGACCTTCTCCTAGACATGAGGGTTCCTTAAACAGATAGACCCCCTTCCCATCCCAAGCCTAGCTGGGCTGCTGAGAGTGGAGAGAGTAGTTTGGAGCTAAATTGGCCAAGGGCCCTCCTTCTCATGGGTCAACAGACAGTCCGCCAATTGAGAATGATTTTTCCCCACTTTGACTCTCCCACCTCACCTTCTTCTGAAGAGAACCAAAGCCACAGGAAAAGAAAAGTCCATGCTTTAGGAATCAAAAGCCTAAACATTCCCTGGAAAGTTGTCCATAGCTTCAGATTTCTGTTCAATGCCCGATCAGATCGAGACCTTGATTTCCAAATCATTTCTGATCCTAATTCCTGACACTTGACCCTGGATTTACCTGAACATAGATTCCTGATCTAGATCCTCATTCATCTGAGGCAAGAAGAATTCCTCCTCGTCTACTCCCATCTCTCTGAAAGTCTAAGAACCAGACAGTAGCTTTTCTCCTTCCGTCCCTTATCTTTCCTCTCTACAAGAGTGAGCATTGGGTGAAGGTGATAGGAAGGAGGGTGAGGGTGCAGGGGGCTGGCCCTGGGCGTCTGACTCATGGCTCTTTTCCTGGTCCAGGGTGAAGCTGGTCCCCAAGGAGCCCGTGGCTCCGAAGGTCCCCAGGGTGTCCGTGGAGAGCCTGGTCCCCCTGGCCCCGCTGGTGCTGCTGGCCCCTCTGTAAGTAGCTGTCTACCTTTGTGCTCTTTGACCTCTGACCGGCTTCAGAGTTCGTGCTCATCACTCATTCCTTCTCTTCTTTTTTTGCTTTAGGGTAACCCTGGTGCTGATGGACAACCTGGTGCCAAAGGTGCCAATGTAAGTGTGTATTATAGCACCATTAGTTCTGTTTGCAGTGTCCTTCAATGCCCTAGGATGGAGCATGACCTTGTAGACCAGGGGACTGAGTCTTCTCTTTTGTCTCCCATAGGGTGCTCCTGGAATTGCTGGTGCTCCTGGCTTCCCCGGTGCCCGTGGTCCTTCCGGACCTCAGGGTCCCAGTGGTGCTCCTGGTCCCAAGGGTAACAGTGTAAGTACCTATGTTTCCTCTGCCATTTTTCTCCTAATAACTGGCTCTGGAGTTGACTGGAGTCCAGTCTATTGTCTGATTACCCAGCTGTGCCTGGGTCCAGATCTCCAAAAGATGGGGTCTGCTTTGGCTTTGGGCTTGGGATTAGTTGTCCTTTCCCCCCCATCTGCTTCTATCCTCAGTTCAGCCTTTTCTCTTTTCTTCCTTTTAGGGTGAACCCGGTGCTCCTGGTAACAAAGGTGATGCTGGTGCCAAAGGAGAACCTGTAAGTATTCTTTGCTCTTTTATACTTCAATACATGTACATATACAATCCATCCATTCATGCTTACATACATGGTATAGTGGACAGATTGGTGGACCTGAAGTCAAGAAGACCTAGATTCAAATCTCACCTCTGACGCTAACTGTGGAACCCTAGCAACTCACTTCATTTCCCTAAGCCTCGGTTTTCCCATCTGTAAAATGGGCGCGACGATACTTCTAACACTTGCCTCCCAGGGTTGGGGTGAGGCTCCAATGATAATGGATACGGAGTATTCTGCAAACACTAAAGCAGTTTATAAGCATCAGTTGTTATTAGATGTACCAATGTACATATGAGTACATTCTCACTCAGACCCAACAGGTGAGAGAGGAGTCCTCTAGAGAGAGTTTTGTGCTGGACTTTGAGGAAGATAAAGAGATGTGGTCTTAATGCTCAGGGAGCCCCCATATGATAGAAGAGGCACAGTGGTTATCCTCAAGTAGCTTCTAGTTGAGAGAGAGAGAGAGAGAGAGAGAGAGGATTGATTTTTGTCCTAAGGAAACTCCCAGTCCAATAGGCAAGATGAGAAACACCTAGAACAAACACTTGGAATCAGAGAAAAGGGCATGTTTTTCAGGTGAAAAGAGCTCTGTTTATCCCGAAACTTAGCACTTGGACCTGAGCATTCACATGTAACTTGCCCTCACTTTCCACTCCTCCTCTAGGGCCCTGTTGGTGTTCAAGGACCCCCAGGCCCTGCGGGTGAGGAAGGCAAGAGAGGATCCCGTGGTGAACCTGGACCTACTGGTCTACCCGGCCCAGCTGGTGAACGAGTAAGTGGCTGCTTCCACTCTCCTTTTCTCTGCTTTCTTTCCAATTTCGGCCAGCCCCTGGCATCTTGCCCACTGGGCATTCCGCATAATTCTCAGTCCCTTTGTGACATCCTTTAGTCTCATGGGTACTCTTCCACCTCAGCCCTGGCATGATGTCTTCTGAGTGGATAAAGGCCTTCCCTGGCATGGGGAGGGCACCTATATCTTCTGCTGCCCTGTTTTCCTCATCCCTAGTTCTCACTGGTCATGTTTTCTCTGCATACAGGGTGGTCCTGGAAGCCGTGGTTTCCCTGGTGCTGATGGTGTTGCTGGTCCTAAGGTGAGTTTCTTCTAATTGTTTCTTCTTTGCAGGCACAATCATAAGAATATCCTGCTCTGGGGCGCGGGGGGTGGCAGGGAAGGATCGATGCCATCAGTTTGCTGGTCCTTTCCCCTTCTGTGTCCAATCAAAATTTAATCAAATCAACACACATGTATTAGACCTTTACTACATTAAATTACTACATAGACATTCAATCCGGTGCTCAAGGCATCTTTCTTAGGGCAAGACTCCTCCCAGTGGCTCCCTATAAGGGATAGGCCTGGGACACAAAAAGAGTCCTGCATCACATCGCGGGCAGCCTTCTTGGCCTCAATGAGATAGCTATATGTTCCCATCCCCTTGCATGTAATCTGTGTTTCTGGCGGTGGGTAGCAGTCTCTGACTCCCCCATTCTGCCCAGAGCAAGGTGAGAGAGCCACTGATTCTGGGACCTTGACTCTCCTCTCTTCCTTGCTAGGGTGCTCCTGGTGAACGTGGTGCTCCTGGCCCCGCTGGCCCCAAAGGATCTCCTGGTGAAGCTGGTCGCCCCGGTGAGGCTGGTCTGCCTGGTGCCAAGGTGAGATGTCACTGGAAGGACCCAGGACAGCCTCTCTCTGAGATGGGGCATCACTAAGAGGGAGAGGGACTTTGTAGAGAACACTGCATGGCATTGCAAAAATAATTTGGGGGCAGTGCCATGCTGGTGTGCATTTTGAGATCAGCCCAAGTTGGCAATCAGTCTCATGGCCTAGCCATCCTTCCAGTCTTCCTTGTGGCTGTTTTCCTTCCTGACCAGTCATCCTTCCTCTGCCCATCCATGCCATCTCAGCCTCCCTCCCTCTGAAGAGACAAGCATAATTAAGATGGGTGTGGGGGTGGAAATCTCTCTTGTCTCACTGTTGTCTGCTTTCCTTCTTAGGGTCTGACTGGAAGCCCTGGCAGCCCTGGTCCTGATGGCAAAACTGGTCCTCCTGTAAGTACTACCTTCCTCTGCCTTGGCCCTGCCTGCCCTTCCATCCTAGCCTCCAGCCCTCTGCCCTCAACTCTCTTTCCTTGTTGTCCATCCTCAGGGCCCCGCTGGCCAAGATGGTCGCCCTGGACCTCCAGGCCCCCCTGGTGCCCGTGGTCAAGCTGGTGTAATGGGATTCCCTGGACCCAAGGGTGCTGCTGTAAGTATCCCCCCCCCCACCCTCCCTTATTCCTCCACCCTCCAGGCAGGGGCAGGGAAGGCACTATTTGAAAATGGGAAATCTGCATTCTACCCCAGCTCTGCTAATAACTTACCATGCCAACTTGGACAGGTCACTTTCTCTTTCTGTGCCTCAGTATCCCCATCTGTAAAATGATCTTTGAGGTCCAATCCAGCTCTTATATTCTATAAGTCCATAGTGATTCTCCGTAGCTCTCATAAGTAAATGGGGATAAGGCAGAAGCAGGCTCTCTACAATGTACTCTAAGGGTCTCCCACCCCTGACATCACGGGACTTGCATTCTGGGTGCCTGCATGGAGGATTTTTGGCAGAAGGGGATGTTTTATGGTTGAAGGATCTGGGCTCTGAGTGTGGAGGAAGTTGTGCTTAGGAGAGAGGGAGAGGAAGAAGAAATAAAGGGTGAAGGGGGAGAGAAAGGGAAGGGAAGAAGAAGGAGAGAAAAGACGAGAAGGAAAAAAGGAGGTTGGAGGAGTGAAAGGGCAGGAGACGGTGACAATATCCCTGAACTGGGTGGAAGAAAGGAGCGCTGAGGCCTAGGCCTGGCTCTAGCCTACTCCTTGACCCATTTTGGGAAAAAAAATCACTACTTCTTTTTGCCCCTCAATTTCTTTTCCCATTTTTGTAACAAGGAGAAAATTCTCTCTGCCACCCTATTTTGGCAGGGTTTCTGAGAGATTTTAAATGAGATATGAGAGTCCTCTTAAAGATAATTCGTGATGGGATTCTCTGGCCCTCAGCTTTTTCTTCTGTAGGAAGGAAGGAAGCAAGCAGGACTTTATCAAGCACCTACTATGCGCCAGGCATTGAGCTAAGCACTTCATGGCTAGTAAATGCCCAAGGCTGCATTTGAAGTCAGGTTTTCCTGACTCCAGGGCCCCGCCCCCAACTTTATCCAAAGTGTCACCCAGCCACCTCTACAATTGGGGTTTGAGGGAGGGATAGAAATCACCAGGTAATAGATTTAGAGCCAGAAGGGACCATAGAGGTCATCTAGTCTACCCCCCTTCACTTTACAGATGAGGAAATTGAGGCCCAGAGAGATAAGAAATTTTCCTGATGGTAAATGGGAGAAGTAAGATCCATACCCAGCCTCGGGCTCCCACTCCACTGCCTCCCATGCCCTCTGGGTTTTCTTCCAGCTATAAATCTTAGGCTAAGAAGAATGCTTGAGAGGGTTATGGTGATGGTGAAATTAACCCCTTAGGAATGGCCAGGTTGGGAGAGGGAGGGAGATCCATGGTAAAGCTGAGACATCCAGTTTTCTTAAGCACTTCCTGGGTCCTATTCCCAGAACCCTTAGTATTTGAAAAGGGGGGGGGGTGGCGGGCAAAAGCATTTAAATTGTCTCTTGACAAGAGCTAGGAGCTGTTGGAAAGTATATGATTTCTCTGGGAAACCAAGTGGAATAATTTAATTGCAAAGCTGAATTCAGTAATAATTTCAGTTATTGCCTGTGCTATCAAGTGCCATTAAAAAACAAAACTACAACCAACCTGTCAAAGCACAATCCCTAAGGCAAAAAGGAAGCGGCATCGGTGATCCGGAAAATGTCATGGGCCCAGGGAGCCCTGAGGAGGTCACCTTCCTCT
>CM053626.1:185790512-185879103 GCA_028646595.1 Phalanger gymnotis
CCCCCCCCCCCCCCCGCAAAGGGGAGAGAATGGGCCTTCAGCAAAAGTAGCCATGGCAACAGGGGCTGGGCTCTGAGCCTTCAGCTATAACTGCTGCATATGGTTTGGGGGAAGAGCTCAGGAAGCCCCTGGCTTCCTTCAGATCAGTCCCTTTCCTTCACTACCCAAACTCTCCCATCCTAAATCTAAACTAATCTAAGCTTCCATCACTGACTCTCTAATCCCCTACTCTGTTCTCTCTCCCTCTCTCTCTCTCTCTCTCTCTCTCTCTCTCTCTCTCTCTCTCTCTCTCTCTCTTTCTCTCTCTCTCTCTGTCTCTAGGGTGCTGCTGGAAAAGATGGAGAAGCTGGTGCTCAGGGTCCCCCCGGCCCTGCTGTGAGTGTCTCTTCCTGGGGTGGGGCTGGCTGGCTTAGGGGCGGGGGCCTAGGTGAAGATTGTGGAGACAGGCTCCCTGCCTCTTTCCCGTTGGCGCCACCTGATCCCTGCCTTCTTCTTGGCTTATCTGAACACAGGGTCCCGCTGGTGAGAGAGGTGAACAGGGTCCTGCTGGCTCCCCTGGATTCCAGGTGAGAAGGCAGAGAATCTTGGGAATTGGGGAAGGAATGTGGGGAATAATTCTATGGTGTTCTCTTCTGGATTCTCAACTCTTCTTCTCCTACCTCTTCCCCATAGGGTCTCCCTGGCCCCGCTGGCCCTCCTGGTGAAGCAGGCAAACCCGGTGAACAGGTGAGTGAATACCTGGCAGCTTCTCAGGGGAAAGGAGGGGAATGATCAGGAATGTCTAGTTCCCGCCCCCCACCCGGGCTCTTGGGGTAGCACAAGGCACCTCTGCAGGGGACACTTTGGGAGAGGACTAGCTTCACTTTCCTAGCTGGTTTATAAGAATTCTCACTTCCCTTCCCTCCCCCTGCTTTCTTTTACAATGACTTCTGCATTCTAGCATTGCGAGTTTGATCCTTTCATCTCCCCACCCCCACTTCTTATTCCGTTACTGGATCTGACGGGTCCTGGCCACGCCTCCCGGGAATGTCCAGGAAGCAGGACATAAGGGGTTGGGGTTGGGGCTGCAGGGGAAAGAAGCCATGTGCTAGTGCAGGGCTGACTAAGATTACATTGTAATTACCAAACACGTTGTCAGACAAAGCCCAGGAACGGGGCATTAACTGCACACCAGAATGTAGGTCTGTAAGCTGAAGTAAAGGGGAGAGACAAATGAATGTGAGAATGACCATAGGTCCCTAATGCCTTACCCTCTTCTCTCCCCTCGCCCTGATTCTGACTTTTTTTCCTTCTCTTCCTCTCCAATAGGGTGTTCCTGGAGATGCTGGTGCCCCCGGTCCCT
Organism: Phalanger gymnotis; assembly: GCA_028646595.1. NCBI lineage: Eukaryota > Metazoa > Chordata > Mammalia > Diprotodontia > Phalangeridae > Phalanger > Phalanger gymnotis. The sequence continues at coordinate 185,791,855 of CM053626.1, forward strand.
CTGGCGCAAGAGTAAGTAGACCCTTTCTCTCAGCCCTCTCTGGTTCTCCATCTTTTGCAGTGGCCTTTCCCATGGCACTGTCATTTATCCTGTCTCTTACTTTCTAGGGTGAGAGAGGTTTCCCTGGAGAACGTGGTGTCCAAGGTCCTCCTGGCCCTCAGGGTCCTCGTGGTGCCAATGGTGCTCCTGGAAATGATGGTGCTAAGGTGAGGAACAGGATGGAGAGGAGGAAGTCAGTACTTGGTGTAGGAAGCTCAACCCACCCTCTAGGGAGGGGATGGGGACTTCCTTCTAGCCCCAAGTGTCTGTAGAGCATCTACATTAAGTTTGGCCTCCTGCCCGCTGTCTTGCCTTTGATGTCATGTGGCCCAATGGAGGGGCTTGTGTTCTCCAGTGTGCAACTAGCCCTGTTTCTCTTGGTTGGCATATAGGGTGATGCTGGTGCTCCTGGTGCTCCCGGTGGCCAAGGGCCCCCTGGTCTTCAGGGAATGCCTGGTGAACGTGGTGCAGCTGGTCTTCCTGGTGCCAAGGGTGACAGAGTGAGTGCATCCTCTGCCCAGTTCCACCCATACTCCCCTACCAAGCCCTTTCATTAGCTTCTTATATCATTTGGATACTGACCTGGGATATTGATTGGGATTACAACCTGATCTTTCCCTTCTGCTTACTTTGTTGGGCTTCCTGAACCTCTCTCTTTCCCTCATTTTATTTCTCATCAAGTCCCCCATCTCTACTCTGCTCTCCCTACCCAGAGTCCTCTGCTGCTGAGAGGCCTTGAATTCTCCCCCTAGACCACTAAGGAGATGAGAATGACTTGCCCAGGGTCACAGAGCTAGTCTATGTGGACTTGAACCCATGTCTTCCTGGTTTCAATACAAGCTCCCTACTGTTGAGGAGAAAGGGTCTCAAATCTTCTCCCAAGGTCAGAGGCTGAGAAATCCTCTAGAATGTGTCCTATGGTAGGGCACCCCCTTATCTAACCTTAGAGGTTAGATCCAGAGTTTTTCCTAGATCTGAATGATAGTTTTGATTTCATAGAGTTGGAAGTTCTTTTTACAGAGAAGAAAATAGTCTCTCCAGTCTGCTCTGAAGAGTCTTCACCTCCTTAATTTCATCAATCTATTTCCTTAAATCTTTTCCCTAAAATGGCGTTGTCTTTTTCCTGTTTTATGGGAGTGGGCAAAGTGCAGAGATAGGGATAGAGCTCTCTCTGGTATCTTGTCTCCAGGCTTAGTTTGTCTCTATCATAAAAACTCTATTTTCAGCATCCATGCACATGCCCCCTATAAGAATGTTCCCAGGCACTACTTTGGCCATGGAGTCAGCACCCTATCTTGGCTGAAACAAGGCTCTTGTCTTTTCTGTTTCTAGGGTGATGCTGGCCCCAAAGGTGCTGATGGTGCTCCAGGCAAAGATGGTGTCCGTGGTCTGACTGGTCCCATTGGTCCCCCTGGCCCTGCTGGTCCTACTGGTGACAAGGTAAAAATAGCCATTTCCCTTTCCACCTTCTCCCTGAAATAGACTGTGGCTGCTGGGACATTCTTGTACCCCCCCCCCCATAGTTCTACTGCTCTCCTTCCTCAGAGTACGAAAAAATAAGGATGGGGCCTTTGAGTTCAGTGATACAGGGAATTATTGAATGAGTAAACTCCCTTTCCCAAAGCAGGTTGGGGCTAAGTTAACTAGAGGACTGAGTACATAGGTAATTGGCCCATAGTCAGGTTCCATAGCCAGTATGTGTCAGAAGTGGACCTTGAAACCCCATCTCCTTGCACCCAAGGCTGGTTCTTTTTACACTGTGTAACAATGCCTCACAGTATGATACGAAGATGAATTTTCCTCTTGTGGGGGGTATTGGACCCCAGGAATCATTGGATTTTTGAGTTGCAAAGGATGGTAGACACCATCCCAACTCATGCCCACATTTTACTGATGAGGAAAGCAAAATTCAGAGAGGCAAATTGATTTACACTAAGGTTACTGAGGTATAAATGTCAGAACTGGGATTTGAACCATCTTCTGACCTCTAGATCCAGAGATTTTAACTACCCTGGCTGGCTTGGAGGGTGAAGGCGTTCTAAACACTAGGCACCAAATAACGCTAATGACCTTGCCTAAGGGGAAGGAGTGGTTAATAACAGGGAATGGGATTTCTTGAGATGGGGGTGGGGGAAGAAGCAGAGCTAAGCTGCTATTGGTCAGGAAGAAGGAAGACTGGAGAGTTAGAATCCTATAAAAGCCAGAGGGTAGGAGAGAAGAGAAGTCAGATCTGACAAGTGGGCGGGTGGAGAGAATTATACGTGTGCAGGGAAATACAGAAGCCACCATGGTCCCCGAGATGGGCTTTCCATCTCCTGGGGTCCTGCCGAAGGACATATGGGTGTAGGGTTATACCAGCCTACAGTCAACAGAATATATCCGTTGAAAGTGCCTCCTTGCTCTCCTTTTCCTGCCTGTTCCTTACCTCCTTTTTTGCCTTCCAGGGTGAATCTGGTCCCAGCGGCCCTGTTGGTCCCACTGGAGCTCGTGGTGCCCCTGTAAGTACTTTTTCCTATTATCTGAGAGATTCCTTCCTTTCCCCATTGTCTTACAGCCTGTTGATTCCTGACCTCTCACTTTATGCCTTCATTCCTTCCCTCCTCACTCCCCATGTCTCTCCAGGCACTCTCCTCTCTAATACTCTCTCTTTTCTCCCCTCCCCCATACATTGTCCCCTCTCATCCTGTAGCTCTGAATTCTCATTTGTAAGCATCCCTCTCCTATTTTCCTCTTGCCTTGTTTCAGGCCCTCTCCATTCAAGGTTTCCTTTCTGACTATTTCTCTATCCTTCCTTCTATTTTTAGGGAGAACGTGGTGAGCCTGGCCCCCCTGGTCCTGCTGGCTTTGCTGGTCCTCCTGTAAGTACCAAGTCTCTGTCTCACTTCCCATTTACCCCAGTGGGACTCATGCATCTCAGGGCTTAAGCCTGGGACAAAAAATGGGAACCCCCCTCCAAATGAAAAGGTATTAGGACTGATAAGACTCAGAGATTTCTATTTCTTGTTGGTAGGAGTGGGTGTTGCTGGTCTTAAGGATCCCTGTAATAGGAGTGTGTGTGAAGTCTAATTGGGGGAGGGGTTTGACACTCTCTCAAGCCCCATCCCCTTCGGAAGCCACTTGTTTGCAGAGCTCTGCTCCTCTGTTCACCTCTCTTTGCCCCCCTCTTCCAGGGTGCTGATGGCCAACCTGGTGCTAAAGGTGAACCTGGTGATGCTGGTGCTAAAGGTGATGCTGGTCCCCCTGGCCCTGCTGGACCTACTGGTGCCCCTGGCCCTGCTGTGAGTATTTCATTCATACTTGGTTACCCTTCCCATGAGTTCTCTGCACAGGTGATCTCTACAACTGTGACCTCTTCCTCTTCCTCTCCTCCAGGGTAACGTTGGTGCTCCTGGACCTAAAGGTGCCCGTGGCAGCGCTGGCCCTCCTGTAAGTATCACCCCACCACTCAGGCCCACCTCCAGGGCCTGCTAAGGACATACTCAGGCACAGAAATCTCGCCCTGGATCCAGTCTGAAGCTTAGATACAGAGCCCTGAAACCCTGAGAAATGGGGCCAATAAAGACAGGTGGCAGAGTGGCCCTCCCTCACTCTTAAGCAAATTGCCCCCATCCCCGCCAAGAGATTATAGAGGAAAGAATACTGCACTAGTATTAGGAGACCTGGATTCGAGTTGCAGTTATTTTATTCCATCTCCCTGAGATCTTCCCTCAGCTATAATAAAATGGGGAGAATATTTTTTCTACCTCCAATCCAGTATTCTTGTGAGGGAGATAGTTTATAAGTCTTAAAGGGTTTTTAAAATAAGAGTTATCATTATTATTAACCACTTCTTCATCTAGCTCTTAGGGTCCCCCTGTTCCAGGGCAGGGAGTGAGTCTGGGGCATATCCACAGAGGGGGCCTGTCCTATACTTGTCCTCTACCCCTCCCTTCCTTCCCCCTCCCATTACTGCCCAGCTGGACTACTCTTTATATCTCTGATGCCCCATTTTAATTTTGCCTTGTAGGGTGCTACTGGTTTCCCTGGTGCTGCTGGAAGAGTTGGTCCCCCTGGCCCCTCTGTAAGTACCCACTGGAAGAATTCAGTGAAGGGAGTCCTGATCAATGCTTTGGGAGGGGTACAGAATGAGGTGGTTGGGGGTAGTTGATCTTAGGAATAAGGATGGAGAACAAGTGAGTGGAGAGGAGGTCGGGACAGAGAGATTCATGGCTGCGCAGCTGTATGCCCCTTGCTTTAGTCCTTGGTGGCCCAGTCACTGCTTCCTTCTCTGCCTCCCACCCAATGTGCCAGTCATAATGAGGGTGTAGCTGGGCCTCAGCATACAGCCTTGGAGTTGAAGAAGGGCCTCGGGCTTTTTCTTCCTGACCACCTTTCCTGCCACGTAGGGTAACACTGGACCCCCTGGACCTCCTGGCCCCGCTGGCAAAGAAGGCGGCAAAGGCCCCCGTGGTGAGACTGGCCCTATTGGACGTCCTGGTGAAGTCGGACCTCCTGGTCCCCCTGGCCCAAGTGGAGAGAAGGGATCTCCTGGTGCTGATGGCCCTGCTGTAAGTCCTGAGCTTCCCGGTCTCTCCCAATAGCTCCTAGAAACCTCCCAGGGATAGAATGGCCTCTTCTGGAGCCAATATCCCTTATTCTTGGGCCTGCCAACTAAAGGCTTCCCATGACCTCTAGGTGGTATCTGCTCATGGATCCCCATAAAAATGATCATAGGGAATTGTAGACAGTGCTTTCTCCCCTCTTAAGCAGCGGTTTGACCCATGACTTCTTATCAAATAAGCTGATGTGTGTAAAGTGCTTTGCTAACTTTAAGCACACTCCATAAATGTCAGCTTAGTATTACTATCATTATTTTCTCTATCCCATCCCCTCCCAAATCAGGGAGCCTTTTCAGCCTTCTCACAATCTCACCTGTCATCCCAAAGAAGAACATTATTGCCAGCAAGCTTGGAGAGGTCAGGCCCCCTCATGCTCCTCTGCTGGACAGTGTCCTGGGGCAGAAGCTGGCATCAGTCACCCCCATTCCCACCCGCCAAGACTCTGGAGATCTGGATTGTGAATGAATCCAAATCAAGTTCCCTTCCTTTACCTGTCCCTTCTCACATCTTCCTTTGCCTCCTTCAGGGCGCTCCTGGTACTCCTGGTCCTCAAGGTATTGCTGGACAGCGTGGTGTTGTGGGTCTGCCTGGACAGAGAGGAGAAAGAGGTTTCCCTGGTCTTCCTGGTCCCTCTGTGAGTATCCCTTGCTCTTCTCTCTGGGGAAATCTCACTAACACGAGAGATTTGGGAGGGAGCAGATAGTGGTGGGAACAGGAGAGATGCAGGAAGAGGACCAGGTGGGTGGGACCACTGAAGACAGAATCTCTGGGAGAGGAGCTCTTCTACTCGTCCTTCCCCTGACCTGGCTCTTCCCTGTATTTAGGGTGAACCTGGAAAACAAGGTCCTTCTGGAGTAAGTGGAGAACGTGGCCCCCCTGGCCCTGCTGGCCCCCCTGGATTGGCTGGACCCCCTGGTGAATCTGGACGTGAGGTAAGGAAGAAAGCTCTTCGGGGCAGAACCCCGAGCAGCCCCGGCATTGGCTGCTGCCCTGCATTAGCCCAGCTTGAGAGCCTCTCTGGCCTTGGCCGATGGTATTCTTCTCTCCCTTTCAGGGTGCCCCTGGTGCTGAAGGCTCCCCTGGTCGTGATGGTGCTCCAGGCCCCAAGGTGAGCAGAACTCCCCTGACAAATCCATTTCTCTTGTGTGCTCTGTAGCAGGACTGACCCTGCCCTTGACTCCTCTCCTTTTCCTGTTTCTCGCCTTTAGGGTGACCGTGGTGAGTCTGGTCCAGCTGGCCCCCCTGGTGCTCCTGGTGCCCCCGGTGCTCCTGGCCCTGTGGGTCCTGCTGGAAAGGCTGGAGATCGTGGTGAGACTGTAAGTGACTCTCCCCTAGCACTTGTGGAAGTTAGGGCAAGTTCTTGGATGCTAATCAGGGGACTGGACATTGACTTTACTCAGCTGAAATGGAATGGAATGGGGTGGAGAGGTCGGGGCAGGGGGAGACTCTCTGGGAAGGAAGATGGGCTTGTGGGACAGTCATTCCCCTATAATAAGCTCCATAGCCTTATGGCTCCCTGGATTTCCCAGAAAATGGAAGCTCCGCTGGAGGGGGAGGAAGCAGAGTCCCCATCTGTCCAGCTTCTCTCAGAGCTGAGACTCAACCCTAAAAATCTTTCACCTTGCAAGTAGAGCGCAGGAGTCATGGGAGGAGGGATTTCCTCGAGATCCGGGATGTCAGGGAAGAGTGGACAGGGTGGCAAAGAGAGTGATGCAGAACTGAGGGCATTGCCAATGGGAGAGTGTCTGGGGCTGATCAGAGATGGAGATGGAAAGGCTGGAGGTCAGGGGAGGGGAGGGTGTTCATGTGGAGTAGAATAGAATGGGCGACTCATGAAAGGGGGTTCACGGCTCCTGGGGAAAACAGGCTGTACAAACTCAGGGACCCTTGAGTTAGGCTGATTCCACAGGATCTCACTGGCTCTCTTTCTCTCTCCATCACTTTAGGGTCCCTCTGGTCCTGCTGGTCCTGTTGGTCCCACTGGTGCCCGTGGCCCTGCTGTGAGTCTTCCATTCTCATCCCTTCCAATGCCACTGTAAATAATGACCTCTGCCCATCTGGGTGCTAGAGAGCCCATCACCTGTTTGAATGTCTTCTCTGCTCTTTTAGGGACCCCAAGGCCCCCGAGGTGACAAGGGTGAGACTGGCGAACAGGGTGACAGAGGCTTGAAAGGTCACAGAGGGTTCTCTGGTCTCCAGGGTCCCCCTGGTCCTCCTGTGAGTATCTCCTTTTCTTCTCCCTCCCCTTTCTGTGGCCCTCTCCCACTGTCTCCCCTTGATATGTTGCATCAATGTAAACGTTCCTCAGTTTCATAGTCTGGAACAATTTGTTAGCCTTTCTTGGTTGGTATTGTGGAAAGGAATTAGCATTACTGTCTTTGGGTTAGAAAAATAGAGGGAAGAGGAAATTATTCTATAAATCAGTAAATATTTATTAAATGCCTTCTGTGTGCCAGGCGCTATGTTCAAAAGACAGTCTCTGACCTCAGGGAGCTCTAACAGGGGAAGACAACATAGATGAAGAAGGATTAGGGGAGTGGGAGTGTCTCAGACTGGAGACACCTTTAGCCCAGATTTCCAGTTTCCTGGGCCTGAGAACAGGGTTGGGTTACTCCTGGTATCCAACCCCCTTCCCCCTTCTCTCATCAACACCACTTAGTCCAGACTGAGGTCTGAGTCATCTTTGTCTCCTTCAAGGGTTCTCCTGGTGAACAAGGTCCTTCTGGAGCTTCTGGTCCTGCTGGTCCCCGAGTAAGTAACTTCTTTCTTTTCTTCCTAATGTTTACCCCCTGTCCCACCCAGGTTCCCCCTGAGGTCTTATACTGCCCACTAGGAGACTTGGGTATCTGAGCAATGGTGGTATAGTAGGGGTGCGTGAGGGGACAGAGCAGATTCCAGCATTGATTCCCAAGACTAGTCTCACTTGGGATTCAGTCTCCCTCCCCCATTCCTTCCTCTTGTTTCTTGGCCCTGCTAAGATGGAACAGTGACTCATCTTGGCATGTATGCTGGTGAGAGAGAAGGAGGGAGAGAGAAAGATTAGACCCAGTTGTCTGATATTTCTCAGTGGGGGTTGTGTTGTCAGAACTAAGTTTATTGCTGGTCTTAGAGTTGGATTGTTTGACTTGGTACAGAGTTTGTTGTTTATTCTGAGATTGTGTGGTTAGATTAGGTCTGGCCTGGAGTTGGGTTGCCAAGCCTTGGATATTATCAATCTAACCCACTATTTCTTATGTCCTCTTTCAGGGTCCCCCTGGCTCTTCTGGTGCTGCTGGAAAAGATGGACTCAATGGTCTTCCTGGCCCCATTGGCCCCCCTGGTCCCCGTGGTCGTACTGGAGATGCTGGTCCTGCTGTATGTACCCCTATCTCCTTAGCTGACCCGCTCCCCCACTCCAGGTTTATCTGGTGCCCCAAGCCCAAGAACTCAGGCCTTCACCAACCTTTGCTCTTTTCTTCTCTGCATAGGGTCCCCCTGGACCTCCTGGACCCCCTGGTCCTCCTGGTCCCCCCAGCGGTGGCTTTGACTTCAGCTTCCTGCCCCAGCCACCCCAGGAGAAGGCTCACGACTCTGGCCGCTATTACCGAGCTGATGATGCTAACGTGCGTGACCGTGACCTCGAGGTAGACACCACCCTCAAGAGCCTGACTCAGCAGATTGAGAACATCCGGAGCCCTGAGGGTACTCGCAAGAACCCTGCCCGCACCTGCAGAGACCTCAGGATGTGCCACTCAGACTGGAAGAGCGGTAAGGACCTTCCCCAACCTTCTTTGGGGGTCTCCAACTCCTCCTGTTTCCACCTTCCTAACTACTCCTTCCCCCTTGCTGCCCAGCCCACTCCCATGATAGAGGACTTTGCTGAGACTAGGGGCCAAGCAGCTTCCTTTCTTTCCTTTCCTCCATGGTATCACTCCCAACATGGCACCCAACACCAGACCCCTATTTCCCTGCCTCTCTCTATTCCTTCTCTGTCCTATTTCAGGAGAGTACTGGATTGATCCCAACCAAGGCTGCAACCTGGATGCCATCAAGGTCTTCTGCAACATGGAAACTGGAGAAACCTGTGTGTACCCAACCCAAGCCAGCGTGCCCCGAAAGAACTGGTACATTAACAAGAACCCCAAGGAGAAGAAGCACGTCTGGTTCGGCGAGAGCATGACTGGTGGATTCCAGGTGAGGCTCAGGGAAGCACAGAAGGAAGGTGAATTGATCTAGACCATAGAAGGAAGGGTCTAAGGATAGATAGTAACACTTCCCAGGACAGGGTTGAGGCCCTAAGGAGTGTTGACCAATGTCGAGATGGGAGAGATGAGGAAACAAGGGCTAGAGATGGATATAGATGGGAAAGGTAGGAAAGGTCAGAGGTGAGCTATGGAGGCCAGGGGGCCTGGGTTCTAGTGGAAACACTATCATAAATGGATTGTGTGACCTTGGCAAGTGCCCTCTTTGGACCTGTTTCCTCCTCTGTAAGGTGAAGGGGTTGGACTAGATGGTCTTCCGGCTCTCACACACAGTATTTGGTCCTATGATTCTGGGGTTCAACATTCAAAGGATGGATTAAGAGGGGACAGGGAGACTGCAGAGAATTGAGAGGGCAGGGGAAAGAAGCTGGACTTCATCTTCTCCTTTCCATTACAGTTTGAGTATGGTGGTGAGGGCTCCGACCCTGCTGACGTGGCTATTCAGATGACATTCCTTCGCCTGGCATCCACTGAGGCCTCCCAGAACATCACCTATCACTGCAAGAACAGCGTGGCCTACATGGACCAGCAGACTGGCAACCTCAAGAAGGCCCTGCTTCTCCAAGGCTCCAATGAAATCGAGATCCGGGCTGAAGGCAATAGCCGATTCACCTATGCAGTCACTGAGGACGGCTGCACGGTGAGCCTCTCTCCCTTCTCTCTCTACTGGCACAGCAAACTAAAACTTGATGTTGTAATGGAGGCCTTGAGTTGGTACTCTTTGCTGTGTGCTCTTGGACAAGTCTGCAGCTTCTCTGGGCTTCGTTTTTAGCCTATGACTCTGGGCAAATGGGTTGGAATTGGGACTGGACCTGTGAATTTCAATGGTATTGGGAAATACAGTCCAACGCATTCTCTGCAGCCTAGAGATTTGCCTAGACCACTGAGAGGCTGTACCTTGTCCAGGGGTACCAGCTAGTATGTGTCAAAAACAGTACCCAAACCCAGGTCTTCTTGAATTTGAGACCAGTTATCTAGCAAATCCTAACTCCCCTCCCTCCAAGTGGATTGTCTATGTGTCCACCTGTCCGGAGCTTATAAGTCACAGAAATAGGTCAGAAGTGGGCTTTTTAGGTGGTACCTGTGGTCAACTGTGTAGGCCCTGAAGAGACTTACTGACCACCTCCCCTTTCCCCACCCTACTACTCCATATGTCTTCACTGGGTCACTCCTACAGGACAACTGCTAATTCCTTTTGCCCCTCTTCCTTTTCCTAAAGAGTCACACCGGAAACTGGGGCAAGACAGTCATTGAATACAAGACCACCAAAACCTCCCGCCTGCCCATCATCGATGTGGCCCCCATGGACGTTGGCGCTCCCAACCAGGAATTTGGCTTCGACTTTGGTCCCGTCTGCTTCCTGTAAACTCTCCCCATTCCCAACCGGCTCCCTCCCACCCATCTTCCTTCCCTCTGATCCCAGAAGAAAACAAAAACAACCCAACAGAACAAAAAAAAAGCCAAAAAAAGGAGAAAATTTCACATGGACTTTGGAAATTTTTTTTTTCCTTTCCGTTCATCTCTCAAAACTTAGTTTTCACCTCTGACAAACCAAATCTGACCCAAAAAACCAAAGCTAAATCAAAAGCATTAAATCTTACAAAAAAAGAATAAATAAATAACTTTTTAAAAAAAGGAAACTTGGTCCACTTGCTTGAAGACCGATGTGGGGGTAAGTCTTTTTGAGCCCATTGGGCTTACAGATGCCCCAGCTTTTGCCATTCTGTTCCCTTCTCCACCTCTTCCCCTTGGGGACTTCTCCCCCACAGCCTCCCTTCAATGCAAGTGTCCCCCACGTCCCAGGAAATGCTGGGGCAAGCCGTGGTCTTCCTGGCAGCAAGAGAACAGATGCTCCAACATCCAAGTGTCTTCAGCCTTACCCCACCCTCTCTCCATTCCAGCCTCCTACTCCCCTAACCCCCACCCCCTCCAAGGAGGGGATAGGGAGATGGGGTTCCCAGACTCAGCTTCTTCGCTGGTCTCTTTTCTCAATACCACTGCAAAGGAAGATGTGCAATCTGAATGCAAGCCTCTGTACTGCACCCCTCTTTGAGAAGGGGAGTGTGTGCGAGGGACTCCACCTGAGGGGGACTTACTGGGCCTGGAGCTGTCCTATGAGATTTCTCCCCCCTGCCAAGTTTAGAGGAGAATTGGAAAGGGGTAGGGGTGGAGGGACAGTAAAGTGGAACCAGCTGATTTGGGAGTCCCCACCCCCAACCCCTCCGGGCACCTTCCAAATCTGCCTCTCACACACAGGCAATGGGGCTGGGTCTGAGAAATTGTTCATTCCATGTATATTTCTGTTGTTGAAAGACTACCTCGTACTTGTCTTTTTTCATGCCAGCCAGGGCAACATTGTGGGGGCTTGGAATGGGGGACCTGGGGTGGAGAGGAGATACTTCTCCTCCTTCTGGGGCTCCCCCTATTTTAATCAAAGGTGCTAAGTTTGCGTTTCCTTTCCTCCTAGACGTGCTGGGGATAGGAAAACCAGGCAAGAATCAACAGCCAACTGGTTTTCCAAAATGGGGGTGGGGGTAGGGCATTGGGGATCACTGGTGCTATAGAAATTGAGACCTCCCCCCCACATGCCAAAGAGTGTTCTCTTTCTGTTTTACGGTCTTCTTTTTTTCAAAGCTTTTTTTTTTCATTTGTTTGTTCTGGGCTTATGGGGACTCGTGAATTTTCTAAAGGTGCTATTTAAAAAGGGAATAAAAGAGGCAGGCTTGAGATCTGCACCAAAGCTGACTTTTTATCCTGTCTTCACCAGCAGGTGGATTCAACTTTCCTTTGAACATTTTTTCCCCTCATGCTTTCTCCATCTTGCTCTTCTGCCCGCTTTTCATGCCTCCCACTCACCTCCCTCTTCTCACCCTATCACCCTCCCCTCTCGCTCTGAAACCCTCTGTCTTTCCCACCAGCTTTTCCAACCCTTTTAATTCTGCCCCCACCCCATGCCTCTCTTGCCATCTCCTCTCTTTGGGTTTCAAAGCACAACTTTTCTAGCCAATAGGCAGTTTTCCCCCTAGGGAGTGTGAGGAACCAAAGGATTCTGTACCTATTTTGTGTATGTATAATAATTTGAGATGTTTTTAATTATGTTGACTGCTGGAATAAAGCATGTGAAAATGACCCGAACACATCTGTAGTGGCCTGATGTTTTCTCTTTCTGGGACAGGGGGAGGTTCACAAGACGGTCTGGAGGGATTGGGGGACTTTTCTCTATTCCCTTCCTTTTCTTCTTCCCTCCCACTCATCTTCTTTCTCTAGAGAACCTTCTCCTTATCTTCTCCCTGCCCAAACTTTCTTTTTCTCTTGCTCACTCTTTCCTTTCAACTTTCACTTCCTCTGCATCTAAGCTTCTTCTTCCTCTTCCTCCTCCTCCTCCTCCTCCTTCTCCTCCTCCTTCTCCTCTGGGCTTTCTTCTCTCCCAACCCCTTGCCTCCCAGGTGTCCCTTCTTTCTTTCCTGAGCTAACAAAACTCTCTTCATGTCTTTTCTATTTGTTCTTATGATGGGGGACTGTGGAGATTGGGAGATGAAAGAAGGGTTAGATGTGGGATTTAATGAAAAACAAGGGGACTCCCTGAAGAGGGCTAAGGGAGGGAGTAGTTGACTTAGGTGAGGGAGGTCAGGAATAAGGAGAAGCTCTCTTGGAACCTGGAGTGCAAAGTGGAAGGGAGAGCAGAGTACTTTCTCATTTTCAGGAGCCCAAGGGTCAGTATTGGAACCAGGGAAGAAAGTGGGAACCAGAAATTCTCTCCCAAGGAAAGAAATAGCAACAGAATAGAATAATCCTAGCCAGAAATCTCTGAGCCTGTCCACTCCCTTCTGTCTCTCTTTGTTTGTCTCCCTTTCTGTTTCTCTCTGACTTTGAGTCTGTCAGTCGTCAACAATATATATTGAGCATTCCTTTTAGCTGATAAGAGGAGATACAAAGGAAACAGATGACTCAGTCTGTGTGTGATGAGAGACCCAGTCCCTGCCCAGGGAGAACTCTCCATCTGATGGGAGAGAGGCACAGTTTCCACCCTTAGGGAGCTCCCAGTCTGATGGGAGGGAGAGACTCAGTCTCTGCTCTCAGGGAGCTGCCAATCTAATAAAGGAGAAATAGTCCCTTTCCTCAGAAAAGACACAGTTCTAGGAAAGGGAAGGGCCATTCATTTCCAAGATCTTGAAATCACTTACAAAACTAAAGAGTGAGGTTAAGAACACTTGTGTTATCAGCAATCGTCGAGTTCAGAGAAGGTACATAAGGGTTCTTTTATAGCCTAGAGTTCCAGACTCAATGGTGTGGAAAGACTCTCTAGGGGTCATCTCGACTGTACCCCCACCTGCTTGTCTTCTTCTCCATTCTCCTCTTTCCCTTCCTTTCCCTCTTTCTCTCTCCTCTTTTTACTGTTTTTTCTTCCTCTGACTCTTTCTCTGTCTCTGTTTCTGTTTGTCTCTCTGTGTGTGTCTCTGTCTTTGTGTCTCTCTCTCTGTCTCTGTGCTTCTCTGTCTCTGTCTCTCTCTCTGTCTCTCTCTCTCTGTCTCTCTCTCTCTCATTCTCTCTCTCTCCCCCCATCCCAAGGTTTGTCCCAATGATCTTTTTTCTCCTAGCTGGCAACCTAGTTCCCAGGGCAGCAGCAAATGGGTACTCCTTCATTCTCATAGCTACCAGAATCCACCCCTGCCCCCAACCCCTTGCATCTGGCTCAGGGGTGTTTCCCTAGTGCCTAGGATACAGAGATCCAGAAAACCTAAGGGAGAATTTCCTGGGTTGGTCTAGGTTCCTCTTCTAGAACCCAAAGTCCAAGATATCAATGGGGAGAGAGTTAGCCCAGCCCCTCTAAGACCCAGCGAAAGGAAGTGACCTTTCTAAGGTCATACCGTGAATTCTTTCTCAAGGGAGAACCTTGGATCAACGAAACTTGCTTCCTCCAAAAAATGGCCCTGGGCACCCATAGGATCATAGAATCTTGCAGTTGTGATAGAAAAGACCGCAGAGATCAACCAGACCAACACTTAGCAGAAGGAGATCATGCCTCCAGAAAGCAAATGCCAGCTTCCACTGGTAAGCTGGGCCTGAGGAGCAGTTATAGAAAGAGGAGCCAGCCTCCTGGGCTAGGAAAGGAGCCAAGGGGAAGAAGAGGGAGAATGAGTGGAAGGTAGAGGGGGAGGGAAGAAAGAGAAAGAAGAGGAACAGAGCTGGGGCAGGGGCCAAGCCAGTCTTAACCTAATCATCTTGGGCCCAGATATCTTCTACGTAGGCCTACCTGGTGTCACCATTGGTAGTCACTTCCTTAATTCTGTCTCCCAATCTGAGGAGCCAATATTTTAAAGGTGGGAAAAAGTGGGCCAACCTCTTGCTTTTCTCCCAGAACCATAGATTTAGAATCCAAGGGGACCTCAGAGACCATGGGATATAATTACCTCATTTTATAGATGAGGAAACTGAGTCGGGATTTGAACTCAGTGCTCTTTCCACTGTACATATCAATGATTATTAATTATTGCTACAATTAATTAAGAACACTTTAATCAAGCATCTGGACTTTCTTTCCAGTCTGCTTCCTGGTCAAGGACACAATAGGGGATGGAGGTTTCTGTTATGTAGATAGCACCAGGAAGGCACGAGCATTTATTAATCCCCTGTTAGGTGCCAGGCACTGCGCTAAGTGCTTTACAATATTTTATTTGACCCTCACAACAACCCCAAGAGGGAGGTACTATCACTATTCCCATTTTACAGATGAAAAACTGAAGCAGAGAGAGGTTAAGTGACTCGCCCAGGGTCACACAGCTAATAAGTGTCTGAATTCAGGTTTTAACTCAGGTTTTCCTGACTCTAGGCCTGGTACTCTGCCCATTGTGCCTCTAGCTACCAGGATAATAAATGCACTGTAGTAATAATAATTTTAGGCTTTCCTCACAACAGACCAGTGAGCCAGGTTGCAGTTATACCCTTTTTACAGATGGAGAAACTGACATTCAGGAATGAGAAGTCATACATCTAGTGAGTGTCATACCCAGGCAAGGGGTCTTCCCATCAGATTATACTACCTCTCAGTACTGAATGTAACATGAGACTCAAATAATACATAAATGAACAACAGTTAAGTCAAAAATATAGGAGCCTCTGGGGCCCTTTAGCCTTCCAGAACTGTGGAGATAAAAACCTCGTCTCTCTTGGGGGTCCAGTTATCTCAACAACATCCCTGGGAACCACGAGGGTCTAGGTATGGAGATCGCTGGCCAAACGGATCAATGAGAGCGTCCCCAGCCGAGAATATTGGCTGAGAATCTCTTGCCCTACTCTACGGAATCCATTTACATGCCTGTGTGCGCATGGGCTCCTGAGAAGTGGACCAACCTATGATGAAATGACCACTTCTGTTCTGTAGTAACATGTGCTCAGAATCTGCCTTCAACTGTGTGGGTATTTAGTACATGAGCTCAAGACCTGAAGCTACCAGAGGATGGCAAAAAAGTCAAGGATTTTCCAGGTCACTGCTAAACCCCATCCTTGCAACACAGAATCATCTTTGCCCTGCCCTTTGGTGTTTGTTGTTGTTTAGTTGTTTTTCAGTTGCATCTGACCCTTTGTGACACCATTTGGGGTTTTCTTGGCCAACATACTGGAGTGGTTTGCCATTTCCCTCTCCAACTCATTTTACAGATGAGGAAACTGAGGCAGTCAGGGTTAAGTGACTTGCATAGGGTCACACAGCTAGTAAATATCTGAAGCTAGATTTGAACTCAGGAAGAGGAGTCTCGTTGACTCCAGGCCCAGCATTCTGTGCACTATGGCACCACCTAGCTGCCCCTAGGCCCTTTGAAGTGTTCTCTGTACCTAAGACCTCAGGCCGCTTGTAGCATAGCCTGACACATCAGGCTTTCCCAGGGGCACACACATACCTTAAGGACACAGGGTAAAGCTGCTCAGGTAATCAGATCTTCAGAGTCCCATAGCTTTGCCACAGAGAGGTCTCACAGGGCCATCTTGCTCTCTTTCCTTCCTTATAACCAGATCTGAAGTAACAGTATAAAGCATGGCTTTGGAACGGTGGTCCAAAGGTCTTCTTCTCCCTCCTTTTATTTGCTCCCTGCAGGATTGAGAAGGCCGATTTCCTCATGACTACTATTGCTTGTAGTTCTTGAGTTACTACTTCCACCTATCAAAGCCCTTCTTCTGCTAAATGAGCTCTCCAGTTAGACTGTAAGCTCCTCGAAGGCAGGGAAACTCTATCTTCAATAGTTCTCACAAGATCTACCAGTGCCTAGCACAAAGACAATGCTCCAAAGGTGATCATAGAATAAAATAGAACAAAGAAAATATGTGCGGGTATGTGATTAATTAAGACTATTTGTATGACTGAGTGTTTAGAGATTTATTTTTTGTTGGGTGGGGGAAAGGCAAAGGAATACATACTGAGCATGTGTGAGAGACAAGAAAATGTAAAAAGGTGTGTATGTGTGTGTGTTCACACGTGTGTGAGTGCATATTCTCCTGGAAGTCTATCTGTGAAGGTGTGAGTTTGTGTTTTGGTTGAGATGTCTACAGTGGTGTAGCTGTGGATGGCTGGGGGTGGGGGACAAAAGGATCATTGTAACTGCATCCCTGGCTCCAGCCTTCCCTCCCTTCTTTCTGCTGACATCACAGCTGCTCTAAATAGAGCTGAAAGGGGCCCTATTCCCCCAGACCCTGCCGATGCATCTGACCCCTCTGCCTTCGGGCACCTTACTGCCTCTCCCGGCTTCTCATTCCCTTCTCTGTTTGGGGTGGGTTGGGGGGGAATGCCCTCACTGACTTTGGATACAGGATACTTACTGGTTTTCCCAGGATTGGGACAGAGAAATCAAGTCCGAATCCAACAGCTTT
Source organism: Phalanger gymnotis (assembly GCA_028646595.1). Classification (NCBI taxonomy): domain Eukaryota; kingdom Metazoa; phylum Chordata; class Mammalia; order Diprotodontia; family Phalangeridae; genus Phalanger; species Phalanger gymnotis. Next base: position 185,808,593 of record CM053626.1, read on the forward strand.
CCAGAAAGAAGAGGACATGCTGGATGCATTCCCAAGTTCCTTCCCTTGGTCTTGAAGCCCTAGGCTCCCCTGGTGCTGGGTGTGACCTCCCAGTTCTCCAAGCTTCTACCTCTCTCCTGCCCTGACTCCTGCCTTGCTGGATTCAGACTGTCTCCTGTTGGGATTTCCAAAGGCAGGGATAGGATTGATTTTCTTCTCTCCATCCTGCCTTTTCCATGGCTCTAGATCCTCTCCAAGGGGCACCCAGACCCCTGGATTTGGTGAGACAGAGTGGTTTCTTTGAGCTCAGAGAGAGGGACTGGGATCATCGAGCTCTGTTTTGGGGGGATGGAAGGATGGAGGGGTGAACTTTAAGTATTATGTATGTAATTCCCTCAGACTGTGAGAGGGGGAAGAATTGGTGTATATTTGTGTGTGTGCATGTGTGTGTGTGTGCGTGCATGAGAACATGTGAATGTTTTTATAACTGTGATGTGTGCCATTTATGAGTGTATGCACTCAAACAGGCACCTAAATCTGTGTGATTGTGTCAGATTGTGTGTGTGTGTGATGGGGTGTGAGAAAATGTGTGTTCTATGGATACTGTATGTTTCAGACTGTAACTATGCCTAGATGCCAGGGTGTATGAGAAAATGTTTATTACTGTGTGAATAGAATGGTTGAATGGGGGAGGATATGTGTATGACAGAGACAGACAGACAGACAGAGACAAAGAGAGATGTGGAGGAGGGAAAGAAGGGAAAGAGAGAGACACACACAGAGAAAGAAAGAGAAGACAGAGAGAGAGATGGAGGAGCAGAAGGGAGAGAGAGAGAGAGAGAGAGAGAGAGAGAGAGAGAGAGAGAGAGAGAGAGAGGAGAGAGAGAGAGAGAGAGAGAGAGAGAGAGAGAGAGAGAGAGAGAGAGAGAGAGAATTAACAAATAAATATTTATCAGGCACCTGTGATGTGCCCTATGAATGTGGGAATGTGTGTGCAGCTCCCTGTGGGTATGTGTGGGTATGACAGAGGGGGTGTATGTCTCGCTGGGACTATGTGGTTGCATGATGACAAACTGTGATGTTTTGGTTACTTAATCTGAAAAATGAGGGGGTTGGGCAGATCTCTAAGATCCTTTCTACCTCCAGATCTCTGATTGTATGAGTTAGGTGCTAGAAGAAAACAGGTAAGACCAAGAGTAGGTGTAGGAAAGATGGAGAACCTGTGCATGGGTGATTTTAATAAGATCTTTTAATGAATGAATGAATGAAAAAGCATTTATTAAGTGCTTACTATGTGCCAGGCTAAGGACTGGGGAAACAAATCATTTTTAAAAGGAAGAGTGCCTGTCCTCAGGGGACTATTATTCTACCGGGGAACACAAATAGGAGAATGGTGACCAGGGAGAGTATATGGAAGGGATGTGTGTGTATGTGTGTGTATATATGTGGTGTTTCAGAGACCAAATATGCTGAAGGGTTTGTGATTGTTTTATGTGGGTGACTTTTGAATTTCGAATGGTTGGGGAAATGGACCACAGCACATGTTTCAGAGAGAATAAACATGTGCACAACTGTGAGTGCGCAAGTATAGGTGAGAGTGTGATTGTGAGTAGCAATGCAAGAGCATCAGAGTCTGTGTGACAGTGACTGTGTATGGAAGTGTCAGAGTGTGTGTGACTGTGGACTGAGAGCATGTGCAATGGGGCAGATGTGAGAATGTCAGAGAGTGTGCGCAACCATGAATGCCTATGAAAGCCTCATTGTGAGTGACTGTGAGTGTCAGAATGCGTCGGGTTGAACAAGGTTGTCATGATGGTGGGATTGTGTGTTACTGTCAGGATGTGACTGAGTGAGATCACAGTGTGTGTAACCAGGAGTGTCAGGGGCCTTTTATGGTGACTATGTGTGAGGTGCTGTATGTAACTGTGTGCGAGCTGTGTAAGAATGTCACTGTCTGTGTGTATGAGAGGGTCTGAGTGTGTTTGCATGTTTGAGATGTCATGTATACATTTAATTGTTCACCTAATTCACTAGTGAAGGTTTAGGAATATTCGATGGCGGGGTGGGGGGCTGGCTCAAAGGAGGCAGTAGAGAGCCTGTACTTTGTGAATACTTTGTGTATCTCTGCATATGTGAATAACTTATGTGTCCGCCCTTCTGTGAGTTGGAATGAGAGAATTTTTGTGTGCAGAAGGGATACGGAGTCTGACCTGGGCTTCATATGGCCCAGTGCAAGAGAGTAACAAGTCAAGAGAGTAACAGAAATATATACTTGGAAGACTGTGCCTAGTTTAGAGTAGTTGGCAGGTGTGTGTGTGTGTGTGTGTGTGTGTGTGTGTTCATGCTTGTGGTGCTTGTTTTTGGTAGTGTATGAGTATAGATGACAAATAGGTGTTGGCTGGGGGTCAGATTATGAAAGGAAGATGGGGATGGAGAGGGCAGGGAGTCCAAAGGAGGGCTGGCAGCCCAAATTTCTGGTCCAGTGGCTGTTCACTGGATAAGACAGAGGGTGTGGTCCTGTGTAAAAAGTTGTGAGCATTGCTGAGAGGCAGGAGGGAGAATGGATTTTGTTTAACCTTTGTCTAGTACTTCGCCCATGAGTATGTGAATCTGTGCATGGCCACTGGCCTGTGGATTGCTTTGTGAGAGAATGAGGGAATGCGGCTGCGTGGGTGGGTGTGGAATTGGCACTGTGTGTGGGTGTGTATATTGTGTGTGTGTGTGTGTGTGTGTGTGTGTGTGCGCGCACACATGCGTTGTCATGGAGGACCAATGTGTGTTTGTGTGGAGAGAAGGGGAGGAGGAGTTACTGATTCTAACTTGGGTTTGTCCTCATTCCAGCCCCTCTTCCCAGGCCTTCCCTCGTGCCACACCTCCTCTGCCCTGGATTGAGACAAGGGCTCCTGTGTCTTTCTTAGACCAGAGCCAGGGGAGGGGAGAGGAGGGAGGAGCTGTTAGGACCTTCTGGTTAAGAGGAGAAAAGGGAGCAGCTGCATTCTCAATTGCTTGGAGAGAAGCATGTTGCTCTTCAGTATAATGGAAAAAGCAATGGCTCAGGCTTCAGATTTTCTGGATAGGACCTGGGTTTAAGTCCTGCCTCCAACACTTCCTTTGTGACCTTGGATAGGTTACTTGATCTTCCCAGGACTCAGTTTTCTCATCTGTAAAACGGACTCTTCAGAACAGATTGCCTCTAAGGTCTCATCCAGTGCTGACCTTCTGTGATTCTATAAATGGGCTTTGGCAGGAAAGACTGAGCTCAGAAAAAAGATCTTTCTGGCTAAAAGTGGACACAAGACACAGAAACAGGACTGAGAGAAGAGGCGACCTCTTCCCTCTCCCTTTAGGAAGATTCTTATGGTTTGGAGCAGAAGACGATATGCTACTCAGAGGCAGAAGAGATGACTATTTCAAACCCTTAAATTCAATGTCAAAGTTATATGGCCATGATTTTGGGGGCTCTGCCATGATTCTGGCAGATGTCCAAGAGACTAGAAGAGAAACGAGGGGAAGGCAAGGGGACATTATGCGTGTCTCGGGAGGTCCAGGGAGAACTTGGATCCTACTTCCAGAAGACAGGAGGGTCCCAGCTCAGGGGACAGATGAGATGCATAGAACAGGAGACAGTGGCAGAAAATGCTGCTGAAAGCTTTGCTGGGGCCTCCCTCATCCCCTTACCATGAGGGGAAACCTAAAAGCCCGGAGATGGAATATGGCTATGGCACGCCAGCCAACTGCTTCCTGTCTGGTTAACAGCAAGTTTGGAACTGGAAGCATGGATATAATGGGCCTGACCCAGGGAGCCCAGGGGAAGATGTCACTTTCCTCTGAGGCAGCTGGATAAACCCGGCCCAGAAAGAATCAGGATGGGTTGAGCCAAGCTAGAACGCTGTCGTTAGGTTAAAGCCATTGAGGTGCAACTCGGGGTAGGGCAGAGAGATCCTAGGGTCAGGAAGACCTGAGTTTGAATCCTGCCTCTTGGCTAACTGTGTGAACCCTGAGCAAGCCACTGAACCTATTTCAGTATCCTTATCTTATGGAATGGAATGAATGTCTCACAGTGTTGTAGAATCAAATGAGATAATATGGAAAACGTTTTGAAAACCATAAATACACTTTCTAAATATTGAATCATCATCATCAACTTCTTCTTCTTTTTCTTCTTCTTCTTCCTCTTCTACTACTACTACTACTACTACTACTACAATGACTACTACTACTCCTATTACTACTTGTCTTCCTCCTCCTCCCTTTGAAATTTAGGGTTACCTAATCTAGGGAGTGGGCAGCTAGGTGACACAGTGGATAGACTGTTAAGCCTGAAGTCAGGAAGACTCCTCTTCCTAAGTTCAAATCTGGCCTCAGACACTTACTAGCTATGTGACCCTGGACGAATCACTTAACCCTGTTTGCCTCAGTTTCCTCATCTATAAAATGAGCTAGAGAAGGAAATGGTAAACTACTCCACTGCCTTTGCCAAGAAAATCCCAAATGGGGTCACAAAGTTAGACACAACTGAAATAACTCAACAACAACAAATCTAGCGAGAATGATATGCAGGGGGGTATTATTTCTGAGTTTGTATATTATTTTTTTTCCGTATAAGTAAGCCCCAGAGAGTACACTCTTGTGATCTAGAGAGGGTAGAGAAAGTGGGAGAAGGCAAAGAGGGCCTACACGCCAGGGCTGAGCACTTTGGCAGAAGGGAGACAGGAGGGAATTAAGATTTCAGTGAGGCAGGTCCCAGAACCGAGGGAACCAGGCCAGCTCAGGAGCCAGAGGCTGGAATTCAGTGGCCAAGAAGATGGAGAAGTAGGAGGGTGATAGCCCAGGAACCAGAGAGGTTGTCCAGGCTGGCTCTGGCAGAGGACCTGGGACCCCAGGAAGTTGCCAGAGGAGCCTAAGGCACAGAACTGAATCCTTCATATAGAATCATCTCCCCTGTGACATGCAGTAGATCAGGGTAGAGCCCTTGCTTCCTTGAGACACAGTGCCTAAAGATGCTTTTCCTTCTCCTCCTAGTTCCTTAATTCCCACATTTCTGATCACCCAAACTCAAAGGCCAGGGATGGATATGGATAGACTGACAATGGATTAGTTTTCTAGGCTGATTCTAGACTCTAAACCGTACGGCGGCGCTCTCTCTTTCTAGTGTTCCCTTCTTCCCTATCTCTGACTCCCTCCTGACAGAGGTTCTGATTCTGGGATCTATAGATTCATAGACTCATGGAGTCTGTGAACTTGGATGGGGCAGGAAACTGGAATTTTTTTTTCTTTCTTACTAACCTCTAACTAAAATGAATCCTTTCCTTCAATTACGGATTTTTAAAAGACCCACACTATTCTGAGGAGTCCATGATCCATTTACCAGACAACCAAAGGAGTTCATGACACCAAAAAGGTTAAAAACCCTTGGACTAGAGAATATAGCAACTCTCCAATATGGGAGAGCCAGATATGAGGAAGTCTATTACTTGGAGATTCCAGATTCCCCCATGTCACAAACATTAGGGTCTCCAGCCATTCCAGGTACCAGAAAGGGAAATAAGAAACCAGAGAAGACAGAGGTGAGGGATTACTAAAGGGAGAATGGAGCCCAGAGACACCTACACATGGGTGAATTTATTTTCTCTCTTTCTCTAATCCCTCTAGGCCCCGACCATTTCCCACAGCCTAGCTCTAGCCCGTACCCCAGCATGGCCCCTTGTAAGTGATTCATCTCAACAGCAGCTGGATTCCTCAGATGGGATGTGGCCATTCCCTAGAGGGAAAGAGAAAGGAAATAGTGAGGCGAGGGGTGGGGAATGGGGAAGAGCAGAGCCGCTTTCCCTTGCCCCATATCATAGAATCATGGAGTCACCAAGTCACAAAATCACAATGTCTTAGAATTGGAAGGGAACCCGGAGGTTATCTATTCCATCCACTATATATTTGTTGGAGTCAAATAGTCTTTCAGACTCAGCTTGTTGTCACAGATGTCTAAGATTTGGAGAGTGAGATACCCCATGGGGTCCAGGGGAGGAGGTAACCCTGCTCACTGCCCAAAAAACGTTAGAGCCTCTGGGGAACTTAGGAGAGGGAGTAAGATGGACTCTGTCCTGTTATCTCTTTTTTTCTGGGGTGGGGGAGGAGTGGAGGCGGAAACAACATGCAGCACAGTATTTATAGTAATAAGAACCTTTATTGATCACCTTAGTCCAACGCTCTCATTTTTGTGGATCGGGAAACTGAAGCTCAAGGTCACATCAGGAGTGACAAAAAGGCAAGAGAAAAAGGCTGGATTTGCAGTCAGGGTGACTGAAGGAAGTTCCACTTCAAAGAACTGACTCATGAGGGTTCTGAAACCCTGGAGTGGGTGACCCTCAAGTTGTGGAAGATGTGATTTGTTTTTTCCTCTGTGCAGAGGATCAAGATTTGAATACTGGTCTCCTGTCTCCAGATTCAGCTCTTTCTAAAAATATACACTACTTGAGTGGGGGTAGGATCATAGGAAAACAGTTCTATATGCAAATGCTAAGCACTGTGGATTTCCCTGCTGGCAACTTGGGAAGTCTGTATCCAATCCTTTGGGTAAAGATCCCCCACCTCCAGCCCCTGTACTGAGACCATTTGTAGGAGAGGTTGGTGCTACCCATGGTGTACCCATTTCCCATCTAGTTTGACTCACCTGAATAGCTCAGAGGTTCTCAGTGCTGGTCCAGGATGAGGGGCACCTGGGCAATGTCAGAACAGGGAGGTAGCCGCTCACCCGTGCGCACGTTGAACATGGGCAAGGTGGAGAGAGGCCGAGGCACTGATCTGTTTGCTGCCATCTGCCTTAGTTCCTCTGTGTTACCGTGAATGGTGCTGTGGTGAACCATCTGGATGCTGTTGAGGGAATCAGGAGAAAACAGGGGAATCAGCACCTATAAGGATCTGACATAGGGGAACATACAAGTTATATGGTGGAGGTTGCTTATCTCCCTCCCATGCCACAAAGTTCATATTTGGTGGCAGACCAAAAGCTATATGCTCAACAAAACTATGAGGCAAGTGGGACAGGACAAACATATAGAATGAACCTATATGTGGAGAATATGGTAGAATACTTGGGGGGGCGGGGCATCATGTTAAATCACATCTACAGGAAGATCCAAAATATACCATGTCTTGGTAACCTCACACCTCAGCACCCCCTCTCTAACTTCTACCAATGACACAGGAGGTCAGGCGCCAAATGACAAAGGGGCATTGGGAGAGAACAAATCTGGGCATGGTACCAGCTTGTGCAATCACTGGACAACAAGGATTGCCAGTGCCATTTTGTCCGTGACCTTGTCTCTGCCTAGATAACTAGGAATCTCTCTTAGGTTTGAAGACAGCTCTCCATGAAGGAAAAGTCACACCCTCCACAGTTGGGGCACCAACCAGGGTTTCAGAATTCTCATGATCAGTTCTTTGAAGTCAAATCTCAAGGTCCCTGACTACAAATTCAGCCCTTTTCTCTCATCCTATTCTATTCTCAGAGATGGAGAACAGCAGGCCTTCCATCAGACACGCAATGCCTCCGGATGTTTCTATGATCTTGGATTCTTTCATTTTCTTCTTTATATAAATAATCAAAGTATGGGAAGGATCCTACCGGATCATTTACTCTAATCTGACACCCTTATTTTACTGAAGAGGAAACAGAGGCCCAGGGAAATGACTTGGCCAAGGTAGACCTGGGATTCAAGTCTGGTTCCAACTTCAGCGCTCTTTCCACCAAGCTCTATTCTTATGATTCCTTTTCTGTCCCTGGATGCCATCTCAACCCCTTCCTTCCCCCCAAACCCCAACCTTACTTGAGTCACTGTTCAGTCACAGTTATTGCAGTATGGAGTGAGCAGTGAACTGGGTGTATCGAACGGCATGGAGATACTGCCTCTGTCACTTATGGGGCCCGGTGTCCGCCTTACCAGGGTGTCTTAAACATCCCATGACAACTGGTATGTCCATGGTAACCAGAAAGTGCTCTGTCCTTACTCCATAGCTTGATCTCCTTCCACCTTGCCCTGCTTTCCCCCTCCCCAGTCCACTTCTCAATCTTATCCCATCTCCCAGAATTCCTGCCTCTGACTTGGCCTCTATAATAATCCAAACCTATGTTCACACCTCCCTCTCCTTTAAGTCCCCCATCTCACCCCTTACTGCTCCACACCCCAAGAAACCTGCCTGGCTCCTCCCATCTGGATCTGTCCCCTCTAGCCCTCCAGTCCTGGTACTGACAGTTCTGTCCAAGAGTCTTCCCTTGTCTCCCAGTCTCTCTCCTCATCTCAATTTCCTTATTACTGTCAAGGTCACCCCCAAACCCTTAGTCACCCGTGCTCATAACCTTGGTGTCATTCTCCACTCCTCACATTCACTCTACCTTTCCAATCTTGTCCAATCTTGCCATTTCTACATTCACATCTTGCATATACACCCCCTTATATAGCAACCATCCTACTATACGCCTCATTACAGGCCCTCATCACCTCTCCCTTGTAAACTGCTGCAATATTTCCTCCCAATTGGCCTCCCCACATCAATCTGTCCTCTACTCAGCTGTCAAGTGATTTACCTAAAATACAGGTCTGACCATGTCACCCCTGGGACCCATAAACTCCCCCAGCCCCTATTACCTCCAGGATCAAAAATAAAATTCTCTGTGTGGCATTAAAAGTTCTTCATAACCTGACCAGTTTTCTCCACTTTTGCTGTTGAGTTGTTTCAGTTGTGTTTGACTCTCTGTGATCCCATTTGGGGTTTTCTTGGCAAAAATTCTGGAGTAGTTTGCCACTTCCTTCTCCAGCTCATTTTACAGATGAGGAAACTAGGCAAACAAGGTTAAGTGACTTGCCCAGGGTCACACAGCTAGTAAGTATCTGAGGCTGGATTTGAACTCAGGGAGATGAGTTGTCTGATTCCAAACCTGGTGCTTGGAATTTCATGTGCTCCATGATCCAGCAACTCTAGCCCACATCCTGCTCCTCCTCACATACATATTCCACATCTCAATTCCATGCCTGGGACTGGCTGTTTTTTATGTTGGAATGTTCTTCCTCCTCACCTCCCGCCTATCTTCCCTGACTTTTTTTTTAAGACCGGGATCAAATCTTACCTTCTGCATTCATTTCCTGTCCTCCAGAGCTGCTAATGCCTTCCCACTGAGATTTTGTATGTACATATTTGTTTGTATGTTATCTCCCCCATTAGAATGTGAGCCCCTTGAGGGCAGGGAACATGCAAGTTTTTGTCTTTTTTTTGTATCCTTAGTGCTTGACATGATGCCTAACTAATAGTGAATAATAAACACTTATTGAATGAGACTGCCCTGGCAGTATGCCCTGTTTCCTCCATTTCAATGGAAGCTTCTCGAGGACAGGGACTGTGTCACCTTCCTCTGGGTTTTGCTCCTAGTGTCTAGCACAAATCTCTGACCAAGGGAGGTTCAGTACAAAATGGCATCTACTAGCTTCCAATTTTAACCAATTATTCTTGCTAACTAGGTCCTATGCCTACTTGTTTCTACCCGGTGAAAAGTGCTGTCAGTCCCCTCTAAATTTAGGTGCCCTGAGATGAAGCGCCAGTCACCTTGCCCTAGTTACAGCTCTGAAGGGAGGCTCTAGTATTCCATACAGGGGTAAACTAGGACTCCGACACGAGTAAATTCATCTCATTTAAAACTCCAAGTCACATATGGTGAGAGGATTATTCATGGTGACAAACAGGTGCAGTCCCAGGAGCCTAGAAAAATTGCAGTCTATTAGATTTGAGGTTCTTTGAGGCAGGAGCTGTTTTTTCATCATGGTATTCCGGCCCCCACCCTAGTGCTTAGCACAAGGCTTGGTATACATAGGCACTTAATGTTTGTTGAATTCAATCAACTACCTAGATCTGATCAGCATGGAATCTCCTTTCCCAGAGGGTTTAGAGAACAGGATATGTTGGAATGTGAATAAGCTTTGGAAAAGAAGGTTCCTTTTGAAGCAGTGGAAGGGATAGAATGATGACCTCTAGAGTCTGGAATTCATCTGGAAAAGTTGGGCAAACCTCAAATTTACATTTCTAGAAAAGAAAGAGGGATGAAAAGGGAGGAGATGGGACTGTATAAAACTTTGGGAGGAAGGAGAATCAGGTAGGATGGAGAAAGACAAGATTAGGAATATGCCTCCTCTCCAAAATGGAGGTTAAGGAGGAAAGAGAGGATTCTGAGGCAGCAAGCTTAGGGTTTCCTGAAGTCAAGAAAACCTGAGTTCAAATCTCTTCTTCCTTCCCAGATACCTCCTGGCTGTGAGACCCTGGGCAACTTACTTATCCTGAGCCTCGGTCTCCTCATGTATGAAATGGGGACTACATTGCCACCTAATCACAGAGGGGTTGTGAGAATTAGATGAGATCGTCTTTGTAAAGCAATTGGCAAACCTTAAAATATTATATATCAGTGCTAGCTACTGTATTATTATTCAGTAACAGAAAGTTCTGTGGAAATAATCTGAGCACTTTTTTTCTTCGCCTTGAGCCAGAGGCCTTTTTTACCTTTCCCAGCTTCTTCACATATGCTTCATTACTCCACGTGACCACGTTAACACAAATGTTATGACATGAGTATTCTGTCATACACACATGGAAAACTGGTTTCCAAAATGTATTTCAGCCATACATGTCTAAAGCATGAGATGCTACCATGCAGAAATACAAGCACAAGCTATCTAACGACATACGCGTGCCTGCATCTACCAACATGTACTTGCTACACGTCAACCCCCATTCAGCCATGGGGACTCATCAAACATGTCCTCCAAAGCACACACATAGACACACGCCTGCCAACATGCCATTACCCACAGGTGCCCTCTATCATGCATTGCTAGACATATACAAGTCCCTCAGGCAGGAGCACTTTGGCTTTCCCAATGTTCAATCCTTGCCCCTACCTCACCCAGGTCCCTTCTGCTCTCTGTGCCTCCCACGGTAGAGAACAATGGCCCAACTGTGACCCCCTCGACAGGGTTCTGATGTTGTCATAATGCCTACCTTGGGTCACCATAGAGATTGTCTTGTGCCCCTCTCCCCGATCCCACCAGTTTGCAGGGCCAAGCAAGGGGCACACAACCTCACTCCGTCCTCCCGCCAGGGGAAGCCACTAGTGAGAGCTGAAAGGGAAAGGGCTCCAGGAGTCAGAGACCAGCCTCACCCAGTCAGCCTACCGACAGCCCCCAACTACCCAGGATTGGCCCTTCTGAGAGTCTTTCCCTTCCACCAACCTGGAAGTCCTAACACCTAATTCTCCTCACCCAGCCCAGGCTGGGGAGGAAGAAGTAGAGGGGAACTCTACACCTCAGCCCCCCTCTCCACCTATAGCCCCAGTCTCTGCCAATTCCCCAGGAGGACAGGTGCCTGAGGGCACAGGGGCATCAGGGGAGAACAAAGCCAACAGCCCAAGCAATCGCCGGAGACCAAGTCTATCTGAGGTGATCCTATGGGCAGTTGCAGGTTCCAAGACACGCCGAGGAGTCTCGCTGGCTACCCTGAAGAAGGCTGTTAGCAACACAGGCTTCAACATGGTCCGTAATGCCCAGCGCTTCAAGAGGGTGCTAAAGGGGCTGGTGGCCAAGGGAGTGCTGAAGCAGGTGACGGGCACTGGGGCCTCAGGCTCCTTCCGAATGGGCAAGAAGAAGCTGAAGTGCAAGAAGGCAGGACGGCGCCAGAGGCAGAAGCGCCAGAAGAAGCAGCTGCCCCAGGAGGAGCAGCAGAAGGCCAAGGGGCGCCAAAAAAAGGGGGCCCGCAAGCAAGCCCACCACTCCCGGAAATAGTGAAGGAGGCCAGGCCAGTGGGATGAGGGTACTCAGGCCAGCCGCAGGCACGGCATGAATAAAAGGAACTGTTATTTCACATTAGCCTCAGTAGGATTCTTTGGGAGTCTATTGGTCTTATGAGGGAGGGAACAGATGGTTTGCTGGGCATGGTGGGAGCCTCGACTTAGTAAGGGAACAAGGAAAACATAGGCAAGGGAGTGGGAAATGATGAAAGGACTCCTGAGCTCTAAACCAAGGCTGTATTGGGAGGCAGGGCCTGGCAGGGGAAGAGGGAGGTTGGTTGGTGGGGGAGCTGTCCTCACTTTCATTCCTGAACAGGAGATATATAGCATATAGATATAGCATATAGCATAATATGCTACTATGGACCAGACAGGATGGAACCAGATGGACATTCTCTGTCACTAGGCTCCCCCCACCCCACCACAACTAGGGCACTGCCCTCAGCAGCGAAGAGAACTTAACCTCTGTCGTTTAGAGCTTGAACAAAATATTTTTCACACCCTTAGCATGAACAACCCTCTCATATGGTTCCCATTTTCCCAAGTAAAGGAATCTTCTCCCCTAAATCCCTCTTCTATCATACTCACTCAGAGGTAGCAAGGTTTCTCTTCAACCTGTAGGAAGAAGAGTTAGAGACAGCATCAATTTATGAACGCCAGCCCCCCTTCTCAGCCTCAGCTTCCAGCCAGAGTCAACTGTGGTTAGCAGCACACATTCTAGGCTTGATTTTTCCAAAGTGGGCAAAAGGAACTTGGGGTACTCATTTGCATACTACCACTGAATCCTCAAAGTTAGCAAGGGACAATGTTAGAGCAAGGCTGGGTTTCTTAAAAAGAGACAACACTGACAATCAATGCGGGATATAGGATGATGGGGGGAACCATCACTTTTTACAAGTCCTATTTCGAGTTCAGTTACCTATGAAACCTAAAAGGCCCAGAGGAAGGGTCAATGGTCAGCAAAGACCAGGTCTTCCCCATGGAACTAGGAGAGATACACAGCTAATTCCATCCCCTATCCTCCAGACCCATGTAAAAACTTCTGTTCAGGCTGTTGCTACCCCTGGCTCCTAACACAGTCCAGGCTAGCTCTAGTTGGAATCACAGTATCATAGATCATAGGATCACAGGATCATAGGATCATAGAATCACAGGATAATTTATCATAGTATCATAGAATCATAGGATCATAGGATTATAGGATCATAGCTCATAGGATCCATAGAATCATAGAATCAGGATGACAGATCATAGAATCATAGAATCACAGGATTATAGCTGGAAGGCATCCTAGAGCTCCTCTAGTCCTACTCACATTTAACAAAGCAACAGTTTGGGGCCCTGAGACATAATGACTGCCACAATCACTCAAACACAAGAAATGGAGCCAGGATTCCCTGACTTCAGAGCCAATGAGAGGAATGGAAAGAGGGAGAAGAAGATAGATGGGGGCCGGCCACGCTTTGCCCCCGACTCACACGCCCTCCCTTCGGCAGCACATGATGTAAGCCAGGATCAGGGTAAGAAGCAAGGCAACCAGCAGGGGCACCAGGAGAGTGATAAGGGCGTCGGTCAGGAAGTATCGGTCAGGCGCCTCCGTTGGGGGGCAGAAGTATGGGTCATGCTCCAGAATGCCATCACCCCAGGTAGGCACCGGCCCAGGTAGTGCAGGTACCGACTTGTCCACCTGGTTTAGAAAAAAAGAAACCCACTGAAGTGAATGAGTCTCGGGAATAGCTGAGGGATGAGTCAGGGACCAAGGGAGGGGAGGAAATGTTGCTCTCTCATCCTCACGTAGTTGAAGACTTCTGCAGCCTGAACCCTGACGAAGACTTTCCCGGGCCCTCTGGGGGCAATGGAGAATGTCCATTAACCATAGATAGAGTCACATTTGGGAACTGACCTCCCAACACCCGCCTTCCCTAATTCCCCTTGCCTTCAGTACAATGGGAAAAGCCCTGGATTTGGAGTCAGAGGCCTAGGGTTCAAATCCCAGATTGGCTACTTTCTATCTGTGTGACCTTAGACAAGTCATTTAACATTTCTGGATCTCAGTTTCCTCCACTATAGAATGAGGAGGGTGGATAGATAACCTCTAAGGTTTCTATGTTTGATGATGCTTCAGGGCTCGTAGCCCATCTGTCCGCTAGGCAGCTGAGGCCCCCTGGTGTAGAAAGGGAGAACCGCAGGATGTGTTTTTGTTTTATAATAACACCTCAATACTCTCATATTAAGGTCACTCTAAGACTGTAAATTACAGATAAGTAGCTGATCCGCATTGGCAGGGGAAGTGGCTTGTAAGCCCAGAACAAAATGATAATAATCAATCAAATGACCGATTATTATCTCTTTCTTCTGCTTAGTGTGTTCTAGTTAACAAAATGCTTCCATGCACACTCTTAGATCCTTCCCCCGATCTTGTGAGGCTGGCAGGGCGGGGCTGAATGTCCCCATTTTATAGATAAGGAAACTAAGACTCATGGGGTTAAATGACTAAGGTCATGACCATTCTTTTTTGTATTTAAGTAGCAAAGCTGTGTTAAGTAGTAGAACTTAAGTTTCCTGACTCCTAACTCTGTGTGTGTGTGTGTGTGTGTGTGTGTGTGTGTGTGAGAGAGAGAGAGAGAGAGAGAGAGAGAGAGAGAGAGAGAGAGAGAGAGAGAGAGAGATGGGGGGAGGGGGAGGCAGCAGGGTGTCCACATTTCTCCCCAGGGACGTCACATTCCTCACCAGGGACACATTGCACCAGTCGACTCTGAAGTGGGGTACGAAGCTGTCATAGCAGGACAGAAGTGGCGGCTGGCCCTGGGTACAGCGGTCATGGCTGGCAGGGGACCCTACCACCTTCAAGCAGGTGGAGAAGGGTCGGGCGGAACCCACTTGGATGTAAACCCTGGGCCAGAAGAGATCACACCTGAGCTGCAAGAACTGCTCTGGCCACCAGGAGGTGCTGTAGGCTTGAGGAGGGCAGGGAGACTCAGCATGGGGTGATGAGGGAGAGGAAAAGACCATGAGGATATGCATAACATGAGACATACATTTTTGGTCACAGTCGATTTGGGAATTTGTTTTTCTTGACTAATGTTTGTTACAGGAATGTCTTTTCTTTTTTTTTAGGGGGAGGGAGGGAGGAGATGGGAGGAAGAGAAAACAAATGCTTATTAATGAATTAAATTTTTCTTTTTCTGAGGATGTAAAACATACATACAAATAAAATGCTCCAGTGGAAAAAAATAAAATAAAAGACCACAAGATTGATGGAAGTACATGAGGGATGTGTGTGGAAAAGGCTGGAGAGTAGAGACAACCCAGTGGGTTAGGAGGATTAGGAGCTCATTCCTCCCTCCCTTTCTTTCATTCAAAGAAATGGGGCCTGGGATAGGAAGACTATTAGAGGCAGTTTCCTTGGATCTGACTGATGGACAGTTTGGAAGTGCAAAAGGCAACATGGTGTCATGGATGAAACGCTGGATCTGGGTTTGGGAAGACCTAAGTTCTGTTCCTGCCTCTGACATTTACTAGTTGTGTGTGGTTCCTTAAAACCCCTCCAGACATCATGAGAGGAATGGCCACACTGAAAGCTTAGATCCTTGACATCTTTAAACATCGAAAAGACCAGGGAACTGGGAAGTGCCATGGGGATCCATCACCAAGCCTACCCCTCCTTTTGGCCTTCAATGGGAAGAGGGACACGACCCCCACGGTCCAGAGCAGAGGTGATGTTGAGTAACTGTAGCTCCCCAGGCACCCAGAGTCCACCCAGGGCAGTCAAAAAGCGTTGACCAATGGATGAAGGCAGCACCTCTTCCACATCATGGCTTTGTACCAGGAATTCAGCCTCATATGCAAGTGAGGGGCCTGTGGAAGGACAAGGGAAGTGCCTTGGGCAGGATCCATATAACCCCCCAAACCTCCTATCCTTTCTGACATTCCCAACCTCAACTTCCCAGGCTCTAATATCCTAATCCTCTCTTCTCTCATTTTCCTCTCTTCAAACTTCAAATCCTAATCCCATAGCCTAGTGCCATCTTGAAGTCCCTTTAAAGCTCTACCTTTTCATCCCAGAATCCCCCCATGGTACCCCAAATTCCCAAACACTTTCAGTACTTTATGTTCCTCTTCAGTCCCTTCCCTAATACCAGCTCCCAACTTCCCAAACCCTGAATCCACTCCTTGACTCTCATATTAATAATAATAATAACAAATCTCACATTTTCTCCAATTCCCCATTTCTGGTCCTTACCAGAGCCTCTCAGTTCCACCCCACCACACACACACACACACACACACACACACACACACACACACACTCTAACTCTTCTTTCTTTCCTAGGGGAGATCCTAGAAGGTCTGGCCAGTGTTACCTTCAGGCTCCCCTACCAGCAGCACCAGCCTCTTTCGGGTTGTCTCAAAGCTCTCTCTGTTGTAGGCTATGACCTGTGGGAGGAGATGGGGTGAAGTGAGTGGATGGGGGGTGTCGTCTAAGGGGAAGGAGGAGTAGAACCAGAGGCTTTGCCAAGGGGAGGAGAGTAATGAAAGGAGAGAAGGAGGGGGTAGGGGTGGGTGACATCTGTGCAGCTGGATATTGACTAATTGCCATGCAAATTATATGTAAATAACATGCAAATAAAGCTCCAAGATGCCTTCCACCTCTGGGGAACCATTGAATGTCAGAGCTGGAAGATACTCTTCAGATCATCTGAGCCCAACCCCTTCATTTTTCAGAGGTGGAAGGGTGAAGGGGGAGGGCAGACATAAGGGTTCAGAAGCCCAGGGTCACCATGGGGCTCTTTCTGATACCTCAATGACTTGTTGGCCTCGGTCTTCAAGTGTAGGGGTTCCATAGAGGAAACCAGGCTGACTGGGGCTGCGCTGGGTATAGCGGAGCCATCGAGGCAAATCCGGATGCCCCCGTAGGTGGGCATGGAAGGTGACAAGAGTATTGGGTCTGGGATCTGGGAAGAAGAGGGGAAGTAGGCACAAGGGCACTTCAATACCTAGTTCTCCCACCTCCTGGGGGAAGAGGCAAACAACAGCCGCCCACCCCCCATGGGCACCAAGAGGTACCCGTGTGGTCAGCTCTCAGGAGAGGTGAGTACCCCTTTCCTCAGCCCTTCTCTCCTGATTGATCATAGAGGCCCCATACGCTTCCTGAGATCTTTTAGTCGGGGGGTTAGGGGAGTAGCCCTCCTCACCAGTATCATCAGGTAGGTCCAGAAAACTAGCAGGCTCCAATGTATGAATGAAGACTCTGCCAATGAGAGGGTACAGCGTCTGCTGGGCCACAATACCTCCAAACCTAGACAGGAGTCCTATGGGGACACCAGTGCATACAGGTCCAAATCCCAGAGGCTCAACCTCCCCTCAACATAGTTTTACCAACCTCTAGGAGTAGTATCCTACCTGGAGGTCAGGCTGAAGTGGGGAAGGGGCAGATTAGCTAGAGAGTTGATGGGGAAGAAGAGCTACTCTTTCTTCTTCACGTCTCCCCAGACTGCCCCAAGATATCCTAAGTTGGGTCCCTCCCATGTTCCAGCAGAGCTGGGAGACATTGCTATTTTGAAACCACAGAGTGGCACCTGCCTCGGAGGTGATGTGAGATTGTGGTGAATTTGAGGAACAGAATATACTGGGGGGTAGGTGCTAAAACAGCTCTTCCACTGACCCTCAATTTCTGGGGGGAAAGAGGGAGTCTGAATAGTGTAAAAATTGTCAATCATGACATGGTTGATTAGCAATAATCAGTTACTCTTTGTTACGATTTCATTTTAGGGGGAAATTTCCCCTCCCCCTTCCCATAATCCTATTTGAAGCCCTAGGTATGGCAGTTTGCACCATTACCTGTGCCCACATGCTCCTATCCAATAATGTCTTTCCTAGGGATAGTGTTTGATAAGAGTGGGCTAGGGAAGGGCTGAACTGGTAAGAGGAAAGCCAGTGAAGTGGGCAAGATGTGGGTACAAAACTGGCCACAGAGTGGAGAAAAGTGGTATTGTACTCTAATGGCTTGGAGGATAGATAGAGGAAAGCAGGATGTGGGATGGGGGAGAGGGAAGGGGTGGGACTGTCCAGAGAAAGAGTGTTATCTTCACCTACAGACCCTCAGAGGCAGCAGACAGGAGTTATGTTGGGGGGCTTGGATGCTGGGTTCTCCTGGGGAGAGGGATTCATAGGGTGTGTTAAAAAATAGCCTTGAGCTCCCTGAGTATTTCTTGATACAGGTCCCCTCCCCCCTCTGCCAAATTTAGCCAGGGCTGGGCTACAGGCTCTGAAGCAGGCTGGGCAGCTATGAGCACCATCACAGCCCATTAAAGGAAATGGGATAGAAGTTTGGGACAAAGTTTGGGAACTAATACCCCCTTTTCCCTAGGTCTCCTCAATCCAATCCTAACCCCACCCCACCCTACAACTACTAAGTAAGTCTAGTCCTTCTAGCCTGACCTCATAGGTCACAGCCAATCCCCAAAGCGTCAACCCTGACAGCCCATACACAGTCTTCTAGCCTGATCCCTCAGTCCACCTTTCTAAGCCCCAACCCCATCCTGCTCACACCTCACCAACTCCCCACCCCTTGGCCTGATTCTTTAACCCATCCCTTCCCCTAGCCCCAGCTCTCCTGGGGCAGGCTGATCCCCACTTGCCTATGAGAAGGTAAGTCCAGACCAGCACCAGAGCTGCCGCCATCTCTGCCCCAGCCTCAGCTAGGGCCCCTCTGACTGACACAGACAGGCGGGTGCTGGAGGGGGGAGGGCGGAGGAGAGGGTATTCACACAGGGTAGCTGGGTCCTAGTTGCAGTCCCAAAGATTCTGATCTTCACTGTATTCCACCTTAAGACAGTGACAGATTAGAGGCGGGGTGGGGGGTGGGGGAGAAGAAAAGAAAAGGATGCGCTATGGCACAGGGGTGTAATATGCCCTTTAGTGGATATGGGGGTATAGATTCCTCAGTTTCTCTTCATAAGTCTGCCCAAACCAAGCACCCATGGGCAAAGCCCTATGCCGGGTGCTGGGAGAGAAGCATATCTTCTCTGTCCAGGATGGGGTAAGTGGCAGCCTGCCTAATGGCAGCTTGCCTGGAGGCAGGGGAATGGATGAGGTCACTTCTTACTTCCTGTGTCTATTGGCTGACTCTCCCTTGAGAGAGGACACCAGCTGGGCTCTTTATTTTATTGTTTAATTTGTGTGTGTTTCTTTTCTTTCTCTTTAAGAAACACTTTATTGATGCTTTAAAAAAATTACCATCACTTTACTCTGATTCCCCCCACCTGGATAAAACCCTTCCTTGTAACAAAGGATAATTGAGCAATACAAGTCAACACATTGGCCACATCTGACCATGTATGCCTCACTCCATACCGACAGTCCACACCCTCTGAAAAGAGACAGGAGGGGTGCTTCACTCTCATTCTTCTGAAATCATGATTTTTCTCTGTAGTGATCAGAGTTCTGAGGCCTTTCATTGTTGTTTGCCCTTATAGAACTGTGGTCACCATTGTGGTCACTGTTCTTCTAGGTCTGTTTACCTCATAGTGCATAAGTTCATACAAAACTCTTCAAGTTATTCCATATTCTTTGTATTCATAGGTTTTTAAAATATAATCATTTCATCACATCCATATGCCACAATTTGTTCAATCATTCCTGGATTGATGGGTACTCTTCCTTTCAGTTCCTTGTCATT
Organism: Phalanger gymnotis; assembly: GCA_028646595.1. NCBI lineage: Eukaryota > Metazoa > Chordata > Mammalia > Diprotodontia > Phalangeridae > Phalanger > Phalanger gymnotis. The sequence continues at coordinate 185,828,074 of CM053626.1, forward strand.
AAAAGTGCTAAAATAAATGTTTTTGCATATATGGGGGCCTTTCTACTACCCCCTTTCTCTCTCTCTCTCTCTCTTTAATCATATCTGTTGTAAACTTCACAATCATCAACAAACACAAACTTTTCAAATACAAAGAAGAGGTCAAGACACAGAATCTACATAGAATGATACTTCCTCAGCCTGCTATTTGACTCATTACCGTATTCATTTTCATCATCCTGAATTCTAAGGTGAACCTTATGTTTAATATGTTTAGATATTTCCTCATTAATTTCTAAAATTTAAAAATCTTTCTCATTAACTAAAAACTTAGTTCTGAGATCTTAGACCATGTTTTTAAATGATTAGTCATCTAATAAACTGAAGAAACCTCTTTTTCTCTGAGTAGTTGTTCATCTCTTTTTATCAAAACCCCTAATCTTCTTGGCTTAAATATGTATCAACTTTAGTGGCTACAAGATTTATTAGCAATGTAACTGACAATAACACAAAGACATAAATACTTATTTAAATAGTTATTTGCAATGTTTTAGCTGTAAGAAAGATCATAGCCAGACTCATCTTTTCTATTACTTTTGATCTCTCCTCACATCTAGAACACAGTTCCACTATTCAACTCTCATGATTTCAGCTGTCTCTCAGATCTTCTCGTTTCTTCACAAGATAAGATATAAAACAGTTCTGCCAGGAAAGAAATTTTCTTCTTCTCATTTTTTTCCAGGTCTCTTTCAAATTTTCACTATCAATAGTCTCTCTCAAATAACTCAGTCTCTCTAGAGATGACAGTTAAAACTCAATCTCTACAAATACCAGCGAAAATTTAATCTCTTTACAAATAGCAGTTAACACTCTTTGCTTCCTCATAGATCAAAGTTAAAACACGCCCTCGTCACTGACTGCTCAACAAGTGGCAGTTAGACTGTCATTGTTTAAGATTCCAAGGCTTCTTAAAAATATGATTAATTATAACTCTATAGGAAAACATATTTAAATAGATGTTACAAGTACTATGTAAGAAACTGTGGACTTTTGTTTCCTATAGGTTAAGAAAAAAGGAAGAAAGAAAGAAAAAGGAAGGAAGGGAGAGAGAAAAAAGAAGAGAGGGAGGGAAGGAAGAAGGAAAAAGAGACATCGAAGATTCAACTTTCATCTCGGGCTGGCCTCAAGTTAACTCCTATGAAGGTGAGGGCCAGGGTACCTTTCTTCCTAGAGCACCTCTCTTAAAGGGGATGTCAGGAGTGAGAATGGAGGAGGTGTTTCCATACAGGAATAAAGAAAAAAGGGTTCTAGGAAAGAAAAAGATACTAATGTGCTCCTGTAGGGAGGGCACAATGGCATCCAGACCAGAGGGGACATGATGCCATTAAGAAAACTGCCAGGCTCTGCCCCTCACAGTAGACTGTATGTGGTTTCCCCCTCCTTTTCCTGCTGCCTCAGCTGTTATTTTTAGAGTAACTCTTTCACATGCTTAGTGCTCTTAAGGTGGCAATGCCAGCACCCCAATGCCATTCGAGTCTTGTGGAGGCATGTCACCTCCACTGACAGACCTGCTGCCACTACTTCCCCATCCATCCCTTCTATCACTTCAAAGAGAAAGAATGTGCTCTTAGAGTAGGGAGGCTCTCATGCCCTCCAGGAAGTTGATGCCCAGGTCTAATACGGCCCCCACCCTCTGCTCCAGAGTACATGTGGATGTATGCAAGATTATTTCCTCCCTCGCTGCCCACTATACCAAGGCTGGTTGGTAATTACTATTGATGCTCCCATGTCAGACAAGCCCTAAAGAAACATGTGGCTTTTGATGGTTTGAGAAATTCTTGACCTGTTCGGGCCTCAGTTTTACCTTACATTAGAGGAGGGACCCTTTTGCACAGCAGTTGAGAAAGAAGGTGGCAGGAGAGGCCTGTGAGGGTAGAGGAGGAGGATAAGTTGAGGCTAACTCCTGGGAGCTATCTCTTTCTTATCTCTGTGTCCTTCCCTCCCCGCCCCCACCATCCCATTCTGTCTTGGTATGTCCTTCTCTCTGACTCTCTTGCCTATGTGTCTCTATCTTTCTAGATCCTTTATCTATATCTCTGTCTTTGTCTCCGTCTCTACAAGAGTTTTTCCACCCGGGTGCCTCTCTGTACCTGCATCCCAAGCCTGCTCCTCTCTATCTCTCCCCTTGTTTTTCTGCCCCTCGTGTCTCTGTCTCTTTTGTGTGTCTTTGCATCAGTTTCCCCACTCTGTTTCTCCATTACTCTGTATCCATCTCTCCATCTCTGGGTATGCTCTGTTTTGGGTTCCCCAAGTCTGTCTTTTTAACTACATCCTCAACTGTATCTTTACATCCCTTTGTATCTATCTCCCAGACTCTCTCTTCCCCTTACGCACTTAAATGGACCGGCTGAGCTTGTGATGGTGCCTATCTGCCACCAGAGGGCCCCCGTACCTGTCGTCACTCAGGATCTACGCCTGCGCTAGAAGGGGTCAGGCAAGAAGTGTCCTAGAGAATGTTATCTGTGAGGCTGAACACGGAGGCAGGGGAATGGATGCAATGACCTCTCTAGGCCTTTCAGCTGGATTCAGTGTCTCCTTACTTTCCTGCTCCCACCCTGCCTCTTATTTTTTTTTTTAGGGACATCCCCACTCCACCCCACCCCACCCCCTAAAGAAAAAGAAAACTATTTTGGGAAACCAGAATCAGGCACAGTGCTACTAGCTCCTTTAAGGAGCCAGGGAAGCTGAATGTTTCCTGACCCCCAGCTCAGCTTCTGGGCCCTGAATGTCCCTAGATAATTCTGGGTCTAGACCAGAGAATTTAATCAAATTATGTATTTATTAAGCACCAACTATGTGCACAGAACCATGCTAGGTGCTGAGCAGGGGACAAAATTGTGTGCTCTAGTCATGAGGCAAGGCACATAACATAAAAAGATAACCATAATGATAAGGCAGGGTGGTCCAGGGGATAGAGAGCTGGTCTTGGTGCCAGGAAGATCTGAATTCAAGTCTTGCCTCTGATACATTCTGACTAGCTGGAAAATGGATACACTTACCATCTTGGTTGCTAATTCATAGCAGAGAAGATGTCCATTTCCATTGGTAGAGGGAATTTCTTACACCAGTGAAATCATATATCTAGCCCCTATCTCTATACTAATGACAATTGATATTTATCTGGCATATCAAAGTTTAAGAATTTAGCCTTCATTTGAACTTCACCACAACTGGGGTGGGGGTAGGGTGAGATAGGTGTTATTAGCATTATTATCCCCATTTTACAGAGGAGGAAACCGAAGTTGAGAAAGGTTAAGCATTCTGCCCTTGGTCATAGGCAGGATTCAGACCTAGATCTCTCCCAGCACCAGAGGTAGCAGAGTTCCCACTATATCACGCTGCCTCTCCTTCTGTGGAAATACAACCTAAGTGCCAAAATCGTCCTTCTGTCAATATGTACCAGAGGGCCACAGAAAAGTGACCTTTCTCTGTGGGTTGGAGTGATGATATTAATAATGACTGCCCTGGTAGCATCATGATTTAGATTTAGATGCTGGCTTCTTAAGCCACAGAGGATAGGGTTTGAGCCCCGTCTGGGGTTGTGAATCATTCTTTTGTAGGAGTGAAAGTATCCTCTTTTTAGAGGCAATATGGCATTAGGCTCAGAATCAGAGGTGTTAGTTTCAACATTTAATAGTTCTGTGGCCTTGGAAAAGTCACTTCACTTCTCCAAAACTCACTCTTTTCATTTGTAAAATGGAAATTTATAATGTAACCCGTGCCTCAGCACTTTAAGCTCTGGTGTTGCAACTATTGCCCACCTCCTCTTCCTTTCATGTAAGAATGAATGAGCTATAATATATGGACAACCCCTACTTTCCCCCTGCCCCCATCCTCCCGACTCCACCCAATCATTTGCTTTGGTTCATTTTGCCCTTGCCCTTGCCTCTGGAAATCTCAAAATATAGCTAGACTATAGCTCCTACAGCAGACCCTTGATAAGCATTCAGGGTAAAATTAGTATAACGGAGGCAGGCCAGCCCTTGAATGCTTGCTTGGAGTCCAGGAACCCTGTTATCCTTATACCTAGTGGAAACCCAGACACAAGCATTATTCTGAGATTTCCCAGAGGCAATTCTAAAATGAGTCAAAGAGTGACTAATGTAACAAAGATGCCTAAGATTGGATCCAGTCGGTATAAGCCCAGAGCTTGGGGCACTAGGCCACAGATCACAATAATCCTTACCCTGCCTACCTTTCAGAATTGCTGCCAAGAAAGTAATTTATAATCTCTACTTCCATGTTTCCAATAATTCCACGGAACTCTGTCAGATAGGTAAGTGCAAGTCATCACTAAAGGCTTCTTGGAGAAGGTTAGTTTTGAGTTGGACTTTGAGGTAGGGAGGAAGGTAGAATTTCTCTTCACTACTCCTTCCAGTTAGTTATACAGGGTGTCCCTAAAGTCTGGACACATAGGCAAAAATGCATATTTTCAAGAAATGAAATATTAACAGACCTTAGCCCACTTGACTTGTTTTTCTGGGGTATGCTAAAGGAGATGGTGTACTCAACGAAAATCACAGATGCGACACACTTTGTTGAACGCATAAAGAGCAAATGTGCTAAAATTGATGGCAATGTGGAGTTATCGCATCAAGTTCACGTGAATCTTGCAAAGCGCATCAACCTTTGCATCACAAATGATGGAAATCATATTGAAGATGTTATTTGTTAATGTTCCAATTAAATAAAATGTTGTTGAAAATTGCATTCATTTCATTTCTTGAAAATATGCATTTTTGCCTATGTGTCCAGACTTTAGGAAGGCCCAGTAGTGCTCAGGACTGAACACTCACATCGCAACAACCTTTCAAGGTTTACAGAGGAGAAAACTGAGGCAGGTTAAATACTTTACTCATTCATGCAACTACTAGGTGTCAAAGACAGGACTAGAACTCAGGCCTTCTGACTCCCAAGTCTAGGAGCTTTACACTACATCACAAGTGATATATGAAAATATGTATTAACAGTTTGGGAGGGAATGAAAAAAAGAGTGTGAGTTCTTAGAAAATGCCGACTCAAGGAAGGATGGATACATTTTATTTTTTTCCACAACTTCCCTCCGTATCTCTGGGGCTCCCACGCCTGACGATTGCTGCCTGTGCCTTGCAAAATACATCTTTACAGTCCCTCCAAGCCCAGCTAAATATAGACTTTCTTTTTAAGCAATAAGCAGGGGAAGATTTGGAGAAATCGCTTCTCTTCACTGACCCCCCCCCCAAATAAAGAAGTCCCATTAATAAACATACTCCTTTCCTTCCTTCCTTGGACAGACATGTGATGTGTGCTTGTCTCATATGTGAGTACACTTCTATAGATCTGCATATATTATAAATATATCAGATCTTGAGATGAGGGGAATGGAATGAGGAGGAGATGGTTATGATGCCAGGAACGGGAGTAGGAGAGAGAACAGGGATTACAAAGGGGGAAGGGGTCATTATAGAGATTCCTCTGCCTCCAGGCTAAATGGAAGCTCAAGACTTAGGTGTGGTGGAAATGGAGGATTCTGTGTTCTGATACTAAGAATGACTGAACAGCGAAGCTCGAAGCTTGCTAGATGGGGACCAGATCCATTTCCCTTGGGTTCTGTCCCCCCTCAGGAAGCTGTGAGGATTGAAAAGAATTCCAGGTCCTGAAGGGGGGGGTGGGGATGGCAGCAGCTCTGGGAGAAGCTGACCAATCCCCTTTAAGTGGGACCACTCAAGGGATGGACCATAATAATGGCTGACATTTACATAGCACTTTCAGGTTCAAAAATTGATCCATTATCTCACTGGAGCCTCACAACAAGCCTGTGGAGGTGGGTACCACAGATATTATCATCATCCCTATTTTACCAAAGAAGACACAGGGCTCAGCAAAGTTAAGTGAGTTGCCAGGAGTCACACAGCTTGTAAGTGTCCCAGCTGGGATGTGAGCTCAGGTTACTTTGAAGGCCAAATTCAGCACCACGTTTGCTGTGGCATGCTGCTTCTGCCATCCAATAGAGAGGCATTTCACAAATAATACAGAAAGATCCGATTGCCCCAAATGAAATGCCGGCTGTCCCAAAAGTCTTAGTGCAGTCTGAATCGCTATTCCACCTCAGATGCTCAGACTCAGACCCAGACCCACTCAGGATGCACCCGTTTCCCCAAGTGGAGGCCCATGCTCACAGCTGCCCTTCACCTCATACAAAATGCTAAGAGGAACTCAGACTTAGGTAAACACACACTTCATGATGTGTACTCAGTTGGAGACACAGACAAGCACATTCATATATAAAATAAGAGGGTTGGCCTAGATAATCAGTAAGGTCTCTTCCAGTTTTTCCAGGCCGCAGCTCTGTGATTCGATGACTGACCACCCAACTAAGCAGCATATGATTTCAGAGCTGGAAGGGCCCTTTGAGGTCACCTAGACCAACCCCCTCCCCTCCTCATTTTACAAATGAGGAAACTGAGGCCCACAGGGAAGAATTAACAGGGCCAAGCTCATCTTCACCAAGGCCAGACCCCACTAGGGGAGGGGATGAGGTGGGGGAAGCCCACAAAGAATCCATAAAGTAGATCTTCCACCAAGAGAAGTACTTGACAAGGACCAGGGGTCTGACTCTCTTCTGCTGACTTCTCACAGAAATGGTGCCATCGGTAGCAGCACAGAGCTGAATTAGGGAGGGGGGAGGATGGGGGGGGCCAGGTACAAAGTATACTGATATAGGGGGTAAGAGGGACAAGGGGCCTGAGTCCAAGTCCAAATCCTAGTGCCCTCAATGACCATTCAATGAATTCAGTTCAACAAACACTAGTTAAGGGCCTACTATGTACAAAACGAGAGGCAATGTGGGATAGTGGATAGGGGGTTGCCATTGGGGACAGGAAGAGAGACCCTCAAGCCCTTCCTCAGATGTTTCTTATGAGCTGAAGATCTGATCTATACCAGGAGCAAGAGTTTCCATACCGAGATTTCTCCCACGCCAATGAAATCACAAGTCCAGCCTGAGCCCTTTCCCCACATGAATGAATGAATGAATGAATGAATGGATCGATGGATGGATGAATAACTTCATCATATTGGACATCATGGGGGGAAAAAGGACAATCTTTTTGGAGACAGCTAGGTGACCTAGTAGATAGAGCCCTGTGCCCCAGGAGGACCTGAGTTCAAATCTAGCTTCAGACATTTACCAGTTGTGTGACCTTGGCCCAGTCACTTCACCTCTATCTGCCTCAATTTCCTTACCTGTAAAATGAGAATAACATTACACTTACCTTCCAGGGCTGTTGTAAGGCTCAAATGATATCCTATTTGTAAAAAGTGCTTAGCACAGTGCTTGGCACATAGTAGGCACTTAATAAATGCTTCCTTTCTTTATGATCAGTGTGGTACTGGGGGAAGAACAAAAAATACACACAGATCACTAATAATATACATTTGAATGTGATAGAATGAATTTGGAGCAGTTTAACAAAGGAGGACGGAACATCTGAGGAAGATTCAGAGGACCGATGGCGACTGATGCTTCCCACTTCCTGACACAGAGGTGAGGGATGGAACGTGCACGAGACAGATTTTTCAGATGTAGGCGATACGGGAATTGGTTTTGTTTGACTCTGCATTTTTGTTATAAGAGTTTTGTCTTTCTTTTTGTTTTTCCAACGTGAGGAGGGAAGGTGGGAGGGACAGAAAATAAATACTTGTTAATTGAAAATACATTAAATTTAATTAAGAAAAGCAGAAAAAGATTTGAGGAAGGAGAGATTCCATCTAGCTCAGAAGATCAATGAGGGCTTCAGGTGGGAGGTGACCCCAAGCTGGGCCTTGGTAACAGAGAATTCCAACAGGCTAAGATGATGGGTGTTGGGGGAAGGTCCATTCCAAAGCATGGGAGGAGGCGCTATGTGCAAATGCACCATGTGCAATGGACAGGTTGAGAATGAAGAAGAGTACATTCACCTTGGCTTTCTGAGTACAGAGTCCACGAGTACAAGGGAGTAGTGGGAAATAAGGCTGGAAAGATTAAAGGGAGCCAGATAATAGAGGGCCTCGAATGGCAGGCTAAGGAGTTTGCATTTTATTTGCAGGCAATAGTGAGTCACAGGAAGTCTGTAAATGAGGGTGACACGGTCAGACCTGTGTCTGAGGACGATCATAGTAAGGGCTGTTTGAAAGAGACACAGATTGCAGCTAGGAGGCTATTGTAATAATCCAGGTGAGAAGTAATGAGGACTTGAAGAGTAGTAGTGATACAGTTTGAGTGGAAAGAGGTGGGGAGAGAAGGGCTTGAGAAATATCATGTAAATAGATGCTGCCAGACCTGGCAACTGATTGGATGTGCACAGGAGAGAGTCAAAAGATGATGTCTTTTGAGCTTGGAGATTATTATGTGTGTGTATGTGTGTGTGTGTGTACATATAGTATGTATGTGTTTATATGTACATATGCATATAGTGTGTATATTTACATATATGTGTATCTAGGTAGTATATGTGTACGTGTGTGTATGTATGGATATATATGTATGTGTAAGTATATATGTATGTCTGTATATATATACTATATGTACAGATATACACATATATACATATATATACCTATGTGCAGGGCAGCTAGGTGGCACAGTGGATAGATCGCCAGCCCTGGGGCCAGGAGGACCTGAATTCAAATCTGGCTTCAGAAACTTACTAGCTGTGTGACCCTGGGCAAGTCACTTCACTCTGCCTCAGTTTCCTCATCTGTCAAATGAGCTGGAGAAAGAAATGGCAAAATCCCATCTTGGTGCATTTGCACATGCTGCCTCTAGTATCTTTCCCAAGAAAACTTCAAAAGGGATCACAAAGAGTCAAACGTGACTAATGGACTAAAAAAGAAGAATAAAGAAATTCAGAGAAAGATCAGGTTTGGAAAAGAAAAGGAAGAGTTCCGTTTTGGAAATGCTGAATCCATGTGGAGATATCTAGCAGGTAGCCGGAAATATGTGACTGATACAGGGACGTGCTGGTAAACGTTAACTGGCTCTCTCATAAAAAAAATACCTGTATAAATGATGTGCTTTTAAGTTTAATCTGAGTTATTAACATTTTCTCCATCACTTTCATCAGTCAAGATAACAAAACAATAAATCAAATCCTAATTTTTTTCTTTGCTGATTTCCAAAATATAAATGCGCACATTGAAAATTGAATATTTGACCAACTTCGATAGACTTAGCTCTTCTCAGCAATGCAAGGATCTAAGATAACTCCAAAAGACTCATGATGGAAAATGCTACTCACATCCAGAAAAAGATCTATGCAGTCTGAATGCAGATCGAAACATACTATTTTTTTTTGTTTGTTTCTTGTGGTTTTTCCTTTGGTTCCAATTTTTCTTTCACAACATGACTAATGTGGAAATATATTTAATATGATTGCACATGTATAGTCTACATCAGATTGCATGCCATCTTGGGGAGGGGGCAGAGGGGAGAAAATTTAGAACTCAGAATCTTATGGAAGTGAATATTGAAAACTAAAAACAAATAAATAAAATTTAAAAAATGAAACAAAAAATAAAAACCATCTTCCCCTCTAATTTTCATGTTTTAAATAAGGTAATAAAGCTCGTCATCTTCTACAATCCTTCTCCAAAAAAGAAAAGAAAAGAAAATTGAATAGTTGGTTCTCAGAAGCTGGTATGAGCTAGTTCCGACATCCCACTGACTGGAGCTCAAAGAGATCAGGCCTGGGGAGAGAGATTTGTGCATCCTTCTTACAGAAATGATGGCTAAAGTCAGGAAAATGGATGAGATGGACAAGAGAAGGTTTTAGAGAGAAAAATGAGGGAGGACGGAGAGAAATGTCCTTAATGGGTAAGAAAAAGGAAGAGAAATCTCCATAGGAATCAGACAGGAAAAGCTAGGTGACTTAGAACGGGGTAACAGAGGGCTGATGGTCAGGGTTATCCAAGGTTAAGGATTAGCAACACGGAGACAGGGAAAGTCAAAGGATGTGTGTATGGGCATGGGTGTGCACACTAGTGTGTGTGTGTGTGTGTGTGTGTGTGTGTGTGAGTGTGTGTGTGTGTGTGTGTGTGTAGAGAGCATCCTTGAAATGAGTCTAGCCATATCTGGATTCAGCCAAAGGGCTGCACTTGAGGACCTAGAGGGCCACAGGTGGCCTCGAGGCTGCAGGTTCCACATCCCTGGTAGCCTTTTATTCAGGGTCATACTTATGAAGAGGGCATCTAGGTGGCAAAGCAGATACAGTGCTGATCCTAGAAGCAGGAACACCTGTGTTCAAATCCCATCTCAGACACTTCTACGTGACCCCAGCAAGTCAACTCTATTTGTCTCAGTTTCCTCATTTCTAAAATGAGCTGGGGAAGGAAATGGCAAACCCTTCCAGGATCTCTACTAAGAAAACCCCAAATGGGGTCATGAAGACTCAGACACAGTGACTAAAATACAACTGAACAAAAATACTTGAAGGCTCAGGTAGTGATCACCAGTGTGTTCTCCAACTGAAAAAGCTTCTTCTGCTCCCTCCCCATCTTACCAGTCTGGGTCATACTGCTCGTCGCTAATGGGGCACTTCAAAGTGTCAAGCGAGTCATCCATGAGGAGGGCTCTTCCTTCACCTACATCTCTCTTTCTCTCAGTTTCCCCATCTGTAAAATGAAGGTGACCACTCAAAACTTCTCTACCAAAGTAAATAGGAGAAAAGTGTGCTTTGGAACCAAATTTCCCAGGGAAGAGAAAGGACAGATTTACCAATTAATTCAACAACTACTTATTAGGGACCAACTTTTATTGTTCAGTCATGTCTGAACTCTTCATGGTATCTCTTGGCAAAGATACTAGAGTGGTTTGTCATTTCCTTCTCCAGAGGATTAAGGCAAATAGAGGTTAAGTGACTTGTGCAGGGTCACACAGCTAATAAGTGTCTGAGGCCAGATTTGATCAGGTTTTTCTGACTCCAGGACCAGTGCTTTATCCACTGAGCCACCTAGCTGCCTCCTTAAGGCTGAACAGAAATGGGCTGGTACTGCAACAAATGCAATAGTTTGGACAGTAATAATTTCCTAACTGGACCAAAAAAACCCTGGCAATAAATGTCTCCCCCAAAGGGGGTGAGGGGAATCTTTCCCCGGGGGGAAAGGACTATCAGGATTTAGATCTGGATCTGAGGCAGGGGATGGGATGAGGCGACCTCTAGCTTTCCCATCACCACCCTCTAGTAGTTCCTGCCCCACCCAGTTTCCTTCTTAACCCTAGGGAAGAAGTGATTGCAAAGCACTTAGCTCTCCCTAAAAGCTTCTTCTGGAATTGTGAGTGCAATGGGCAGGAAGAAGGAGGGAAGCAGCCCAACAAACCAAGGGCCCATTAAATAATAATTTTTATTAATTCTGTTCAGGTCCACTTGGGACTTCATTTGGCCAGTATATTAGGGGGGTGCATCTCTACCTCATCCCAGATCCTGAAGCACTTAACTTATCTTTGCCCCCAAAATACCACAGGCTAGGCATCCTGGTAATTCAGTACCATATTTGAGCTCCAGTTAAGAGAGAAGGGTGGAGAGGAAAGGAGAGATAATGGCATTGGAGGCTAGAGGAAACTAGCAACTTGGCTTTGCTATTGTCTCTCTCCCTGAAGGACTTGAGCATCAGTTTCCCCATCTAGCCAGAAGCAAGGAAGAAATCCTTAAGCATTTGAGATGATTGACCCTTCTGGATATCAGAAGTAATGAATAGAGAACTCCAGTCCATACAAGACTATAGGAGGCTCTGTTCAACCCCATACCCCAAAATGGTAGGTCCTCAAGGAGGTAGGTCCTTTTAAAGGGTTCTCCAGCTTTGCCCCTAATCCTGATCTTAGGATTTAGCAAGGGCCCAGCTGCAAGAGGGAGGCTCCAAAGCCTTCTCTCTATCATTCCCCCAAGAAACTAGCAATGGCATAATGGAAAAGACAGGGCAGCTAGGTGGCACAATGGATAGAGTACCAGGCTTGAATCAGGAAGACTCATCTTCTGAGTTCAAATCCAACCTCAGACACTTCCTAGCTATGTGACCCTGGACAAGTCACTTCACCCTGTTTGCCTCAGTTTTCTCATCTGTAAAGGAAAAAAGAAATGAGCTGGAGAAGGAAATGGCAAACCACTCCAGTATCTCTGCCAAGAAACTCCACATCTGCTAAAAATGGGGTCATGAGGGGTCAGACATACAACCAGAAAGACTCAGCAATGACAAATGGAAAGTACACTGGCTTAGAAGTCAGAGGATCAGGGTTTAAGTCCTAGCCTGGCCATAGGTGACCTATTTTTGCCCATTGTTGGGGGTGGGGGGTGTTGATTGAATGTCAAGAGCTGAAAGGGACCCACCCTATGCATAGATTCCCTTGCTACCAAGGTTCCCTTGAACAAGTCAGTCTCCTTCTTTGGGGCCCTAGTGTCCTTATCTGTTTAAAAAAAAGAGAGGGAGTATTGGATTAAATCCCCTTTAAGATGCCTCCCAGCTCCAAACCTGTCATCATCATTATCATCGTCATCGTCATTATTATTATTATTGTCATCCTTCTTGCTGTTCTTGTTGCACACTTAAAGACAGCCTAAAGGTTTGCAGCGTATTTTCCTCATAACAACCTAATATAGGAGTAACAGCCCCAAGAGGAGTCAGTGAAAATACTGTTGTCATTACACAGTTGAGAAAATAGGATCAGCGGTCAAGTGATGTTGGCCAGGGTTCTAAAGCTGGGAAGTGACTCTGGGGTCCTAAGGTCTGGGAGGTACCTTTCAGCTCTCACATTCTATGAATCCTCCCACACGGGAGGAATAGAGGTGTCTCCAGCTATCTGTCTCCGTCCAGTCAGTGTCACTGAGGACCTCCTTCTTCGGGGGCCGGGGGCGGGGGGGGGGGGGGGGGCGGAACTGTCTCCCAGGGTTAGCTGGGCTAGGCTGGGTTAGAGTGTAACCAGGAGGCAAGAGCCTAGGGTCTCCCTCCAGTCTGGAGCTCAGTTCCTAGGAGCTTCTCCCCAAATGCCCTTTAGCTCTGGCCCTGTCGACTGCTGCTGTACTGGGGTTCCCAGACCCTTTCCACATCCTTATCCCCAAAGATCGGGTTATCTATATCCCAGGGTCCTAGACACCCCCTATCCCAATCAGCTTCTCCTTAGGGACTGGAGGGCCCTCCGTCCCTGGGATGACTCTACTACCCCCCTTCTCTCCAGGCGGACAGGGCCAGCTGCCTGAGTGTGGGAAGTGCGGAGGGGGAGGAGGAGGATGGGAAGAGGGGAAAGGGGGGCGGAGAGGGAGGGAGGGCGGCAGGAAGGCTAGAGATGCAGGAAGCAGTCTCGAGTGGGGGGAGGCTTTGTGCTTGAGTTGTCTTCTGGGTCCTAGGGTCCTCCGTGTACCCCATTTTTAGGCTCTGGGAAAAATGAGGCAGAGGGCACAGGTTTTCTGGGGTTGAGGTGGAGAAACTCCCTCCACTGATCAGGGCATCTAGGGGTGGGGCATCGCTGAAGCAGCTTCTCAATACTCCCAGGGTTTGGGTCCCCCAAACTGCTCTCAAAGCAGGACCTCAATTCTCTCTCCTTCTGAGGACATAGTGTGGAGATAGAGAGACAAGGATGGGGTGGGGAGGAGGGGTAAATCCTTGCCCAGAGCCTAGGAGCAGTTATTCTAAAGGCAAAAGTAAACGACACCATTGGGAAAAAAAAGTCCGACCTCCAGGGCCCTTTTGGCCTCACCTCCAAGAACCTGTTATTTCTGTTGGAGAAACGCCCAGGCCAGGAACTCCAAGGATCAAGGAGAAAGACCGGGACCCCATTTAATCCCACTTTGCAGTCTCCTAAAAGGTCAGAGTAGCGGTGTGCGGAATTTTTCCCTCCACCCCGATCCAGACAGACTGGATCTCGTTTTCTTAGTTATTCCGCCTCTCTCCAACATCACCCAAGAGCTGGACGCATAGGGGGTACTCCCTAAAAGCAAGTCCTTCCGACCTACTCGTCTCCTACCCAGCGTCTGAGTTTGGGGGGAGTTGCAAAGAAGCAGTTGAAGAGTGTGCCCCCTTTCCTGAAGGGGTGAAGCGGCTGTGTCCCTGGATCGGAATAAGAGATGGAAATGGACAGGCTTGCAGTTGATTGGTGTGTTGGCGGTGGGGGTTTAAGGGGCGGGTCTACTAGTGACTGGCCCTTGAAGCCTGGAGAGAGGGTTCCACTGCGAGGGGGTGGCTGGGGCCCAGGTCCCCGGAAACCCCTGTCGCTTTAGGACCCAGAAGGGCCCGTCCCCCAGCGGCCGCTAAGAGAAGGGCACCGGCTCAGTTCTCAGGCAGCAGCGGCTGTGGCAGAGGGAGAGAAAGACAGAGGAAAAGGGGAGTCGGGGGGGAGGGAAGCAGGCAGACAGGCAGGCAGGCCGGAACAGAGGGGGAGCGGAGCCCGGACCGAGCTGGGGCTGTGCGAAAGAACAGTGACAGCAGCATAAGAATCTCGAAGAGCTCCGAGGCAGGACCATGGCTCCCGGGGTCCCCCGGCCCCCAGAGATCCGAATCTGCCATCCCGGGTGGGGGATGGACTGACTGCCTGCTTGCCTGTCTCTCGCTGACACCGCCGCCTACAATGTGAACTGGATTCCGCCCGCCGCTTGTTCGGGGGGAGGGGTGGGGAGGGAGGGGGGCTCCGACTGTGGTCTGCCGCTTGTTTTGGGGGGGTCAGATTCGAGCAAGCCCCTTGGAGGGGTTTTTGGGGGGAGGGGATCCGGACGGTAGCCGGTCCCTTGTTCGGAGAAGGGGCAGAGAAAGGGGGGATGCGAACCCGGCTCCCCCCATCATGATGAAGACGGAGCCGCGCGGCCCCGGGGGCCCCCTTCGCAGCGCTTCCCCTCACCGCAGCGCCTATGAGGCTGGTATCCAGGCCCTGAAAGCCCCGTCCGACACCCCGGGGGCAGACGAGGCCCCGAAGGCTCCCCATCACAAGAAATATGGCTCCAACGTCCACCGGATCAAGAGCATGTTCCTCCAGATGGGGACTGCTGGGCCTCCCGGCGGCTGGGGAGAGGGGAGCAGCGGTGCAGGGGGAACCGGGCCTCCGGAGCCCCCTCCCCGGGTGCCTGAGCGCTCGGTGCGCCTCTCCCTGCCCCGGGCCAGCAGCCTCAACGAGAACGTGGACCACAGCGCGCTGCTGAAGCTGGGCACCAGCGTGTCGGAGCGGGTGAGCCGCTTCGACTCCAAGCCGGCGCAGCCGCCCCAGCCAGCGCAGCCGCCCCAGCCGCTGTCCAGGCTGCAGGAGACAAGGAAGTTGTTCGAGCGCAGCCCAGCCGGGGCGGCGGCCGGGCCGGGCGGCGACAAGGAAGCCGCCACCCGGCGGCTCCTGAGACAGGAGCGGGCCAGCCTGCAGGACCGGAAGCTGGACGTGGTGGTGCGCTTCAACGGCAGCACCGAGGCTCTGGACAAGCTGGACACCGACGCCGTGTCCCCGACCGTCAGCCAGCTGAGCGCTGTCTTCGAGAAGGCAGACTTAAGGTCTGGCCTCCACCGGGGGCCCGGGGCGCCGCCGCTCAACTCCAAGCTGGTGAGCAAGAGGTCTCGGGCTTTCCTGCCTACACCTCCCGCCCCATCGGGTGATGGGCCCGCCGAGAAGGAACGGGGCCCTGGAGGGCAGCCGCAGCCTCAGGGGCAGCCCCAGCAGCCACTTAATCGCTCGGCACCGGTCCGCCCGCCCCCCAAGCCCCGGGAGGTGCGCAAGATTAAGCCAGTGGAGGTGGAGGAAAGTGGGGAATCGGAGGCCGAGGCAGCAGCTGGAGAGGTGATCCAGGCTGAGGTGACCGTTCACGCGGCCCTAGAGAACGGGGCCGTGGCTGCAGCGGTCCCCGCCGGACCCCCAGAGGAGCAGAGAGCTCAAGCTGCCCCGGAGGATGAAGCGGACGGAGAGAGAGGAGTAGGGGTCTCGGGGGGAAGCCGGGTGCCTGACGCGGCCCCCGAGGAAGGGGATGAGTCCAAGAGGGAGGACTTCTCCGAAGCGGACTTAGTGGACGTGAGCGCCTATAGTGGGCTTGGGGAGGACTCTGGCGGTAGTGGACTGGAGGAGGAGGAGGAAGAGGACGACGAGGAGGAGGAAGATGGAGAGCCCCCCTACGAGCCAGAATCGGGGTGTGTAGAGATCCCAGGGCTCTCGGAGGAGGAGGAGCCGGTCCCTAGCCGGAAGATCCATTTCAGTACTGCACCCATCCAAGTAAGTGAGGTCCCTTGGCACCCACTCCCCCCCAACCCCCTGCCATGTGCGTTCTGCCCGCCTCCGCCCTGCCAGCTGAGGTTGGCACGTTGAGTCAGCTCCCTCATTGGTGGGAACCCTGCCCCCTCCCAGCTATTCCCTGCAGCCCTGACCCAGAAGTGATTATATTTGGGAAGGAGTATTGCTTAGTTAGAACTATTTATATGGGATAAAATGAAGCTCATCAGAGTGTCCCTCAAGAAGCTGTGCCCTGTGTCGGAGTAAAGGCAAGCACCAGGCTAGCATTGCACCAGTCCCCTCCCCATGCCCTACATCTCCTGCTTCCCCCTCCAGCGGGGGTGGCTGCCAGGGAGGGTATCTACAGTTAGCCATGCTTCTGGTCCCCTTTGGCGTGCTGGCCTACTCTTCCCTTCCCCCCCCTCCCACCTCCAACTATGTGTCAGAGGGAGAAGGTGGGGAAGGAGGAAGAGGAGGTGACTCTCCCTTTCCTGCTCACCCACACAGCTGCCTGGGGCAGGCAGTCTATGCCCTGCCCTTGATAATGCCAGATTATTTTTCCCATTCCCAGAAATCCCTTCATTCAGGGAGCCTAGGGGCAGACAGTGGGATAGTTGGGGGATGGGGATGGGGAGAAGAGGGTAGCAGCCTGAGATCTCCTTTAGGGAAGACTCCAAACTTAATGGAGAGGGCACACCAAAAAAGGCGGATGGAACAAACCTGAGAGATCGTTGCCCTCCTCTCCCTCCCCAAAGGCGGGGGGCGGGGGAGGGGAGCAGAAGGAAGCAGCGCTTTCCCCGGTCCTATCTAAGTCAGCATTTCCCCCATTTCAACTTTGCAGAAGTGAAAGGGGGAAGTAGCAAAGGGAGAGCTCAGGAGTAGGATCACATGACTCCTAGGGTGGTAGGCAGGTGATAGGGTCTAGGGACTTTCTACCTCTGGGGACTTCCCTCCCACTCACCCCCACCTCACTGGAACTCCTGAAGAACCAGGGTTTTCCACGGTGGTGTTAATAAAGATGGATTGAGATCTCCAGGGTGAGGAGTTTGAGATCTGGTTCAGGGAGGGTGCTGGAGGGGGGGCCTTCTTGACTTCCTATGAGTGAGGCCCCCTGGGGATATCAAGAAAAAAGGGTTGGGGAAATGGGGACAATCTAGAAAGGGAAGGAGTCTGATTCATGCCCCCTCCTTCTTTATAATCATTTAAAGGGCCAGATGCCCCAAAGCTCCAAAGAACCTACTCTGGTGGTAGATTCCGTTTGTGAGATCATAATGACCCCTGGCCCCCATAACTGAATAGAATGTTAGAGCTAGAAAAAGAGATCTTAAAGATTGCTCAGTCCTACCCTTTTATTTTACCGAGGATAAAATTGAGACTAGCAGGCTCTTTCCACACTCCTTCAGTAAGGGTGAAAAGGAGGTGGGGGGAGGGAGTTTGGAAGCCTTGAACTGCTTCTCCATTGAGATTCCCCTTTCTAAGCCCTAGTAAACCACCCCCCCCCCACACACACATGCTCACTACCATGCCTAATAAATGCTTTTGATTCTTTAGATGAGAATGAAGTATATTAAGGTTGGTGTGTGTGTGTGTATGTGTGTGTGTGTGTGTGTGTGTGTGTGTGTGTGTGTGTGTGTGTAGACAGAGGAGGTGTTAGAGCAACATGTCAAGAACTGAGTCCCAGGTCTGGCCCCAGCATAGATGATTGGAACCCCAGCATTTCTGTAGCTTCCTTTCCTCCATGTCTTTGAACTCCCTCACCCAGATCTAGCCCTAGAACTGAGACTCCAGAATTCTTTGGCTTGGGTAACTCTGGGGCCTGGCCTTCTCTTCTCTATCCCTCCCCCTCCTAGACTGGCATGAGGGGCTAGCATTCCATTCCCCCCCCCCCCATCTGTTTGTTTATCATTTCCATAACAACCTCATGGCCAATGACCAGCCCTTCCTTCCCTAGGGATTGGGAGAGGCAAAATTTCCCTTCCCTAGTCCCTGAGCTATCCCCTTCCAGCCAGTTGCAAATGGGCAGGGTTAAAAGTGGGTGGTTGCACCCCTCACATACAGTCAGGACCTGTATTATACCCCTGGGTAGTGGGAACAGAGGGTCCTGGCTCTGCTGCCATTTCACCAGCCAAATCTCCCCCAATCAGATGAAGCCATAGAGTCACTGAATGAATGTCAGAACTGGGAAGGGACCTTAGAAACAGATCACTCTAGTCAATTCCTTCCTTTCACAGAGGAGGAAACAGGATCATTTGAAGGAAATGACTTGCCCAAGGTCACACACACAATGGCAGAGATGAGCCTAAAACCCAGACCTTTTGACTTCTCTTCCATTATAGCATGCTGTCCTTTTTCTCAGGGTATAGGGAGGAGATAAAAGCTTGGTAGGGAGAGGAGAAGGTAAGAGATGTGGAGTCCTCTGACCCATTGAGAAGTCCCCGTGGGATAGGTGAGGCTATCAGGAATTGTTTGACCTTGTTTCTCTAGGTCCAGGATATTTTGGCACCCAGAAAATGTTTGACAAGAGCCCCTTGCAACCTGTGACTGAGAAGTTAATAGACTTTTAACCTTGACGTTTAGAAAACCCAACTCTATAATTGAGGCCTTAGGTTAAAGACTTGTATAAGTATGAGCTGTAAATGACTTATGTTCTATGACTTATGACCTTTGGGGGGATTTCTTGCTCTTCCACCTGAAACTGTGATGTTGGGGATCTGTCCCTCAGCCCATTCTCCAGGGACATTGATAACCCTTTGACACCTGGGATCTCAAAGCTATAAGACCCATAAACTGATGCCTCTGAAGAAGGGTGGAGGGTAGGATCAGTCAACAAGCATTTACCTGGCTTGGATGACTGTGTAGTTGTACCAGACCCCTCTGGGGCCTAGAGAGAAACATAAGACTCCAGCTCATCTCATTGGGGAGATAAGACACACACACCCCATGGGAAGATAGCTAACTTGACAAGGCAGCTGTATAATAAGTGCCTGCCAGAGTGTGAGGTGCAGACAATGAGTGGTGTAGGATTCAGAGGAAGGAGAGATCCCTGTGGGCTTAGGTGAGCTGAGAAGGCTTCAGGAAGATAGTGAATTTGGAACTGAGCCTTCAAAGTTTGGTTAGGATTTTGATAGGATAGAGAGGAGAAGAAAGGGCCTGGCCTGGGTGTGAGCAAAGGCATGGAGCTGAATTTGAGAGACTGGTGTCTAATGAATAACTCACCAGTTGGACTTGCTATCAGTAACACCTGAGTTCAAATCCTGCTTCTGACTCTCACTGGCTTGTGTGACTCTGAGAAAATCACCCTGAAATCATCCTTCATCTGTAAAATGGGTCAATAATAAATCCTACTTCACAGGGCTGTTGTGAGAACCATTTGGGATAAAAAACATTTTTAAAGCCTTGATGGCACTATATAAATGTGAGTTATTATTATTACTTGGGGGCAGGGGAAGGGGACAGTGAGTAGACCCAGTTGGTGATGGTTTCTGTAGGGGAGTGAGAGGATAAGAATGAAAAGATATGCACAGGTCCCCACCCATAGCTGGTCCCTGGAGTTTAATCTGTCAGAATCACCTGGGTTCTGGTTCCAGCTTTGACACTAGCTACCCAAGTTCTGTCCCCTCTTCAGACCTCAGTTTCTCTTTTGTAAAATGAAAAGGTTGCACTAGACTGGCTGGCCCGAAAATTCTTTGTTCTAAAGGTCCCTGCCAACTCCAACATTCCGTGACTCTTTGTCCCCATCCCCCAACTCACAGTTTGGATGGAAGACTGGGGCCCAAGCAGAGCAGAGGACTCAAGGATATCTATACTGCCCTCATTCCATTGAGCAGAGAAATGAGATTGCCCTGGTCCTGGCATTAGAGTGAAGGTGGGATGCTTTCTGTGGGGCATGGGTGGAAGTAAGAGAAGCTAGTGCTCCCCTCCCACTAGCCCAGGCTGTCAGATGGCCTCAGTCCCCCCACCCCTCGCCCCCGCTTGGCACTGAATGGTGCCAACCTGTCGTTAGAAGCATTGAAGCATGAAAATGCCACCATGCCCAAAATGATCCTCATTAATCTGCCACTGTGGACACCCATACATACACCGCACCTCAGGCCCAAAGACAGGCACCTTTTCACAGAATGGGCCCTGCATGGGGCTGGCATTTGCAGTGCTGAGAACCCTTAAGGATGCTGTCCCTGTTCTGCATCTGTTATATCTTCTGGGAGCAGAGAGGACACCCTTTGGAGAGGCTGGCCCTGTTTAGAGCTCCTTAGATTCCTCAAAGCTTCTCTTAAGTCAGGACAGTGGCATTGGCCCTGGCGCCTTCAATCAGGCATTCTTTACAGAGCCTCAGGTGGCATGACCCATTGGGTAGACTGGAACATTTTATGGTGCTCTAGTGAGACTAAAGAAGTTCAGGCTTCACTCCCTAGTCATGCCCATGGGCACTGCTGGTGAAGCAATATCTGATTATAGGGAAGTAGGGAGATGGGGTAAGGAGTGGGGAAGATATTGAATATCCTTTTTCTTTCCTAGTGGAAGAGATCCCTGTGGGAGGTGCCAAAAGAAAATGTGGGCTCTGTTAGGGGTGTCTTTTTGGAGGGGGTTGTTTTTGTTTTTTTCAGTCTCAAATGAGGACAGTCTTAATTCAGTGACCTGATATGTGGGCACTCGAGGGTGCAACGAGAGAAATCGTGGGCCACTATGATCACATGAAGAAAAGCCCTTCTCACTAAAGGAGAAGGGGGGAGAGAGGAAGGCCTGGAATTTTTCCCCTTTGCCTCCCCTACCCTCAATGTCTTCTCCCCATCCCCCAGAAATCAGGTTACAGGCAGACACAGGATTCTTCTGTGTCCTCTCTGGCTTCTGTCCTGTTGTTTCTCCTTTTCTTTATCCATTTCTTTCCTGCTCTTCTCTCCCTCCCCTCCCCCCACCCCTGTCTCACACCCAGTCCCCTCCTCTTTCTCCCCATCTGGCTCCCTCCATACTCATCTCTATTTTCCTCTTGTGTTTTCCCATCCTTTTTCTCCTCCCCTCCTTTTTTTTTTTTGCCCTTTTATTTTTCTTTCATTTTCATCCTGTATGATTTTCTCTCCCTCATCTCTCTCATCTCTGTCTCTGGGTTTCTCTCTGTTACTAGCTTTCTGGGCCTGGCTGGTTTTCGATCTCCTGCTTATCATTTCATTGCACTTAGAGCGAGAGACCATGTAGTTAACCTTCATCACTTGACAGAGTGAGAAATAAGGTCCAGAGAGGCCAAGTGATTTGCCCAAGTCCGCACAGGTAGGGGACGTTGTGGGCCTGAGGAAAGCGTACCCAGCCAGGAGGAGGCATGCGCAGCTTGCTGCCTCGTCCTTGGTTGCCACCCTGGGTTACCCTCCTCCTCCAGCCCCATCCCTCCTTCCCTGCCCCCTCCAACTTTCCTCTTTCCTATGCCCAGGTGTTCAGCACATACTCCAATGAAGACTATGACCGTCGCAACGAGGATGTGGATCCCATGGCAGCTTCAGCTGAATATGAGCTGGAGAAGCGGGTGGAGAGGCTGGAGCTATTCCCTGTGGAGCTGGACAAGGGTGAGGTGGGAGCTTGGGGGGTGCTCTTCTCCTCCCCAGGCTCGGAGTCTTTCTCTTCCCCAGCCTTTAGTTTACTGATCTGCTTGCTCACTGGACCCCACACTTGGTCACCCATGATCCTCCTCTCTCATTCCTGCGTTCCCACCACCGCAGTCTTACCCCATATGTTCTGTGACTCAGGGCCAACATAGAACAAGGTCACAAGAAGCAGCAACCCTCTCACCTCTTGTGGTTCAGTGGTGCATCCCTCCTCCCTCCCTCCCACATTGTAGTGCTTTGTCTGAGATCTGCTTTTCTGCTGTCCCCTAGACCCATTCCCCTTCTTGCCCTTCCCCCTCTCCCCTCCTCCCTATCAAAACCTACTCTTTGGGAACACTCACTTAGAAAGGATGAGATAAAACAATTTTTTCAGTTCTCCACTAAACACAGTACTTGTTCATTGTAGAGCCCTGGTAAAAGGGAAGGAGTGAAGAGAGGGAAGGGAGGCAGGAAAGGAGGAAGAAAAGAAGGAAAGAAGGAAGGAAGAAAGAAAGGAAGGAAAGAAGGAAGGAAGGAAGGAAGGAAGGAAGGAAGGAAGGAAGGAAGGAAGAAAGGAAGGAAGAAAGGGAGGGAGATAGAGAGAGAGAGAGAAAGAAAGAAAGAAAGAAAGAAAGAAAGAAAGAGAGAGAGAGAGAAAGGAAGAAAGAAAGAGAAGGAAAGAGGGAGAAAGGGGAGGAAGGAAAGAAGGAAGGAGAAAGAAAGGAAAAAAGAAAGAAAGAAAAAGAAAACAGGGAGGGAAGGAAAGAAGAAAAAGATTGAAGGAAGAAAAAAGAAGGAAGGAAGAAAAGAGGGAGGGAGGGTAAGCAGAGAAGAAGGAAAGAAGGAAGCCAGGAAAAAGGAAGGGAGGGAGGTATACACATCAAAGTGTTAATGACTAATGGAAGCTCACCCTTCTTAAGACCTACCCTAGGCCCCCTCCCAAGGGTATTTACATTTTAACCTGATAGAATCTCGGAGCTCCAAAGGACTAGCTGGAGCATTTCAGGGTTTGGCCCAGAGAGGCCTCTCTCTATGCAGGACTCCAGGTGGAAGCCTTCTCAGGTCCCTCAATCCCACCTCGTGTGTGGCCATCTACTGGAAGCACCACCTCAGCTTCCTCACACATGGCTTTGCTCGTTTCTTGACCCCTGTCACAACCACAGACCCATCCATTAGCACAATAACACACAGTGACCTGGACCTTATCATTGCCCTATCTACATTCCAATAGAATCAAAACTCCTAAAAGGCCTGGAAGGTTTAATTTGTCTTTGTATCTTCTGGTTTAACACAATGCCCTGCTCACAGCAGGTACTAAATAAATGTTTGTTAGATTGTTAGATTGAATAACAGCCGATTCACCATCATGTAGCTGCAGGACTGACATCCATCTCTATCACAATCATTCACAGATGAACACTGTCATCAACCCTTGCCTCCATTGGAGTATCACCCATCCCAAATCAGCAGCCTCATCAGATCCAAAGCTGTCACCGTCATGGCATGCCCATCACCTAGTCCCCTCTATAGCCAAAATATGGTCACCAAACCTCCCTCAGAACGGTACACTGGTCTTTTTTTTTTTGGATCCTCAGTACAGCTAACCACACCTAACTGCCCCTCTGTTTGCCCTAGCTTTCCATGAAGCCCTCGTAGCCTGCTGGACTTCATGTCAGGAAGACCTGAGATCAAATCCTGCCTCAGACACTTCCTAGCTATGTGACCCTGGGCAAGTCTCTTCCCCTCTTATCTCAGTTTCCTCATTTGTAAAATGGTTATAATAATAGCATCTACATCCCAGGCTTCTGTGAGGATCAGGACAGCCTATGTACAGAAGGTTAGAGAGGACAGGAAGTGATCAGGAGGGCAAGTGGCATTCCTCGGCATTGAAGGGGTTTCATTAGGATAAAAGCATCCCCCTCTAGGAAGACTGGGGCAGCATAAGGATTAAGATGAGAATGGGTGCTCCCAGGGGTGAGATTTAGCCCCAGGGAATGGGAGGAGGGTTGATTAGTACTTAGGGAAGGGATGGTTAAATTAGAGCTCTTCCTTCACACAAGGGAGCTAACTAGCTCCCTTGACCGGCTACTTCTTCATATATACCCACTACCCACCTGGCCTACGCCCCAGCCTCCTTTATGCTTTGCTCCCAACCCAGGGCCATCCCACCAAATTGCTCTCTGTCTCCTGACCTCCCTCCTTAGCCAACCGGTTGTTTGCTGGACATATTTTGAGTCCCTTCCCAGAGCACCTTGAGTGTATATCCCCCTCCCAAGCGTATACCTGGCAAGTTCTGATCCTCCTCCCTACTTCCCAATCCAGAGCCTACAGAATGGCACTGACCTCTCCCTTCCCATCTGCCCCTTTGCAGACTCAGAAGGCCTGGGCATTAGTATCATCGGCATGGGTGCTGGGGCCGACATGGGCCTGGAGAAGCTGGGCATCTTCGTCAAGACGGTGACAGAGGGGGGCGCTGCTCATCGCGATGGCAGGTAACCGTCCCCTTCCCATCCCCCCACCCCCAGCGCCACCCCTGTCTTCCTCCAGAGTAGGTACTGGGGGCTGATGTGTTACTTCCCCCGGTCTCCTTTGTAGGTAGGATTAAAATCTGGTTTTGGGGTGGAAGGTTCTGGGTTATTCTCGAGGTCGTGGATTTCCCCCAGGAAACGCAATCTCCGGTTGTGTTGTCTCAGTGGGGGTCAATAAGATCGTAGACGTCCAGTTGGAAGAGGTATGGGAGGTCATGTGATCCAACTCCTCATTTTATAGATGGGGGATTGGAGGTCAAAGGAAAGAAGGGTCGTGCAGGTAGGTAAGAGTCAAAGGTGGATTTGAACTCAAATCTTCTAACTTTAAAATTAATACTCCTTCTATTGTACCGTGATGTTGGGGGTCTTTTGGGGGGGGGCAGGGTGAGGCAATTGAGGTTAAATGACTTGCCCAGGGTCACACAGCTAGAAAGTATCAAATGTCTGAGGTCAAATTTGAACTCAGGTCCTCCTGACTCCAAGGCTGATTCTCTATCTGCAGCATCACCTAGCTGCCCCGTACCATGATGTTTTACAAAGAGAGGGCTTAACAAGAGGCTCAAACCCAGATCCTTGATATGAAGAGGTTTCTGCCTTACTAGCAGAGCTAGCTGTGCTATTAGGAAGACTAGGATAGTGGCAGGAAGGGAGTGTTAGCACTACGGGTGGTGGAGGTCTATGAATTGTGGCAACCATGGGTGCCAGAGTTTTAGGGGTATGTGTGCAAGAGGCTACAGACTAGATTTGGGGGATGTGGTTTCCATGAGCGATCAATGCCCATGAATTGTTGAATGGAGTGGGTTGCATGGGTTTGTGGTGTGTGAGTGTGTGAAGGCTGGCATCTTGTCTGGTATTTTTGTGCCATCTGAAATGTGTCTTCATAATTATGTAGCAGCCTTTCAGAGGAGCTGAGGAGCTATGCACCTGGGTCCTGGAATGTGTCAGTGAATTGCTATTGGGAGTGCAGTCTATACTTGCTGTGAGTGAGTGTAAACAGCAATTGTTTCTATTCTGGCCAGAAACTCTGAGGGTCTTCACCTCCCAGCCTGATTCTTTTGTGAAGGCAAACTAGGCCATCTTTTGCCTCAATTCTAACCTAACCTTTAATTACCAAATGGGCATTATCTCAGACAAACTGAGTCCTGGGAAAGACCTTAGCTTGAAAAGGTCAGGGTCTCCCACTGCATCTGGGACCATTGCCAGTCTGCCTTGACCTATGTCTTGCCATTGGACTCCCATGACTCTGGAGGGGACAGTGAGGCTGATGACTTTGCACAGCCCTGCCTCACTTAAATCTAATTCACTTGAGAGTCAAGACATCTTCTGATGGCACTGGTTCTCTTTGAGAAAGATAGACCACCACCACCACCAAGAGCAACAATCTATACTTGCTGTAGTGGGTAACCCTGGCAACCCAAGACAAAAGCCTAATCTTATCTGTCTGGCTGGGGCTGACTCTACTGTAGGTGGGCATAGTTTGGTTGGCTGATTGCTAAGAAGCTTGGGGTTCCAACACCCCCTTTCTCCCAATACCCAGAGTTTCTCACTGCACTTGGACCTTGGTGTTCCTAAGCACAGAAGCTGCAAAGCTCTGAGTCACCCCACGCCGGTTGTGTTGTGATATTTTGTATGTGTGAATGGACGATTACAAGAATTGTGTTTCTGACTCCAGATTGGTTTGGGGCAGCTTCTGAGCTTTGTCAAGGTATGAATTTCTTCTCCTAGTCTGAATCCCCAGAGCAGAGATAATAATGTCCACAGCCATACTCGTCCCTTACCTTTCCATTCAGCTTTAGAGACTTTTCCAGGCACTTTCAGGCCAGGCCTAGCTATGGCTGGTTGAGTGGGTGTATGTAGAGATGCCAGTTTCTGGTTCTTTGGTTCTCTGTGTCTGCCCAGGCACATCTCTGGGCATTTGTACGCATGCGCATGGGTGGGAGGAACCTGTTTACAATGGACTGGTTTCCTCTGTTTCCCGTATGGGGTCCTGTGGGAACATCACTGGAGTTCCAGGGAAGATGGAGGATGTGGGGGAGGCCTCTTCCTACTTTCCACTCCTCTCTCTACTCCCTCTTCCCCTTCAGTGCATTAAGTCTGGGTCACTCACAGTCTCTGTCACCCTATTGTGGGGACAACAGGGGAGAAAGAAACAACTGGAGCCATAGGAAGGAAACAAGCAGTTATGAAGTACCTACTATGAGCCAGGCACTGTGCCAAATGCTGGTTGGGAATCGTCATATGTATGTACAAGGGTGTTGTTTGCTTGTTTTATGAATATAGACCTATTTTTCGGTAAGCGAGGTACAGATGTGTATTTTCATGTGTTTGCATGTTCTATGTGTATATATGTATGCCATATCATTCTTTTAGAGCCAGAATTGGCCCTCTGGGCCACCTATTCCACCACCTTCAATTTACAGATTAGGAAGCCAAAGCCAGAGAAATCAGTCCGTCAGTCAATTAATAAACAACTATTTGACAGATGAAATGGCTTGCCCTGTGTCATATGGGTCCCAGAGGTAGGATTCAAACTCAGGTCCTCAGGAGCACTAAATCCTGTACTCCTTCCACTACAACATTTGGGATGTACCCCTCCTTGTGTACATGGATATAGACAAACTTGTACGCTTTCTTTATATTGTATGTGTGTTAAGGGGGGAGGCAGGATTCAAGCAAAAAAGCCATTATTTGTAAGTTCCTTTAAGGTCTGCAAAACAGTTTATAAATATTATCTCATTTGATCCTCACAGCAACCCTAGGAAGTGGGTGCTATTGTTATCCCATTTGACAGATGAGGAAACCAAGGCAGGCAGATTAAGTGAGCTGCCCAGTGTCACGCAGTAAGTGGCTAAGGCAGGATTTTATTGCACTCTAGGTTTCCCTTCTCCAGTTCTGATTCATTCCTCCCTCACCTCGGGTCCCACTGAGTTGGTAAGAAGGTGCTAGGAATGGTAGAATTTAAAAGGACTACTTAAAAAAAAGAGGCATACAGTGGCTCTGCCCTGCCGGCATGCTTCTTATGCCCATGTCTGTATTGTCATCACCAGCGTTTCTATATGACTTGGTGTCCATGTGAATGTGCCGCAGTTTGTGTATGTGTATGTTTGCATCTAGGAAATCAGACTTTGTTGGATACCTGTGTGTCTTTGTCTCAGAAAGCGTGTCTATATATGAGTGTATATGTCTGGCTAGGAAAACATGTCTTTGTGTATCTGTATGTTTGTCTGCCTTGGAAGAGTGTGTGTGTGTGTGTGTGTGTGTATGTGTGTGTGAGAGAGAGAAAGAGACAGAGACAGAGACAGAGAGAGACAGACAGAGAGATTGAGAGACACAGAGAAGAGAAACGGACAGACAGAGGGAAGGAGGGAGAGAGAGAGATGACAGAGATAGAGACTGAGAGAGAGAAAAAGAGAAAGAACAAGAGCTAGAGCAAGAGAGAGAGAGAGAGAGAGAGAGAGAGAGAGAGAGAGAGAGAGAATGCCTAAGACTGAACCAGCTCCTAAGGTTAGAGGCTCTTGCATGATTCTGCAAATGCTCAGAGGGCCTGACAGAGGGGGAGTTGCTGATGGAGAGGGAGCTTGTGAACAGCGCCTGGTGTCTTCTCTCAGGTCCTCCTCCTCCCCTGGGGGGGAGGGGGGAAGCTGTCACTGGGCTGGTGGAATCCGGCTCAGGTAGTGATGGGCCCAGTCCTCCTGAGCAGGGGATCTGGACCCTGATGCCCTCTCCAATTCTCTACCTTCTTCTTTTCCTAGGATCCAAGTTAATGACCTCCTGGTAGAAGTGGACGGGACCAGCTTGGTGGGCGTGACTCAGAGCTTTGCGGCTTCTGTGCTTAGGAACACCAAGGGCCGAGTGCGGTGAGAAACTCTGGGTATTGGGAGAAGGGGAGTGTTGGAACCCCAAGCTTCTTAGCAATCAGCCAACCAAACTATGCCCACCTACAGTAGAGTTAGCCCCAGCCAGCCAGATAAGATTAAGCTTTTGCCTTGGGGATTAAGCCATAGAATAGACTGTTGTTGGGTCCTTTTTTTCATTCGTGTCTGACTCTTCCTGATCACCTTTGGGATTGTCTTGGCAGAGACACTGGAATGGTTTGTCATTTCCTTCTCCAGGAAACTGAGGCAAACAGGGTTAAATACTTGCCCAGGGTCATACAGTATGCGGCTGGATTTGAGCCCAGATCTTTCCGACTGCAGGCCCAGCTTTCTATTCCCTGCACTACATAATCTTCCCCAACTCTAGTGTCCATAGCCTCCTCGTCCAGCCCTGGTGACTAAAGTGGGAAGGAGAGAGCTTCAGAATTATTGGGGGGCAGATGGTCTAAATCAGATATTCTTACCCTGGGCTTCACAAACTTGTTTTTAAAAACTTGTATTTCAATCTAATTGGTTTCATTTGTAATTTTTCTTTTATGCATTTAAAAATATTTTTCTGAGAAAGGGTCCATGACGTAAAAGAGGCTGAGAACCCTTGCTCTTTAGGAGACCTTTATAATCCCCTCCCAGATCTCTTCTGCCTTTTTTTTTCTAACCAGCTTTTGCCTCATTTGTCTCAAATCTTCCCAAATGCCGTCTCCAACCTTCTTCTGATTCTCAAACCCTCACTGTATGCCTCTTCCTCCAAGTAGTCTTCTTAGATTACACCATTCCTTGAACCTCCCTACCAGCTCAGTGGGACATTGATTAGAAATGAAGGAAGAATGAATCAGAACTGGGGGCCAGGGATTACAGACTGGCCCATAGCAAACCACACCCCCCAACCTATCTCCAATTTCTTTCTTCCCACCTCCTTTCTTGCCTTTGTCCATTTCTACACTTCATCTCTACTGCTACCATTACTTCTCCCCATCCTGACCCTGGGGGACAAGGGAACTCCTCTCCTGGGAAGGGGAGGTGGTCAGGACATGAGCAATAGAGAAACAGGAAATGTGTGTGTGTGTGTGTGTGTGTGTGTGTGTGTGTGTGTGTGTGTGTGTGTGTGTGTGTGGTATGGTGTATGGAGGAGACATGATTCAGGGGGGCCTAGGCCTTCTACCATTTCCTCTTCATCCTAATCTCCCTTCTTCATCTCCCCTCCCCCTCTTGAAAATCAGTGGGCAGGAGGATACCCAAAACACTCCTCTCATATCCCTTAGTCCTGTTAGTGTGACCCTCTCTTCCTTTCTAACGCCTTGTGTCCACACCCAAAGGATTTGTTTCCATTCCTACCAATATTTTCATCCATTCATTCAACAACCATTTATTAAGGCACCTAATACATTGGAAACATTTCTGTTAGATGCTAGGAAATTATGTTTCTTTTTAAAGCTCAGTAAGACATGTTTCCTGCCTTTATGGTGTTTATAATACAGAAGAGGGAATGGAAGCCACAACAATAGATATTAAAAGAGTGAGACTAGCTTGTGGAAGGCTGGAAATGCCAGGCTAAAGAGTCTGAATTTGATTTTGTCAATAAACATTTAAGTGTCTACTATATTCCAGATACTGTGCTGAGTGTTGGGGATATGAAGAAAGGCAAAAGACAGTGTCTATA
Source organism: Phalanger gymnotis (assembly GCA_028646595.1). Taxonomy (NCBI): domain Eukaryota; kingdom Metazoa; phylum Chordata; class Mammalia; order Diprotodontia; family Phalangeridae; genus Phalanger; species Phalanger gymnotis. The sequence goes on from CM053626.1 coordinate 185,857,920, forward strand.
GGTGGGGTGAGAGACACCTGGGAGGGGGAGGGGGATATTAAAGGATTCTGAGCAGGGGAATAACTCAATCAGCTGTATGCACAGGTGAGACTAATCAGGCATCATTGTGAAGTAGGAGGTAGGAGGAAGGGGGCAGGGAGCCCTTCAGGACGGTGAGGCAGGGATCCAGAGAGGTGAGGGAGTCTTTCCTCAGGTGGTGACTGTGGGACAAGATGGTAGATGGACACACATGACATAAGTTGCAGAAGTTGTATCAACAGGGCTTGACGATGGATTGGCTGTTGAGGGATGATGATGAGGCCAAGAAAAGAGGAAAGTCAAAGATAACAGCAAGGCTTCCAGTCTGGCTGACTGAATGGAAAGTCGTGTTGTTGCCAGAAAGAGAGAAATCAGAAAAAAGATGACCATTTCTATATTGAACAGGTTGACTGAGATGTCTAGTAAGCAGTAGGAAATTTGGAGTTGGAGCCTGGCAGAGATCATCCAAGAAATGTACAATGATCCCTTCCACATCTCGAGGGTTAGGGGTGCAGCACCCCTGTGATCTGGAAAACTTGAGCAAAATTTTTAGCCTTCCCTTCATGCCAGATAAGACATCTGATGTTTTGCTTTTTCTTTGATGGAGTGTTTACAGTACCTTATTGTAAAATTTGGGTTAAGTATTTGGTCGTATGTAGGTCAGTGTTAAGTAAAACTACTATATACACATTTTATGCATTTCTGAGTTTCTAAACTTTATCTGTGTCATCTGCTAGCCTTTGTGTGTCATCTGTGGCTTCTACAAAACTACCCCCCCTCAATTCCCACTTAATTTCTTAGGCTGACCATCAATATATCAAAACCATAATGGAGAAAGTCACAACAGGGATGAGATAACTGTATATTAACACTTTCTACATGCCAGCCACACAGAAACAGTCTCTGCCTTCAAGGAGCTGACCTTCTGGGGATGAGGAGGCTGGGCAAACATATATTAGTACAAAGTAAATATGAAGTAAATGCAAAGTAATAGGAAAGGCCCCATGCAGGAGATGGCGCTTGGTGGATCGGTACTGCAGCTATAGTTTGGGGACTCACCTGCATGGAGCTACAGCTCTGAGTGAATGAGGTGGCTGAGTCCAAGATGAATCATTTTCTTTCTGCCTAAACTCCCCCCTCTCCTACCTTCACTATTGCTGTAGAGGACAATGCCCTCTTCCCAGTCTCTCAGGCTCCTTATACACACACTCCATCTCCCAGCTCCCGGCATTTTCTTCGGTCCATGTGTCTGGAACGCTCTTCCTTCTCATCTCCACCATTTGCTTCCCTGGCTTTTTTTAAGCTCCAACTAAAAGCCCATCTTCTATAGTGAGCTTTTCCCAACCTCTCCCGGGGTGGGGAACCTGCAGCCTTGAGGCCACATGTGGCCCTCTAGGTCCTCAAGTGTAGCCCTTTGACTTTGGATTCAGCTATTGGGGACCTAGAGGGCCACGTGTGGTCTCAAGGCCGCAGGTTCCCCACCCCTGTAAGTCCTTCCCCCTGTTCATTATTTCCTATTTATCCTGTTATCCATAGCTCACTTATATGTTAGTTTGTTGTCTCCCCTGTTAGAGTCTAAGCTCCTTGAGGTCAGAAACTGTGTTTTGCCTCTTTTTGTTGCACCAGAACTTCGCACCATGCCTGGCACCTTGTAGGCACTTAATAAATGCTGATTTACTGATTAATTGAAGAAAAGAGAAGAGGACATAAGATAGAATGTTTCCAGACAGGGGTGTGCTGGAACCAGCGCTAAAGTCCAAGAGAGCCGATTTTAAAATTTTCAGTGTGAGCATTTCCACCTTGGAAATCAGCAAAAGCTATAAATCAAGGCTTCATTTATTATTTTCTTGATTGTCTAGATTCAAGAAAGTGATGGAGAAAAATGTTAATGCTGAAAAATAAACTTAAAAGTGTGTCATGCATACATTTGGAGGGAGGAGAGGAGGAGAAAGCTGTTTGTTAAACATTTTACCAGCACACTCCTGGTCCCAGATAAAGACAGGGTGGCGGTACAATTCCTCCAGTAATAGGGAGTTAGGAAAACTGAGGGAGTGGAGTATCTCTAAGAGGTAGAGTCAGTTGTCCTTCATTCTTGAGTGAGTTCACGGAGAAGGACTGAGGGGAAGCAATGCAGCTCTTTGGCCATTTGCACATAGTATGTAAAGATCCCACTGCCATCCCCTCTAGCATCTCCTTTTCTTCCTCCAAGACAAGCTTATAAGGTCAGGTTATCCAGGAAAAAACTTAGTAGGGCTCCCCTTTGAGGGAGTGGCCTTGAGAGGCAGACGGGGGCAGGGCACGGTGGATAGAGCAATCAGCTGGAGTCAGGAAACCTGAGCTCACATCCAGTGTTAGACACTTACTAGCAGTATGACCCTGGACAAGTCACTTAACCTCTCTTTGCCTCAGTTTCCTCAACTGTACCTTCCAAGGTTGCTGGGAAGATCAAATGAAATATTTGTAAAAAGCACTTAGCCCAATGCCTGGCATATTTTTGTTGCTATTTCAGTAGTTTTCTATGGTGTCAACTCTTCACGACCTTATTTGGGGTTTTCTTGGCAAAGATGCTGGAGCGGTTTGGCATTTCGTTTCCCAGCTCATTTTACAAATGAGGAAACTGAAGCAAACAGGGTTAAGGGACTTCTCCAGGATATATACTACACACTATACAAATGCTAGGGCAGGTAGGTGGTACAGTGGATAGAACACCAGGCCTGGAGTCAGGAAGACTCCTGTTCCTGAGTTCACATCTAGCCTCAGACACTTACTAGCTGTGTGACTCTGGGCAAGTCACTTAACTCTGTTCGCCTCAGTTTCCTCCTCTGTAAAATGAGCTGGAGAAGAAAATGGCAAACCACTCCAGTATCTTTGCCAAGAAAGCCCTAAATTGGGCATGGAGAGCTAGAAATGATTGAAATGATTGAACAACAACAAAAAAATAGACAAAGACTGTGAAGAAGGAAACACAGAGGGGATAAATGGTATCTGCAGAACCATATCAACTGCTGTGGCCCAGTTTATGCCTAGGATATCTCTCATATCTGCTCCCTCCACCCTTTTTCCCCACCACGCCCCACTCCTTCAAAAACCCAGCTCTTAACACAGAAAGTTCCAGAGCGGGGGCAGCTAGATGGCACGGTGAGTAGAGCACCGGCCTTGAAGTCAGGAGGACCTGAGTTCAAATCCAGCCTCAGGCACTTGACATACTTACTAGCTGTGTGACCTTGGGCGAGTCACTTAACCCCAACTGCCCTGCCTTGCCCCCTTCAAAAATAAAAGTTCCAGAGGGGTCTGTTCAGGGGTATGTTGGAGCCAGCTCTTACAAGCTCCAGAGAGCTGGTTGTTAAATTTCAGTGTGATCCTTTGTACCTCAGAAATCGTTAAATATTCAGTGTGAGCACTTATATTTTGGAAATCAGCAAACTACAAATTAGGTCTTGATTTATTTCTGTTGATTACCTAGGCTTAAGAAAGTGATGGAGGAAATGTTAATGCAAGCTAAACTGAGAAGTGGGTTGTGCACATTCACCAGCCCACTGCCGGAACAATGACATTTCTCTCCTTCTTCCCTCCCTCCAAAACTTGCAGGTTTCTGATTGGGCGGGAACGTCCAGGAGAGCAGAGCGAGGTGGCCCAACTGATCCAGCAGACCCTGGAGCAGGAGCGGTGGCAGCGAGAAATGATGGAGCAGAGATACGCCCAGTATGCGGAAGAGGACGAAGAGGTAGTCTAGATACCTGGTAAAACCCCAATGAATTGCCCGTCCTTTGGCCTCATGAGACAGTGTGGGTGCCATCTGGTGGTCATTTGGGGAATCACAACTCACCTCTGCGCCTTCCTCACACTCAATGATTATACTTCTAGCATTACGTATCCTCTGAGAGGGACATAATAGATGCTTAATAAATGTATGTTGAATACAAAAATATATTAGACATCCTCCCTGACCATGGGGATTATGGTATAGTATGTGTATGTATATGTATATATATATGTGTGTATATATATATATGGTGTGTATATATATATATAGTGTGTGTGCGTATATATAATATATAGTGTGTGTATATATATGTATATATAGTGTGTGTGTATACATATATATGTAAATAGAGAGAGACAAGACTTATAGCCTCAAAAAATAATACACTATAGCACATGCAAAATGTTGTTACTATAGTTGTTATAATAATAATAATTAGCAGCACTTTAAGGTTTTCAAAGCATTTAGATATTAGCTAATTATTATGCTAATTCACAATATTTGTTAATCAGTAGCTCAGAGGAAGAAGAGGACAGAAAGGGCTGCATCGCCCTGACTTACACAGTGACGTACATCCACAGTGGAGTCAGCCTGGGCAATGGCCATCCATTCTCTATCGGTCATTATTAGCTCAAACGCTGCTATGACTTTGGGCAAATCTCTTCTGCTCTTTGGGCCTCAGTTTCCTTCTCTTTTGGGGGGAAGGGATTGGATTAGATGGTTTCTACAGTCCCTTTCCTTTCCATACCATGAGAAGTCCTGATTTCTTTCCCACTGTTCCTCCTCAAGGTTAAGTATGGCTCAGCATCTCTTAAAAGCCGTTTATGGCTCTGTTGGTCATCGATTTGCCCAATCCTTTTTTGAATCCACTTATATTTCCTGCCCATATCTCTTAAGGTTAGAGTTTCATATACTTATTACTCGCTGTGTACCTTTTGTCTGTCCTGTCTCCCTTTACCCCTAAGGACTATTCTAGATATACAGTCCCTATTAGCCACTGAAATGTTTTTTGTAAAGTAATACCTGAGGGTGGATTCTAGCCTGATAGAGAGGTTTGGAAATATGCCCAAGGCAGAGACAGAGCCTCTAGAAGACAGAGCTATAGCCCTAAAGTCTGGAGATGGGTGCATGGGTAGGTGGAGTCCAGGTGAGGTAGAGAGGGAGGAGTCAGGAAGGGTCTAGGATACGGTTTTCATGACAGCCTTATTTCCCTCCCTTCAGACAGGCGAGTACGCCACGGATGAGGATGAGGAGATGAGCCCCACGTTCCCGGGCAGTGAAATGGCCATAGAGGTGTTTGAGCTGGCGGAGAACGAGGACGCCTTGTCTCCAGTAGAGATGGAGCCTGAGAAGCTGGTGCACAAGTTTAAGGAGGTGGGGGTGGGGGTGGGCTCCCAGGGGGTGCAGAGGGAAGGGGGATGGGGGCGCCTGACTGCTGGGGTGTCATCCTGAGCGGACTTTGAGCTGAACCATTATCTCCACTCTTCCTGACAGCTCCAGATCAAGCATGCTGTCACTGAGGCTGAGATCCAGCAGCTGAAAAGAAAAGTGAGGGCCTGTCCTGGGGCACCCTGGGCCTGTTGGGGTCTGTCTGGTGGGAGTTGGCTGGGGCTTTAGCACTGTAAGTTCCTTGGGTGTAGAGGCAGCTTCCTTCTGTGTATTTGTATCCCTAATACAATGCCTGACACATAGTAGGTTCTTAGTAAATAATTGTGAATGGATAGCTTCAGTGATTGACCCTTTCAGAGACTGTAAGTCTCCCTTAACACACACACACACACACACACACACACACACACACACACAGAGTCTCTCTCTTTCTCTCTCCCCCTCTCTCCCCCCCTCTTCCCCCCCCTCCCTCCCTCCCTCCCTCCCCGCCCCCCTCTCACTCCTGGCCTAGAGCAGTCAAGGAAGGCTTTCTAGAGAAGGAACTTACCCGAACCTTGAAAGGCATAGGATTTGGGTTGGCTAGAGGGAGAAGGTTTAGCTTTTCATGAGTAATGAATTCATTCAGTAATGACTGCAGCATGTCCCATCGTACCTCCTCCACGATATTTAAGTGGTGAGGAGAGAGGTGCTCAGGAGGCAGCTGGAAGTGTGTATCTGGAGCTCAAGAGCTCAGTCTGGTGTAGAAATAGAGATTTGGGAGTCATCCAAATAGAAGTGATAGTTGAAGCTGGGAGATAACATCACTTCTCCAAGGGAGAGAATGTGGAGACAGTATAGCAGGGCACCAAGAACTGAGCTCCTGCGGAAGCTCACAATTATAGGATGCCAAGAGGAAGAACAATCGGCAGAGAAGGCAGGGGTTTGGGGGTGTGCAGTAGAAAGAGCCGACCAGGATATCATAGACTTATTTTGTCATTTACCACCATCTTGCCTCTGTCAGCCTCAGTTTCCCCATCTGTAAGATTAGAGATGGCCTCTACAATCCTTTTCAGTTCTGAAGCTATCATCTTATGATTATGGTCTTACAGAAAAAGTCCTTGGGTTTGACATGTCCATAGACAGGTGGCCCATAGGGTTTTTGTAGTCGAGGGCAGGGGTACTTCCTTTTCTCTGCCTCTGATCCTTCTTCTCCGGTGCCCTCTCAGCTTCAGGGTTTGGAGCAGGAGAAGGGCCGATGGCGAGCTGAGAAGGCACAGCTGGAGCAGAGCGTGGAGGAGAACAAGGAGCGAATGGAGAAGCTGGAGGGCTACTGGGGGGAGGCACAGAGCCTGTGCCAGGCCGTGGATGAGCACCTCAGGGAGACCCAGGCCCAGTACCAGGCCCTGGAGAGAAAGTACAGCAAAGCCAAGCGGCTCATTAAGGACTACCAGCAGAAGTATGGACCGGGGCGAGGGTCCCAGGGGGAGAGGGAGGAGGGCCGGGGCGACGGGGAGAGATACCAGTGTGCTTCTGGAGGAACTCTGAGCAGATCACAGTACAAAGGGGAAATCTGGGGAATGGTGGCTCTGAGCCAAGGGGAGATGACATGGCAGAGTTGAATGAGCACAAGCTTTGGAGTTAGAGAACCTGGGTTGGAATACTGTCTCTTAGGCTTACTACCTTGTAATCTTGGTTAAGTCACCTAACCTCCATGAACTTTAGTTTCCTCCTTTTTAAAATGAGGGAGATAGACTAAATGGCCTTCGAGATTTCTTCTAGTTCTCCATTGATGATCTAGGCTGACCAGAGGGAGGTGGGCTGAGGAGTATGGATGGGGAGGGGGCACTAAAGGGAAGTTGGTACACATTTGAAGTGAGGTACTAGTGACTCCCAGTACTAGAGAAAGGCATTTGAGAGGTCAGAGATCCAAAGGACCTGAACACCTCGAGTTGGGGGCCCCGAAGAGAGGAAACGTCTTACATCTTTTTAGCAACTCCTAACAGAAGTCTAAGGAAGGCGTGGATCTCCATAGGATAGGACCAGGCAGATAGGTGCCCAGAGTGTGGGTGTAGGAAGCAGGGGGCTGATCAGAAAAACCGGGATGCACAAGTCCTCAGGTGGTAAATATTCAGAGCAGAAGAGGTCTGCAGGGCAAAGGCTCTCAGAGCTGAGAAAGAGAATGGAACTTAATATTTTGGGAAAAGAGTCCCCGGGAGATGAGAGTGTTCCCCAAAGATCAGCCTCCAAAGAGAATCAAATCCTTATTGACTCTCATCTCTTAGACAAGAGGTAGAAAAAGGCAACTAGGTGGTGCAGTGAATAGCACAGGCCCTGGAGTCTGGAGGACCTGAGATTAAATCCAGCCTCAGATACGTATTAGCTGTGTGACTTTGGGTGAGTCATTAACCCCAATTGCCTCCAAAAAAGGAAGAGAATAGAGGTAGAAACTGAGATTCTGGAGTTTTTCTTCTTTATCTTGAATCCTAGGAACTTGGTCCCCTGCTTCTCACTACTTTTTATACTTCCCCCCCTACCCAATACACACATCCTGAGGAGGAATTGATCTCCGGGGGAACCTGGGAGAAACCTCTTTGTGGGTCAATGCTGGACATAGGGACACCAGGGTTCTTCATAGAACCCCCCATTACGGGGAAGTATGGGACTTAGGGCATCAGAGATGCCTGGGTCCCTCTTTGGAGAGATATGAGAACTTGAGCTCCTGGGTCTCATTTCTTCCTTTGGCATAAGAATCTCTGCCAATGCTTGAACCCAGTGCCCAGTCCTGATCTACCCTCCTCTCTTCTTTTCCCAAAGGGAGATCGAGTTCCTGAAGAAGGAAACTGCACAGCGTCGGGTGCTGGAAGAATCGGAGCTTGCTCGGAAGGAGGAGATAGACAAACTCCGGGACAAGGTAGGGTAGCCCAATCTGCTTCTCCTCCTCTCCCATTACCCTGCCTCCATCCAATCATCAGAGACATTACAAGGCTCATATTGAGCTAATGAGCTGGCACAGAGTAATGAGGCGGCACCCTCAGAGACTTGGAATCGAGTGACACCACAGTGTGGAGAGGGGATCACTGGGGTTAGCTTCTTGGGAGGTCGATCCTGGAAAGCTAGAATACCCGGATTTGATTCCTGAAGGGAGTTTTCTAGGAGACTGGGGGCAGAAACGGAAGTGAGGGAAGTTCTTCCCTGCCCACCCAGTTGTCTTCACACTAGTGGAGCCAAGCTTAGGTATTGCCCCAGTCCATGCCCAGGCTTTTCATAGGTTGTCATGCCAGCCAATCTGCTATGGAGGGAATCCAAGAGGCAAATGCTGCATGTTTCAAGTGTTCCCCCCCACCCCCTTCCCCTATAAAAAGACAGAGACACGAGATGGGGAGGGGAGGGAGAGACAGAGGCAGAGGGACAGAAAGACACAGACAGAGACAGATCAAGGAGACAGAGACATGGAGAGACAAGGATGGAGCATTGGGAAGAGAATCAGACTATTTGAGAGAGAGCCCAAAAGGAAGAGAGACAGAGACCAAGAGGAAAGACCCAGAGATTAACTCCTCCACCCCCACCCCCACCCCCACCCCAGTGGTCTCAAATACTCCCATGTACCTGCTGCAGCTGTGGCCCATGGGGATGAGGACACCCTACCCTTTCTCCTTTAGGAAGTGTGTAGCTTTGGGGAGAAGGGGTGAGGCCCACTGCCAACCAGCTCTTCCACTTTGCTCATTGTCCCTAGCCTGGCCTGATTGCTTGTATTTTTTTTTTTCTTTCAGATTTCGGAACTAGAGGGGAACCTACAGACAATGAGGAATTCCAATTCCACTTAACACATACCCAATCCCCAGTCAATATCTAACCACCCACCCTTGGATTTTCCCTTCCTCTTCTCCCCATCCTCTCCTCTTTCCCTCCCCCCCCACCCCAATCCTTACCTTTTCTTTTCCACTCCCCACCTGGGGACAGGTGCCCCAATTCTCTCCTTCCCATCCCAACCCCATATCCCTCCTTGCTTCAGGGACCAGAGGAACAGCTGGGAAGGCCTCTGGACTTAGGGCTCAACTGGGTTAATCTTTCATTTGTCAAGTCAGAGCCTAAGCAGAAGTGGCTGGGGAGGGTGACTTCCCTCCTTTGGCCTGTGTCCATCCTGAAAGACAGTTTTGCCACCACCTCCCCAAGACTGAGGGTGCTGCCCAGGGTGGAGGGAGACTCCTGATGACTTTGAGGGGTGCTATGGGGTGATCCCTCTTGCTGTCTCTGGGCATGTTGGCGGGGTGGGTTCTGGATGGACAAATGGACCCACAGCCTACCACCCAAACTGTCCAACTCCAAGCCACTGCCTCCAAACTGGAATGGGAAGGGAAGTAGCTGGAGACTTTGGGGAGCGGCCACCGCACTTCTTGGCCAGCTCTTTCCCCTTTCCACTGCCCTTGCCCCAAAGATCTCAAAAACTGAAGGGGCTACCCTGTGTCCCCACCAGGGCCCCCAGGACCTCTTGGCTGTAGACTTCATTCCTGACTCATCCTCTCTTTCCCCACTCCACTTCACCTCGGGGATCAATTTGCTGTCTCAGTTTCATCCTGCTCCTCCTGCTTCTGGGGTGAGGGGGGAGCTTCCCTCTCCTGTGACCCAATGCCTCTCCCCCAACTCTGCCTTCCCTGGATTCCGGTCCAAGGGCCTAGGGCAGGGTGTTGGAAGTTGGGTCAAGCCCTGCATTGACTTCTGGTTGGTTTATTTCCCTTTCTTGGTATCCACGGAGGGGAATGGAGAGGGAGCCGAGGGAGAGCCCAGGACACTTGGGTCGCCAACCTCCTGCTCCTCGCTTCCCTGGGGCAAACTCCATTAGGTCAGTCTTCTCCCTGATCCCACTCCCTCCTCGATGAGTTTTGTGCCCCTTCCTTACCATCCTCACCCTGCAGGTGCCAAATAGTGATAGAATTCTTTTGTCCCTTTTAGTTCCTGGGCCGCTGGTGGAGACAGGTGGAGAAAGGGGGCAGGTGGAAAACTCACTCTTTCTGGCTGTTTAGACTCTGAATGTTAACTCTTCAACTCCTAGTCCTGGGTCAGGGCTCTTTTGAATAGTGTCTCTTCAGGGCACCCCTCTTCCCCCAGTGCCTGTTGAGGGTAAAAACTCAACCTCTCAGTGGCTTAAGCCTTCCTGGCTCCCACTTTTTTGGTTCGATGCCACCTTCTCAGTTTCTACATCTCAGCCCACATCTCTCTCCCTCTCTCTGTCTCTCTCTCTGTCTCAATCTCTCTGTCTCTCCCTCTCTCTGTCTCCCTGTGTCTGTCTCTGTCTGTCTCTGTCTGTCTCTGTCTCTCTCTCTCTGTCTCTGTCTCTCTCTGTCTCTGTCTCTCTGTCTCTGTCTCTGTCTCTGTCTCTGTCTCTCTCTGTCTCTGTCTCTCTCTCTCTCTCTCTCTCTCTCTCTCTCTCTCTCTCTCTCTCTCTCTCTTTCTCTCTCTCTTTCTCTCTCTCTCTCTCTGTGTCTTTCTCTCTGTGTCTCTTTCTCCCTGGTCCCCTGGTCCCTTCTTCTCCTTGGAGATGGATGGTAGGCTGCCCCCAGACCTGCTTTCTAAATAAGACTGCCTCTTCCTACATTTCCCCTCCCCAATCTCCACAGACATACCCTTTCCCCCAAGATTGGGACTCGGACCAATGGAGGAGAGACCCCAACATTCCCTCCCCACCTCCACCACCTTCAGACTCTATCTCCCACTTAGTTTTTTTTGTTTTGTTTTGTTTTTTCATTTTCTATCTTTTTTCCACAACCCCTGCAGTCCCAGGCAGGGATGGGTGGGTGGGTGGGGGTGGGAGGAAAGGGGCAGACCTTGCTTGGGCCAGGGTTAGAGGTTACCCCATCACTATCTCCTCCTCACCCAGCAGTTCCCCATTTTTTATTTTTAGAGACACCTATAATTTCCGCTTCCCCCTGTAAATAGGCCTACGATCAGTATTCTTGACCCTTGCTCCTACTCTGTTCCCCTCTCCTTTGCCTTCCCCCACTAAAGAGCTGGATGTCTCAGTGTCCCACTCTTGTGCCCTGCCCCTACTTCATCCCTGGCAGATGGAGGGACCTCTGGGGCAAAGTGGATGCAGGGGAGGAAAGGGAGCTAGAGGCTTAGGATGGGGTGGGGCTGCAGTGGGAGAGCCGGCCAGGGAGCATCTCCAGGTTTCTCTTGCCTGCCCCTCTCCCCTGCTGAGGGGCCATGTCTCTGTATATAATATATATATGTATGTATTGTCCCCGGTTTTGTATGGACCATGCCCTCTGTCAGGTTGTCCCCATAAAAACAGCCCCCCACCCCATCCCCCATCTGCCTATGCCTGACTTATTCCTTTGAGGGGAGGAGGGAGAGAGAGGGTTGTGTGTGCGAAGGGGGCGAAGGAGTGAAACTGGAGCCTGGCTTCTCAGGTAGCCCCCTCCCCCAAGAGGACTGACTAGTGATGAAAGCATGAGGGATTCGGAGCCTCATAGCTGATCCGATTTACATCTTTAAGTCACGGCCCCGGGCAGATGAGACCACTCTCTCCCTGCTCAGCACCAAGTTCTGCCCAACTGGGTTTGAGGTAGGGAGACATAGACCCAACTCCTGTCACAGTGGTTAGCAATCTGGACTCAAAGGTAGGAAACCGTGTGTTCAAATACTCCTGATGCTCACTGGCTTCATGACAAAAGACAATCACTTAACCTGTCTGAAACTTGCTTTCTTCATCTGTCTAAAGGGAGTGGTGATACCTGTGGCAGCTACTTCACAAGGTGGTTGTAAGGCTCGAATGAATATGTAAAGTACTTTACAAAACGCAAAGACCTATATAAATGTCAGTTATTATTATTAGGCATCTAGGTGGTGTAGTGGATAGAGTGCCAGGTTTGGAGTCAGGAAGACCTGAGTTCAAATCCAAACTCAGATACTAGCTGTGTGAACCTGGGCAAGTCACTTAACCCTGTTTGCCTCAGTTTCCTCATCTGTCAAAAAAGCTGGGGAAGGAAATGGCAACCACTCCAGTCTCTTTGCCAAGAAAATCCCAAACGGGGTCACGCAGAGTCAGATGTGACTGGACAATTAAATATTCTTATTATTAAGCTTAATAAATTCTAAAAACCAAGAGGCTGTAGCTACAGGGTCCAGGCAGGTCAACTCTTAATCTCTTCTGTTGTAATTTTGATTTATTTCTCCACTTACTGAATCAAGCAGACCCCCATAGCACCAGGCTTCAGCCCTTTCCTCTAGTCACTTCTTTAGACCCTGTCTGGACAGCACCCGGGTCCTTTATTTGGTTCTTCTAGGGTCAGTCAAAATTTCATAGGCTTATAGCTATGAAACAGGAAGGGACCTCATGGGCCATTGAGTCCAACTCCTTAACTTTGTTCCTATTAAAGGCCATTAAGTGACTTGGCCAAAATCATACAGTAAGGGCCAGAGGGGAAATGTGAATGTGCACCCTCTGCCTCAGCACTCTTCCCCTTCTATCAAGATGCCTCGCTGTTCAGTTTCTCCTACACGCAAGGCACCAGGCTAGTCACCAGGGATGCCAAATAATCCCTGCTCTCAAGACGTTCCGGTTCCAAATTATTATCACCATCATTATGAATACTAGTATTTATCATTACTGTCATTAATAGCAAGAATCCTTTAGTTTGTATTTGTTGTTCAGTCGTGTCTGACCGTGACCCCATTTGGGGTTCTGTCGGCAAAGGTACTGGAGTGGTTTGTCATTTCCTTCTCCAGTTCACTTTACAAGTGAGGAAACTGAGGCAAACAGTATTAAGAGGCTTGCCCAAGGTCACACGGCTAGTGAACGTCTAAGTTTTGATTTGGACTCAGGTCTACCTGACTCCAGGCCTGGTGCTCCATTGCACCACCTAGTGCCTTTAATTGGTATAGCACTTTGCAATTTACCTCATTTTCCCTTCCCAACAACCCAAGAGGGAGGGAATGAAAATGATTCCTTGCATTTCTGTGGTACTTTAAGGTTTATCTTTTTTTCTGTGCAGTTATTAACTCCATGAGGAAACATATTTAGAGAAATGGAGTATCTTGTTCACACAGCTGTTACATAGGTGGCAAAGGCATTTGATTCTAAGATAGGAGCATAGACTTAGAGCTGGAAAGACACCACAGAGGTTAGTCCAACCCCTCGTTTTATAGATGAGGATACTGAGGCCCGGAGAGGTCAGGAAATAGCAGAGCTACGATGTGAACCTAGATGCTCTAACTCAAGATCCGACACTTTTATCTGACCCAGGGTTCTTTGTCTACCCACCTGATTCTAGATTGAGAGTTTCTTGCGTACCTTGACTGGGGTAGGTGGTGGGTCGGCGCCAGAATCCAGATATCAGGGAGAGCAATCACCTCCTGAGCCTCAAGAAAGTCCCTAGTTGAAGGGGAGACATAGTCTCTACTTCTCAGAAGCTCCTTGTGTCAGGGAGAAGAGATAAGCCCTGCCCTCAGTGAGCTTCCAGTCTCCAGGAGGAGGCTGTTCCTTAACCAGAACCGTAGGAAGTTGTGGTCTGTCAAGTAGTGACTTGAAGGGGCTGTTGGGTGATGAGGCTTATACTAAGGAGAAATTTCCTGAAGGAGGTGGTTTATGCTAGAGCAGGGGTGGGGAACCTGTGGCCTCCAGACCACAGGTGACCCCAAGGTCGCTGGTTCCCCACCCCTGTGCTAGAGTATAAAGGATAGGGTATAGCTTCTTGGAAAAGGGAAGTTATTCTCACCTGAGGGGAAAACAAGGTGGGCCTTAGGGGAAGGAAAAGAAGTCAGGAGCAGACACTTTGGCTGCTGTGGGAGTCTCTTGCTACAGAGCACATAGCTATGTGATGCAGTGGGTAGAGTGTGGGGCCTGGAGTCATGCAGACCTGAGTTCAAGTCTGATTTCAGACACTTCCTCGCTGTGTGACGCTGAGCAAGTCACTGTGCTCATCTGTAAAATGATGATAATGATAACAATAGGTTGTTATGAGGATCAAGTAAGAATAACTATAAAGTGCTTAGCACAGTGCCAGGCACATAGTACTATATAAATGTCAGCGGATATTATTACAGAGAAAAGTGGGATTTGTCCCTAGGCTCTACCATGGAAGGAGGAAGCTGGCGCTGTCCTATTACCCTTTTCCAAGGGGTAGAGGAAGCCACGGGATCCTGATCCCCCAATATTTTGTCCACAGGTCTGGTCCCAGGGAGGAGTAGTGTAGGAAGTGGGAGATGGGTGGTAGTGAGTGGCAATTGGAAAGAAGCTATCCCAGCCTGACTCAAAAGCCTGTGCAAGGGAGACCTGATGCCCACACCGAGAGAGGATTTCTGGAGGAGGGTGGGTTGGGAGACTCCTAGATCCTCTATTTACCGACTCTGCTAACCCACTCTCTTTGACCCAGCTTTGGATTGCTGATTCATACCATTGGCCTCCTGGTTTCTTCATTAATGGGACTGAAAGCTGGGATGCCAGAGTCCCTGGCTGGGAATAGGGCATGGTGAAACTCTGGGGAGTGCCTCCAGGCCTTGCTAAGAGGGAAGAGAGGACAGACAGAAAACTCCCTGATGCCACTGGGATTTCACAGGGCATGGGAGAGATCTACCTCCTCTTCATTATGAGTTTAGCAGAGTAAAAGCCACCTAGGAAGAAGATGAATCTTATAGAATCTAGAGATAGAAGGGATTAGAGAGATGATGTTACCCCAGTCTCCTTATTTTATAGGTAGGAAATATTAATTTGAAAGAGGGACAGTAGCTAATTTGTGGTTATATACACAGACGGTGAATAAGTACAGCCAGAGGTTAAAAGCAGGCTATCTCTAAACGGTGTTCTTTCCACCATATTATCATGATCATGGATAAAATGTTATATCAGGAAATGATAAAATGTTGTATCGGGAAGACCTGGGTTCAAATCCTGCCTTAAAGACTTACTTTAGCTTCGTGATCCTGGGCAAGTCTGCTAACCTCCTAAGCCTCAATTGCTCCATCTATGAAATGGGGCTAATAAAAAACAGGGGTCATTGTTAGGCTCAAACGAGATAATGAATATGGAGAACTTTACAAACCTCAAGGCACTGTATAAATGACATAAGGATAGGGGACAGGTGTGGCACTTGTGGTCTCATTGACAGAGGAAACTCCCCCTCTACCATGGCACATACCTGCTCTACACTTAGAGCCTTAGGAATTTGTCTAGGGCAAAGGTGTCAGACACAGAGCCCCTGGCCACATTGTGGCCTCTAACACTCCCAAGTGAATGCAGCCAAACCAGATTAAAATGTAGTTGCTGGGGCAGCTAGGTAACAAAGTCCTGGAGTCAGGGGGACCTGAGTTAAAATCCAACCTCAGGCACTTCCTGTGTGATCCTGGGCAAGTCACTTAACCCCAATTGCCTTTAAAAAAATGAAATTGTTGTTCAGTCACATTCTACTCTTTATGACCCCATTTAGGGTTTTCTTGGCAAAGATATTGGAATGGTTTGCCATTTTCTTCTCTAGCTCATTTTACAGATGAGGAAACTGGAGCAAACAAGGTTAAGTGACCTGCCCAGGGTCACACAGCTAGTAAGTCCTTGAGGCCAGATTTGAACTCAGGAAGATGAGTCTTCCTGAATCCAGGCCCAGGGCTCTATCCACTGCACCACCTAGCTGCCCATTAAAATATAAATAGGGAACATTTAACAAAATTAATAAAAAATACAATAGAACATAGCACTGATATGTGGTTTTCTAACTCAGTATATTAAACTCAGAGATCTTATGTAAGATTTAGTGGCTCCATTTCTATTTGACATCACTAATCTAGAGACTTGAGAGGCTATAACTGAGACCAACTCTTGACCTACTGTATTACTGTGTAGTTTTCAAAATGGGAGGTATTACTGTTATACCATGTTGATGGCTGGTAGAAATCATCTACCTCACATCTATGCCTACCAAAATGCCTACTTCCCCAATGGTTCTTGGAAAAGTTCAGAAACATTTACTAACTGTGTGACCCTGGGCAAGTCATTAGCCATGTTTGCCTTAGTTTCTGCATCTATAAAATGAGGTGGAGAGGGAAATGGCAAAGAACTCCAGTATCTTGGCAAAGAAAAGTCCATGGACAGTAGGGTCCACAAAGTCATGAAGAGTCAGACATAACTGAACAGCAAACCTTCTCTGGTCCATATATTGCCAGTCCCCACAATGTAGACCACCAATCTCTAAGATCAGAGATCATCAGGTCTCTCGTCCCATAAAACCTCAAGAAGCATGTCTTGTTTGCCCCTTCCTGGCACAAGAGCAGGGGATGAGAGATAGTAGGGGAGGGGGCAATTTGAAAAATCCCATCCTGCTGAGTCATTAGGCTCTTCAGCCTTCCTGTGTGCTGTTTGTACACAGCTGACGGGTCAGGAAGGCAAGCGGTGCACTACCTGTCCTGTTTGCAACCAATCGCTGGTTGTGTGTGCACGTAAGGGACCTTTCCTGTGTTGTACCTAGAGAATTTTGCTTGTGTATACTCACTTCAGGATGTGACCAATCAAGGTGTGTTGTGGTGGGTTGGGTTTAGCAGGAAGAAGACAGAAGATTGTTGTGTTAGGCCCTATTGGGTGAAGTGTGTATTGTTTTAGTGGATGGCTCTCTGTGTGTTCCATGGAGTTTATCAGCACTTACTTAGAAAGCACTTTCCATGTGTTGTCTCGTTTGATCTTCACAACAACAACCCTGGGAGGTTATTATCTCCATTCCACAGATGGGAAAGCAGAGGCAGATAAAGTTAAGTGACCTATTCTGTGTCACGTAGCTAGTAAAAGTGTCTGAGGCAGGACTGGAACTCGGACTTTCCTAACTCCAAGTTCAGCATCCATACCACATAGCTGCCTCTCATAAATAATGTTGTTAACTATTTATTTATTTAGGAAGGTAATCAGGGTTAAGTGAGCTGCCCAGGGTCACACAGCTAGAAAGTATCTTCGGTTAAATTTGGACTTGGGTCCTCCTAACTCCAGGGCTGGTGCTCTAGCTGCCTTGAGTATATTAACTATTAAAGCTGGAAGGAGTTTTAGAAACTAGCTGGATCTAAGCCTCTGATTTTACAGATGGGAAAACTGAGGCCCAGAGAGGAGAGGCGATGTCCAAAGTCACAGAATTAGAAATAAAATCTAGGTCTCCTGCCTCTCCCAGTCTAATATTCTTTCCACTACATCCTGCTTCCCCTGCTGGGCTGCGTTATTAATGCTGAAAGGCATTATTAATGGGATGCACCCATTGTAAATTGGCTATATACGAGGGCTTACCCTTCTTTTCCTGGCCAGAGAAAGGATATACTACTCCTTTAAAAGGAAATAATTGGAAAAGGAGCCAGGATTTGGAGGGAGGCAGAAAACCAAAGTGCCACCTGGGGAAGAGAATCTTTGCCAGTGAGTAGAGACAGCCCCTTCATAGTCTGCTCTTCTGATTGGCAGAGAAGGTTTTTCTCTGCCTCCCCCATCGTACCCATGGCATCTACTTACGTTCTGTGCTCTAAGCTCAATCTTTTGGCAAGAAGGAGAAAGTGAGGCGCAGAATCCCAGGAAGATGCTGAGGGTGCCCATGACTCTGGGCTTGGCATATTGGGAGCCTTCAAACCAGGGATATGCTGGTAAATGTTTAACAAATGGCTCACCAAAAAAAAAAGACACAATCTGCATTTAATTTGCATTATTAACATTTTCTTCATCACTTTCTTAAGTCTAGACAATCAACAAAATAGTAAGTCAAACCCTGATTTGTAGCATTTGCCAACTGATAGAGTGTAAATGCTTACGCTAACAATTTAACAATGGACTCTCAGAGCAGGCCCCAGCACACCTCTGCCTCCACCCCTCTTTATACCCCACTGACCCCACCTCCAGATAGAACCTTGCAACCTTATCCCTACAGAGCATTGGGCTCCATCCTGGCTTGGGGACCCTTCACCCAGGATGATTCTGGAATTCAGGGAAAGGTATGTGTGTGCAAAGCTCTTGAGACAAATGCAATCTGGTTCGATCTGAGTAAGCAAACAGATGCCATAGCAAGCACATTTTGGGGTGAGAGGGAGGAAGAATAC
Organism: Phalanger gymnotis; assembly: GCA_028646595.1. Taxonomy (NCBI): domain Eukaryota; kingdom Metazoa; phylum Chordata; class Mammalia; order Diprotodontia; family Phalangeridae; genus Phalanger; species Phalanger gymnotis. Next base: position 185,876,113 of record CM053626.1, read on the forward strand.
AAGGGAGAGAACAATGACAGGGTCTCTGAATTTTGAGAGTAAAACTTCTCTAGATCTACAGGGTGTCCCTAAAGTCTGGACACGTAGGCAAAATATATATTTTGAATTATTTGGAAATATTTTAAATATTTGGAATATTAATAGACCTTAGCCCCCTTGCCTTCTTTTTCTGGGGTATGCTAAAGAAGAAGGTGTACTCAATGAAAATCACAGGTGCAACATACTTGATCGAAGCATAAAGCTCTGAATGTGCTAAAACTGACGGCAATGTGGAGTTACTGCATCGAGTTCACGTGAATCTTGCAAAGCGCATCAACCTTTGCATCACAAATGATGGAAATCATATTGAAGATGTTATTTGTTAATATTCCAATTAAATAAAATGTTGTCGAAAATGCATTCATTTCATTTCTTGAGACTATGCATTTTTGCCTATGTGTCCAGACTTTAGGAACACCCTGTAGACTTAACAGACCTTCCATAGATTCATTCCACAAGCATTTATTAAATTCCTACTGTATTCTAGGCAGGGGCAGCTAGGTGGTTCAGTGGATAGATAGAGCACCGGGCTTGGAATCAGAGAGACTCATAGTCATGAATTCAAATCTGGCCTCAGGGACTTACTAGCTGTGTGACCCTGGGCAAGTCACCTAACCCTATTTGCCTCAGTTTCCTCATCTATAAAATGAGATGAAGAAGGAAATGGCACACCACTTCAAATCTAGCCTCAGACTAACTGTGTGAGCCTGGGCAAGTCACCTTACACTATTTGCCTCAATTTCCTCAGTTGGAGAAGGAAATGGCCAACCACTCCAGTATCTCTGCCAAGAAAACCGCAAATAGAGTCAAGGAGAGTCAGACACACTGAAAAACAACTTAATGGCTACAACATGTGCTGGATAAGGTTCAAGGTGCCAGTAATACAAAAAAAATTAATAATCTCTGCCCTCAAGGAATTTAAATTAGATCCTCACTGGCATACTTGAGATTGTCACAAACTCTTATCTGTATATTTTGATAGCACCCTTCCTCTGGAGGTCTTAGGCAGTTAGGGATATCCTGCTTTAATGGGGAAAGAGCTGGATTTGAAGTCAAAAGATATGATTTCAAACCTTGGTTCTATCATTTAGTAGCCCTGGACCTTGGACAAACCAATTCGCCAGTCACTTAAACTCTCATTTTCTCTTTTTTCTTTTTTTTCTTTCTTTCTTTCTTTCTTTCTTTCTTTCTTTCTTTCTTTCTTTCTTTCTTTCTTTTTTTGGAGGAGGAAAGGCAGGGCAATTGGGGTGAAGTGACTTGACCAAGGTCACACAACTAGTAACTGTGTTGAATGTCTGAGGTTGGATTTGAACGCAGGTCCTCCTGACTCCAGAGTCGGTGCCCTACTTACTAGCTGCCCCCATTTCTTTTTATTCTTTTTTTTTTTTGGTCATTTTCTTCATCTATAAAATGGGGCTAATGCTTGCACTATTGTCAAGAATTCAGTAGGCTTCCTGCATAAATGAGACCCATTACTGTTCTATTGGACTCCTCTGTGTTTCCATGTTCCCTCAGAGAGCCATATGTAGACCTTCATGTATGCCCTCCCCTTAGATTCTTATTTACATGCTTACCCTTCGTTGGGATAGGAACTGGACCCGTGATTTTACTGGCACAGGGAACTCCCGAGTGAGGGAACTCCTACCAAATCCAGTTAGCAGCTTCTCTGCAGTTTCTACTGTTAATGAGTTGCCTACGGGGATGAGAGGTTAAGTGACTTGTCTCGGGTTACACAGCCGGTGTGAGCTAGGCGTATGACTTGTACCCAGACTCCTATCCGCTATGACACACATCTTAACAGGTCCATAAACCCCTCCTCTATGGGGTGGCATGATGTAGGGGGGGTGGGGAGGAGGATATTGGATCTGGGCCCTTTTAAGGAAAAGACAACTATACTCTTAACCTCCCGACGTCTTAAATTTGCCCCTCTGTAAAATGAAAGGGGCTGGATTAGGTGGTCCTGAAATTCCTTTGCAATCCTAGATTTAGGTACTCCTATAAACCCCATAATCCCACCCCCAGAGTTGGGACTAGGGATAGGCGAGTTAGGTAGTCACAGTGTGGGTGGGGGTGGAGAGAGGAAACACAAGGGACCTTTTGGAAGATGAGTTTTTAGAAACGCACTTGTTTTTTAATGGCAGAAAAGCCTATCTCTGGTCCTCAGGTATTTATTTCGTGATTCCCCGAAGTCACCTGCGTGCCAGTGAACACCCAGGGTGGGGTGCTATTTTTAAACTTTGCTGGGGGCGAACAAACCCCCTCTTCCTCCACTCAGACCCTTCCCAGTAGAATTCCATAAACCACCCACCCTCCTGCTAATTCCATAGACCCTTTTATACCTTGTAGCTTAAGAATTCATAGGTCCCTATAGACTTTATCAAGGAATAGAAGAGCCTTTGATCCCAAAGGAAGACACCAGCAGCGCTCTCCACCCTGTCTCAGGAGCTCCCCTCTGCTCAAATGTTGCATGACAGCCCCCGGCCCACCCCAGCAGTAGCTGTATCTGCGCTGCTCAGAGCCTAGGGCCGGGGATCACCAGAGCCTGAGCCCCATGCGCCTCCTCCTCCTCCCCCTCCTCCTTCGCTGCCCCAGTCGACTCCTCCTCTGACTCTCTCCCTCCCTCCCTCTCTTTGTCTCTCCGGCGCCCGCCCTCCTTGCCCCCCCCCTCCCCCCTGCATCGCCACCTCCCCTTGGGGACCCCGGAGGGCTACGCTGACGCGACGATTCCACGATCTGTTAGAAGGGCAGGGGAGACTGGGGCAGCTGAGCTAGGGGAGGGGGAGGGACACACACATACACACGCGCGCGCACACACACACACACACACACACGTACACGCACAGAGCATCCTCCTGTCAGGTCTCCGGGCTCCGCCTGTTCCCTCCAAACCTTTCTCTCTCTCTCTCTCTCTCTCTCTCTCTCTCTCTCTCTCTCTCTCTCTCTCTCTCTCTC
>CM053626.1:185879603-185899725 GCA_028646595.1 Phalanger gymnotis
AGAAAGAAAGAGAGAAAGGAAGGAAGGAAGAAAGAAAGGAAGAAAGAAATGTAGAAACAAAGAAAGAGAGAATGAAAGAAAGGAAGGAAGGAAGGAAGGAAAGAAGAAAGGAAGGAAGGAAGGGAGAGAGAAAGGGAGGAAGAAGGAAAGGAAAGAAAGAGGGAAGGAGGGAGGGAAGGAAGAATGGAAGGGAGGAAGGAGGAAAGAAGGAGGGAAGAAGGAAAGAAAGACAGGAAGGAGAGAAGGAAGAAAAAAGAAAGATTTTTTTAAGAGAAAAGGAATGAATATGCAAGCCAGCCTGGGTTCTAATCTCAGCTTGGCCACTGACTGAATATCCTTGGGCAAATCATTTCTTCTCTCTGAGCTTTAGGTTCCTGATGAGTAAAATAAAGGGGCTGGATTATACAGCCTGGAAGGTCCCTTTCTCCTCTGACATTCTATATTCTTTGATTAATAAAGGATTTAGAAGCATCTAGGTGGCACAGTAGGTAGAGGACTGGACACAGTATCGAGAAGATCAAATCTTGCCTTAGACATTCATTATCTGTGTGCTCCTTGGCAAGTCACTTAACCTGTCAATCTCAGTTTCCCCTTATGTAAAATGGGAGTGATAATAATGGTATCCACCTCCTAAGGTGGTTGTATCAAATGAGACAGTATCAAATAGTGTTTTGCAGATTTTAAAGTGCTATACAAATGTTAGCTATTATGATGGCAAGGAGGAGAAAGAGGCCAAGGACACTTAATAGGATCCATGACTTCTGGCTATTGGCACTCCCTCCCCTCGTCGCAGATACCAGTCTCTCTATTCCTTCTCACACAGTGCCATGCTCTTTCAAATTTTATCATAAATTCTCCATAGAGAATCAGCCCAGTTAGAAATTCATGAGTTTCAGTACAGTGAAGACAAACCCCACTAAAGTCATCAGGACCCAGACAAGTTAAATGACACGTATGAAGACAACGCAGCAAATCAGCCTGAACCTGCCTCCCTGAGCTTTAAGTCTGGGGTTCTTACTCCCTATTTGAGGCTGGTTCCCTTCTTCTGTGAGCCAGGACATGAATCCCGATGTCCTTGCTTCAAAAGGGCTGGGGGCAGAGCTCCAGGTGGGTGACAGGGAGTGATCAGAAGGACCAATAGGCCTAGGGTGGGTGGACACGGAACATCTCACCCTTGGCTTCTCTCTCTCCAACACCTCCCCTCCAGCTTTCCTGCATCATGGCTTCCTCAAAGCTCCAAGACACCGAGGAGGTTTTTGGTAAGTGCTCTGGTACCTATCTCCCCACACTCCCACAATCTCAGGACTGGCCTCTGGCTAATCCCCTTTTTCCTTGCCCTCCTTACCCTGGAGGATTATAGAGACAAGAGTTAAGCTGTACATAACATACACAGCGGTTCTGAACTCTATGATTGTCAGATCTTTTTTCCCCACATCCCATCCGACACATGCCTCCTTCCCCATACACAGAGCTTTCTCAGTATAGTTTCCCATTCATATGACATGCAGCCTCCTTAATGCACACTGAGGTGTATCATCAAACATGCCTACTCACACATGTGCATTCACACCCCCGCCCCTACTTGCCACTATATTTATTGACTAGAGAAAGGGACAAATGATGGGAGAGTCCCCACAGGGCAGCACTCCCAGCATGCACTGGGGGCAGCAACTGACGTTCCCATACTGGACTCAGAAGCTCAAAGGAAGAAAGGCAAAGGTGGGGGGCAGGAGAGGAGAGGCAGAGATTGCTGAGAGCATGCTCCTGGGGCCTGGGTTTCTCCTGCATGAATCATAGATGAATTAAAATTAGAATCTCAGAGCTGGAAGGTACTTCCAAGATCATCATGTCCACCTGGTACCTGAAGATGAATGAGTCTGTTGCCCGGACATTAGAAAAAGATCTGAAAGGCTGGGAACAGGGATGTACTTACATAAGTGTCTACATATTTGTGCCTAGGATTTGTTTTATGTATACATACACATTTTTACTTATTCTCAGATACATGTTAACATGAACTATGCTTAGGGCGGTGGGCAGGAATAAGCATGTCTATCGAGATTGCTACGTGCCAGGTACTATGGGCTAAGCACTTTACAAGGATCTCATTTGAGCTTACCCACCAGAAGCCCTTCCACAGACTTCTCATTAGTTACCTCTCTTCCCCTACAGGATTTCCTTCTCTCTTTCCCCGCTCTGGTACTTAGTATTTATGTGACCTTGGGTAATTTCACTTCTCTCTGGGTCTCAGTTTCCTTCTCTGTAAAACGAAGGAGTTGGACTAGATGATCTCCAAGGTCCTTTCCTCTTCCCAATCACAGGGTCTATAATCTCTCTTGCTCCTTCCCAATGTCATCCCATCTCCACATCTCTAGGTTCTCCTCTCCCTTCCTCCCTTCCTTCCTATCTTCCTTCCTTCTTTCCTTCCTTTCTTCCTTCCTTCCTCATTCATCTTTTCTGAAAAATCAAATGGCTGGAATTGCTGCTCCTATACCCAGGGAAAAGTCAGGGAAAGGACCCTTGGGCCCTTTCTCTTCCTAGTAGGTTGGAAGAGTGTATGTGAGTAAAAGGGGAAGTAGTCATCTCTTCATTTTTCTCCATCTCTGTCTTCTTCTGTCTCTAAATCACTGTGGTTCTAATTCTTAAGCTCTTTCTGCTTTGGTCTCCCTGTCTCCCAGGCCCTGCTTAGTCTCTCTCTTTTAACCCCCAGAGTTTCTCTGCTTCCACATCTCCATTACCACCACTCTTTGACCTAATCAGATAGCTGAGCGCAACCCTCTCTGTCCCCTTCTCTCTCTCAGTCTCTCTCTCTCTCTCTCTCTCTCTCTCTCTCTCTCTCTCTCTCTCTCTCTCTCTCTCTCTCTCTCTCTCTCCCTCTCTCTCTCTCTCTCCCTCTCTCTCTCTCTCTCCCTCTCTCTCTCAATATTCATGAGCTTACACTACCGGGGGCTGCCTTTCTCTGAAGAGCTGTTGCTTTATCTCCTTTCCAGAAACAGAACTACTAGGTAGGCAGAGGAGCTGTCCTCGCTAATTGGGCTAGGGGTTCTCCATGGTGCCTCTTTCCCTTTCTTGATGGTTACCAAGGGTTGGAAGTGGCGGGGTTGGGGTGGGGGCGGCAGTCATGATGGCCTTTGAAGACTCACCCCTCCCCACCCCCACCCGCTGCTAACTGGAACTTCTTTCTGACTGCTGGAATTAGGGTTACATTTCTGGATCTGGAGCCAAGAAGAGCTAGATCTGAATCTCCCTTGCACATTTCATTACTCTGAATATCAATTTCCCTATTTATAAAATCATGGGACTGGACCAGGTGATTTTTCAGGTCCCTTCCAGCTCTAAATCTTTGACCTGATGACCTGGAGCTGAAGCCCTACAGCTCTGTAACTCATAATGCCCCATATGTGTTAGCCAGTATTGTTTTTTCTACCTGTTTAGTAAGTAATTTAGTATTTCAGTAATTTAGTAGCTATCTAGTTTTTCTCACATTTTTATAAGAAGATATTACTTATTATTACTATCAGTGTCATCTCTTATTTTATGAAAAAATAATTAACAACAAAACACAATAGCAACAGTAATAATACAATCATACTAACGAGCAGGGGCAGCTTTGCTGGGCTACCCAGCTCAGCTCCTAGCTCTGAGAGGCACTGGGGATTCGGGAAGAGTCAGAGAGAAAGGGGTGGGTAGCTGTAAGATACCAGTTCAAAGGGTCATAGATTTAGCACTGGAAAGGACCTTAGAGGTCACAGAATCCAGCTCTCTCATTTTACAGATGAGGAAACTGAGGCTTAGGGAGTTTCAAATCCAGTTCTTCCTGATTCCAAGCTGGGGATGCTATCCCCTTGGCTCCTCTGAGTTGAAAGCCTTTGGGGTCCTGAGAGTAATCTGAATGTGTACACATACCTGTGTCCATAGGTAGAGAGGCAGATTGCTGAGAGCAGGCTCCTGGGGCCTGGTTTCTCATGCATGAATCATGGATGAATTAAAATCAGAATCTCAGAGCTGGAAGGTACTTCCCAAGTAACACATGTCCCGATAGGGTGCTTGCTCCTCTGATGTATACATGAGCAGGTGCTATCTCTCTAGGGAGAGGGCTCTATGGATGAATGGAGTCATTAAAAGGAGTATGAATACTCTATCACAGACTGCTGAGGGTAGAGATGTAAGAGACAAGGAGAAAAATGTCACATGACTTGAAAGTCCATAGGTGCTAAGTGGGGTTATAAGCAAAAGGCTGTATACAGATTCATCTGTAAAGAGCAAAACTTTCAAAAAAAATTTTTTTTTGGTGGGAGGGAAAAAGATCCCTTCCTACTGTACCTGAGGAAACAGTGTAAACAGCTGTAGCCAAGACAGGTGGGGCTTAGTCTATAGTCAACAGAATCCAGATGACAGAGCATTCTGGGTGCGAGTGTACTGTCTCCATCTGTTTCTGGCTGTCCATTGACGTGGCAAAATCCCTACTGACCTGATAACAGCTCTGTTCTGTCTGTTTTGGTCTTCATCTCTCAATGCCTTTTTGTCAACCCATGTCAGCTACATCCATGTCTCTGGCCTTGATGCTCCAATGTCTGTCTTACTCTGTCTATGACACAGACCTGGACTCAGTGATCCCAGAGACAGTCAGACTGGACAGCAGCCTACATAAGGCCCGGGCCCAGTTGCTGGCCAAGGGCAGACGCCACCGGCCATCTCGCTCTCGGCTACGGGACAGCGCCAGCTCAGCTGAAGAGGGCGATGGCCCAGAAGGGCCAGGGGTCAAGGTCAGAGCTGCTTTCTCCCCTCCACACAAATATGTTAGAATACAACAAATGTGTACTAATACGTATGTATTCCTTGACTAGAACATAAGTTTTTTGATCACAGGAACTGTTTCATTTTGGTCTCTGTATCACTAGTGCCCAGCAAAGTGCTTAGGACATAGTAGGTGCTTTAAAAATACCTGCATGCAGAACATTGTGCCAAGAATTGGAGAGGATACAAAATTGAGATAAGACATAGTCCTTGCCTTCAAAGAGCTTATAGTCTAATAGAAGGATGAGTCGCCCATACAGAGAACTGTATTACATGGTATCATGTAAGTATATTCGAGTTACAAATCAAAGTGTGTTCAGAGTGGGTAAGGTCCTGTAGAGGATGATCAGGGAAGCCTTCTTAGAGGAGGTGGCATTTGAGTTGGACTTTAAGAAACAAGAAGGATAATCCATATCAAATTACTTGCCTCCTCAAGGACGGGGTCGAGGGAAAGAACAGAAAGAATTTAGAACTCAAATTTTAAAAGACAAAAGTTAAAAATTGTTTTTACACATAATGGGAAAAATTATAGATACATATAAGTATGTGTGTATATATTATATATGTATGTTAAAGAGATAGGTAGGAAAAGAAAAGACAGTTAAGAATTCAACTTTAAACTCTAGAATAGAGAGCAAAGCATACTGCTGAACATCACAAGGATAATAGCTCTAAAGCTGGAAGGGACCCAAGAGTCATCTTCAAACCCCTCATTTTATGGATGGAGAAACCGAAGTCCAGGGTAGTTATGGGAATTATTTTGCTCAGATCATTCCAGTAATAAACATCAGAGGGGTTTGAATCCACATCCTCTGACTCCAGAGCTAGTATTCTTTCCTGTGAAGGATAGTCTGTAAGGCCTGGATTCAAATCGTGTCTCCAACATAGTATTATCTATGAGACCCTGTGCATGGGACTTAACCCCTCCCTAAGCACCCCTCTAAAACTACAAGTTACTAATGAGTTCCTATCTACAGGGATTTCCCTGCACTGATGACATAGATCCAGACCAAGAACAAAACAAAACAAAACAAAAAACAACCAGAATTCACCAAAGAGAGAGGAGGGCCTGCCAGGAAATGACAGTGTGAAGAAGGGTTTGGAGGTCTAATTCAGGGGACACACTCAAGGGAAGCAGCTGGAGGAAAGATCTAGCACCTGGAGGGCAGCAGCATGAGGCTAGAATGGCAGAATCATGAATAATTGTGGAGGGCCTTAATGAAGGGGCCTTGGCCTTTCCTTCATAGGTAACAAGACATACATGGCCGTGGGATCCCAGTGTCAATTCTCTCAACCTACTGGCTAACGCCTCCTAACCCAGCTCAGGGGACACTGGGGATGGAACCCCATAGCCTTGAGCCGGGGAACTGGAGATCTCATACAGGCCCTTCTCCACTTCCAGGGAACAGAGGGAGGGATTACCTGTTCCAGTCCTTGGCTTCTAGTCTATGGGGTATAAACGGACCCAGACTGTAGGGTTTGCAGCCCTTTTTCCGCTTCCTGGCCACCACCCCACCCCAAGGACCCAGGAAACCTAGGCTCCCAGCTAATCATTCCGGGACCGACAGGTAACGGATGGCTGTGGGAGCCCCCTCCACCGGCTGCGCTCGCCGCTTCACTCCGGCCCGGGGTCTCCCCCCGGGGGGCCCTTCACCCTGGATCCCCCAGGGTTGCGCCGGAGCCTGGACGAAGACGAACCACCGCCCTCACCCCGCACCCGCTACCGGCCCCTACACAATGCGACCTCCCACGAGGCTCTCGCTGCTGCCTCCTCGTCGCCCCCACGCTCAGCGCCCAGCTCTGACAGCTCCCCCAGCTTTGTGCGAAGGCACCACCGCGCGGAGCCGCACAGCGAAGGTGAGAACTTACTACCCTCAGTTGAATAACTGGTGTAGATGATCGGCCTGGCTGGGTGGGAACCTTTCTACCTGTCCCAAAGTGGGCCCTACTGGTCACGCCTCGGTACTGCAAGCCAAAGATAACTCCTCTCCTTCCCCCTTCCCTTGTCCTCCTCTGCTCTCATGAGTCCCTTCAGTCACGGCAGGAACCACAAGATAAGGAACTTCCTTTCTGTCCATAGGCATTTCCTAGCTAAGGTCAGAACTGCAGTGTTATGCATAGGATAGTAGCAGGGGTGTGCTGGTCAATGTTTTAACAAATAGCTGTAGGACACACAAGTTTAATCTGCATTAATAACATTTTCTTCCAAACTTTCTTAAGGCTAGACAATTAAAACAACAAATCAATTTAACATTTAACATTTGCTGATTTCCAAGTCCTTAATTCTCACAATGGATTTATCAATGGGCTCTCGGAACGCCATTCAGTTGATTCCAGCCCACCCTCAGGTAGTGGGAAAGGACAGTGAAGAAAGTTCACCCACCCATCCATCCATCCATCCAACCATCCATCCACCCACCCATCCATCCATTTATTTTTCATTCAAGTATTGATTAAGAACCTGCTACATGTAGAGAACTGTACTAGGTACTGATGAAAGCACATTGGATTTGGGGCCAGAAGAATTTTGTTCTGTTATTTGCTAGTTGTGTGTCTTTAGGCAATCACTCTCTGGGTCTCAGTTTCTTAATTTGTAAAACAAACTTGATGGTCTCTGAGATCCCTTCCTATGATAAAGTAGAAAATGAAAATATATAAAATTCAGATGAGACATGGTTCTGCCTCCAGTGAATCGGGTAGGGAGGGGGTAGGATAGGAGTTAGACTCTGGAGGTGTGTAAATTTTGTGGGAAAGGCTATATGCACTCCCTTGGATTCTTTTTTCTCTAATCTCCAAAGATGACAGCCGAGATGCCAGCCCCTCGGAACCTGCCAGTCCCACTACTGGCCTGGACAAGAAGACTCGTCGAAAATTTTTGGATCTGGGGTAAGGGGGTTTCCCAGGGATCTGAGGGTAGACTAACAGGCTATCGTCAGTCTTGGGGGAGGCAGATTATGAAGGGAATGAAGGGACACAAACTTCCGAGGGTTCAATGCCAACATGTGTGGGTTTCTCATTCCCAGTCCCAAGGCACCCAGGTATCACCTTGGCCAAAAGCATATCAGCTACATTTTCCTTGGCTCTTCTCACAGGGTTACCCTGCGCAGGGCATCAACAGGAAAGAGCAGGAAGGAGAAAGGGAGTAATCGACTGTCCATGGGCAGCAGGTAACCCAATACCCAGTTGGTATCACTGGTCTGCCAGGGCTCTCTCTGGTGCCACAAAATCCATGCCTTTTACATCAACCTAGAACTCTCTGCTGGTGCTCTCTGATTGGCATTGTTTCTCCACAGGGAATCGGTGGAAGGCTCTGGCCGAACAGGTGGCTCTCCGTTCCTGCCTTTCTCCTGGTTCACAGACAGCAGCAAAGGTTCTGCTTCTTCTGGGAGCACTGCTTCCCCAGCCTGCTCCCCCAAGCATGAAGGCTTCAGTCCCAAGAAGTCAGCTTCTCAGGTTAGCATGGCTGTCCTTGGCACTCCTAATGCCCTTAGGACTTTCCTTTGTGCCTAAAGATCCTCCCACCTCCTCACCTTCAAAGTTTCTATGCTCTCCATTTGATTGTCTCTTTTTTGTAACCCATTGCCCCAAAGCTCTGAGTTTCCACAGACCGGGTCCAATTTTGTGGCTGTCCTTTCAAATCATAATTTTTAGGCTCATGTTACCTCCAATCGGAGTTGCCTCTGGGAAATCTCAGAATAGAGCTCACCTATGGTTCATGTCAAACTCTCCACAATTCTTATTCAGGTACTCAAGGTAACAATGCATATTTCTGGCATAGGACAGCTTTTATTTCACTCCACAAAAAGTACAAGGGAAAAAAACCCACCAAGGCATAAAGCACATAAAGGACTCGGAGTAACCCATAAACAATCATCAATACAATTCTTCTCATTCAGCAGTGAACTCCACCTTCTCTGCAGCTCAATACAGTCCCCTAGATATATAGCATCCCCCACTCAGGAAATCTTCTAATATTCTTGTAGGTCGCACTTTAATTTCATCTGGAATTATGGTACTCCTTGAGGGTTTGGGCTCCCCCAAAGGGACATATACTTAGCATCATAACATTGTGGGGAGTCTTACTTTTCTATATACTCATACAAGCATCTAACTCTATGGCACCAGTCTGAGGGTTTGGATTTCTCATTTCTCTCCAACTCAAAGAAAAAGTATTTGGAGTTGCATTCCAAGAGACAACTTTCTATTTGGATCTGCATTGTACAAGCAACTAAGTAAACAGTAGAGGGCAAACACTGTCTTTTCCTCTCCCATATCACAACTTAGTCCCATGCTGCTACATCCAACTACAGAGTAGTTCGATCTTCTGCTAGGTCCCTTTCTCTCTCTACAAGGCTGGATCCCTGAACTCATATTTGGGTTTGTGGGTCACACAATCCCAAGGGACAGAGGTGCTCAGGACCTCCTCTTCTTTCTAGAAGGCTGTATTCTAGGATTTTCTTCTATTTCCAATGTACTGTCATGGCCCAGGAGCTCTCCCTTCCCTTGGTAGAAAGTTTGGTTTCACTCCCCCCAAATCTCCCTTTCTCTCTCTACGAAGCTGGGTTTCAGCAACTTTCTTCACACATCACATAATTATCCTCCATAGCTGCCATCCTGGACTGAGATGTTCTACCTCCACCTTTGCAAGGCTGGGGCCAGGAATTTGTTTCTAGGAACTCTTCTCTTGGTCTCATGGGCAAGAACATAATGTAATTTCTATATGCCTCTGTCCCAAGGTGGACATTGGTGGTTTGGGCAGTATGATAAAATGGAGAGAGCACTAGCTCTGGAGACAGAGAACCTGGGTTCAAATCCTCCTTCTGACACTACCTGGGTGACCTTGAGAAAGCCATAATCTTCCAGGGCTTCTATATTCCCATCTGTAAAGTGAGTAGATGTCTCCTGAGATCTCTTCAAGCACTAGATCAATGACCCTATGACCATTCCACCACCCCCCACTCCCCAAGCATAAGTCTGATCTTAGCTTTGCTGACCTTTCTGAAAAAGAAAAGGGTCAAAGAGAGCTGAGTTTTTGAAGAAGGTCCTTTTTTATAGGTCAGCACAAAACATTGAGGGTAGCTAGTGGATAGAGGGCCTGGCTTAGAGTCAGAAAGACCTAAGTTCAAATCCAGCCTCAGACACTTACTAGCTGTGTGACCCTGGGCAAGTCAATTAACCCTGTTTGCTTCAATTTCCTTATCCGTAAAATGAACTGGAGAAGAAAATGGCAAACTACTCCAGTATCTTTGCCAAGAAAACCCTAAATGGGGTCATGAAGGGTCAGACATGCCTCAAACAACTGAACAACAACAAAACCAATGAATGGTTCCTCCTATGAAAATGTAAGTCAACTAACTGATTGTCAATGTATCCACACTGAATTGAGAATGGTTCAAATGAGTATACCAACCCTCTTTTTAGGGATATGCAACTAAAACTTCAAGCAAAGGCTCAACATCCTCTAAGTTCATTGGGGATCTCTAAAAATCAACCCCTGTGTGTAAGAGTCCAATTTTACTACCACCTATTGCAAGAAGCCTTACTATACCCTCACTATCCCAAGTCCACAGTACTCTCTTCGTTGCTGTGCTATAGCATCCCATGCCAATTTATAACATCTTTCCACATCAAATGAGACAATTTACCTATTTTATAAACCTTGAGAGGGTCCAAACCTGAGGTTTCATTTGCATAGGAAACTCTTGCTTCTAGCCTTGTCTGTCATCTCAGGAGAGCTCTTTAGAGCACTGAGAGGTTAAATAATGTGCCCAAGGTCATGAGTTGAGATTTGAACCTACTTCTTTATGTCCACTGTAGCATGTTGCCTCTGACCTTAAAGACTCTACAAATGTCAATATCTATTGGCAGCAGCAGCAGCAGCATTACTAGTATTATATCTCCCCCAACAGACCATAAGCTACGGGATAATGGAGACCATGTCTTATATTTCCATCCCCATTCTTTCTTGTACTTACTTTCATTCCTGTCTCCCTTTCCCCCTGACACACACCTCAAAAAAATTCTTCAGCCCAGGATTTTCAGGCCCAGAAGGAGTGAAGTCCTCTGAAGGGCAGATGAGAATAATGCAGGGAAACCTGCAGGCACCAATGTGAGTTCCCTCCCTGGACATTCCCCCCTCAGGAATCCACCCTGAGTGACGACGACTCAACACCCCCCAGCAGCAGCCCTAAGATACTGAGCAGCTCCCGACCAGACCCCAAGTGCTCCTACCCTTACCACACACTATCCCAGTCCTCTGATGAGGTGAGTTGTAGTCATGGGCCCAGGGCATAGTGGAAGCAGAGGGTGTGGAGGTCCCATTTCTAGGTGGGAGCTGTCCATGGTTCCGAATATGGCTTCCAAACCAGGGCGGGGTATTACGGCCTAACCTATGACCTGAAGATTATTATCCCATTCCCACCCCAAGAGTCTCTAGTACAAAATTAGGATGGGCAAAAAGGCCATGGTGTAATCATACCCCTTCCCTCATTCTCCTTCTCCTTCCCCACTACCCAGTTCCTGGATGAGCCACTTCCAACTGCCAATCACTGGACTAGTCAACAAGTGGGCCAGTGGCTGGAGAGTCTCAACTTGGATCAGTACACTGCTGAGTTTGCAGCTAGACAAGTGGATGGACAGCAGCTGTTGCAACTGGATGGGGGCAAATTGAAGGTTTGACAGAGGAGGTATCCCTGCGTGGGTGGGCTTGGAGCTTCAAGACCTGTGGCCCCAGCTTAGGTCCTGGATTGACTGAACCTCCAGTAGAGGTCTTTAGTCTGACTTTAGACTCTCATCTCTCCTCATTCCATTTGTACTCTTCCCTATGGGGAAAGGGAAGGCTTCCAAGGCCCACTTTGGCACTGAGGAGTCTCTGAAGGCTGGAGAGTAGCTGGAATAAGGAGAGTCTTCCCACTTAACTATCTAGTTGGTCCTGAGCAAGGTAGGACAGATCCTAGGCAGAGGTCTGAGCCTTGGTCTCCAGTTAAGTTCCTTCCTTTGAGTCAGTTATCCACAAAGTCCTGGATAGCTCTGGTCTGACCCTCCATTCTCAGGTTGGAAGCAGGAGGAAGTGGTGAGTTGGGGGAGAATGACATATATTGACCTATGATCTCTGCCCAAGGAGTTTTTCTTTTTTTTTTTATTTTTACTTTGCAACACACCAAGGAGTTTTTTTTTAACTTGTGCTTTAAAATTTCTGCCCAATTGCATGGGAGGGACAGGACTCTAGATGCTTTTACTCCCCAGGATGGGGATGGAAAGGACTTTGAGATCTGCTGTTGGTAGGTGGGCCAGGAAATGCCAAGAGGAGGTGACAGGATTTGTGTGTAGAGTGGGACAAAAAAATATTATATACAAGTCCTTTCCTATCCTCTCTCTGAATTTCTATAGCCAGAGTGGTGATCTCTCACAAAGGTCCCGGTGGGCAGAAAGAGAATTGAACTGCGTCAAGGTGGGCACAGGTTATACTTCAGAGAGGGCATAAGATTGAGGAAAGTTGAAGTTCTTCCTTATTCCCCCTTAAAAGAGTATCAGTGGGCCAAGTCCCCAGGTAAAGGGGATGGCTAAAAATCTTTGCTGCCCCTCAAATGCATACTTTCCCTGAATTTCCTAGAGCTTGGGGCTCAGCAACTCCCATGACCGGGCACTGGTGAAACGGAAGCTAAAAGAATTGGTGGCAGCAGCTGAGAAGGAGAGAAAGGCTCAGGAGAAGGCTGAACGGCAGCGGGAGAAACAGAGGCGCAAAGAGGCTGAGGCTCGAAAAAGCTAAAGGCTCCCAGGCTAGGAGCACAGACCATGCATGACTCCCTGCCTGCTGGGGCAGGGGACCCCTCACACTCTACTTCCCCCAGCCTGGGGGGAGGGAGGAGGAATCACAGGATCTCTGGAAGAAAGGGGGAGTGGAGGCATGAAAGCTTGGACCAGCCCCAAAGTCCCACCCCATAGGGGCACACATTCCCATCCACACCCCTCCCAGTACCCCTGTCCAAACCCCAAGAAGGGACTCCATTGACTAAAAGAGGGTTCCCTGGAGAAGAAGCAGAAGAATAAATCCTATTTCAAAGACATATTTGATACTGGGTTGAGGACAGGAACATCTCCAAAGTCTTCAGATTCTAAGGAGTTAAGAATAACCCAGTGAGAAGGACTAGGGGTTAAATTGGTGCTCCGTATTACAAGTACGCTGTTGGTTGAGGTAGTTAACAGAACCAGGTCATTACTCCTGTTTCTGGCTTAGGGCTACTCTTGGTGGGAAAGGAGGGAACTTGAAGAAAAATTTGCTAGGATTGGCCTTTGAATGACTTCTGCATCCATGAAGAGGTCTGCACTCCCCCAGAAAGGGAAGACATAGACAGCAGTAAGAACGATCAAGGGTAGACACCAAGCCGGAATAACAGAGAAAATTTGGGGAATCTTCTTTAAGAGACTTTAAAATACTTAAGGAGTTTGAGAAGGGAAGAGATGTGTTCTCTCCCACTTTCTGATTTGAGCTAAGGAGAAGGGTGACTACATTTTTGTCAGCCCTCTCTTTGGCACCCCTGATCTTTGGCTCCCAGCTGAGCTCTGGTCTAACTTAGGACTCAAAACCAACCCCTTGGTTTTTATTTCCTCTTCCTCCCAAGGATGATGATGGTGGGGAGAAGACACCTGGGCACACTCTGAGACAGGGGAGTATCCCAATAATCTGTTAGTCAAGGTAAAGCTGTAAGTAGGGAGGGGCTGACCAAAAGGTAGAGGGCAGTGACAGAACTTGTGTTCCTTCAACAAACAGAAGCAATGGAGCTTAGCATCTAGTTAACAAAAGTAACGTGATGCAACAGGAAGTTGTCACTTCCCCCACTCCAGGTGACCTCCTGACCAGCCCAGCCCTGAATTGCTTTTTGGTGTCCCAAGGTCTTTGTTTCACCTGTCCCCATGAAAGTGTCTTAGGGGTCTCTCTACCCACAAGGCCTTGTGTCTCAAGGTCCAAAGCTTTCCATGTGGTGTTCCCTAGTGACTGTCTTTAAAAGTTAGTCTGAGGGCTCACTTCTTGCTAGGAAAGTTGCTGTAAAGGGCCCAGCTCCACTTTAGAACCTATGGAGTGTGTGTGTGTGTAGGTGGTGCTGGGCTGTTGAATCACACCTCATAATCTCAAGGGTCTCTTTCATAGCACTTCAGAACTGGAAGTGATGGACACAGCCGGAGAGTAGCCAGCAGAGGGCACCAAAGTCCCCTCAGGGATGGGCAGGGCCCAGTCTTTCCTTCAGGGTTAGTGGAAGCGGTGGGGCAGGGTTAGTAGTTCTTGTGGCAATGTGCCAAGAACCAGCTTCTGCCCTTGTTAGGAAATGTCCCAGTGGAATGACATCAGCTAAGCAGTCGACATCTCCCTCTCCACCCCTGTGCCCAAATGCCCAAAGCCTTCATCCAAGGCCCAGGGTCATTGTTATCTTTCCTCTAAGAACCAGTAGTAGGTGTGAAAGAGGAACATCAAAGGGACTAACCAGGATAGATCTGCAATCACAGACTCCCCTTTTGGACCCAGAAACATTCACCCAACCAGCTGATGGCTGTGTCCCCTGGCTGGGCTACTCCTACTCCACCTGGTTCTGGGGGGCTGCTCTCTAAAGGGGGTACTCTCTACATACTGCTGTGACCCCTGACACAGGACCTCAGTTCCTGCTCTGCTGTTTCCTTCCCTCCTTTAGTTAAAGGAGTGGTAAAGGGAAAGGTTAGCAAGACCTAGGTTTGAATTCTTCTCTTACTGTGTAACTTTGGGCAAACCACTGAACACTCTGAACCTTGTTAAAATTGCTGGTGGGGAGCAGGGTGAGTAGAATTGATGATTTCTAACATTCCCTTCTCTTTAATATTCCTCTTGCGATGGGTACTGTAGGTAAGGGAACAAAAAACTAGACTCTGTATGGGAAAGCCTCACTTCAAGCCCAGGTGATTCTGCTTGTGAGAGAGAATGGTATTGTGGGAAAACATTCGATT
This sequence comes from Phalanger gymnotis, assembly GCA_028646595.1. Taxonomy (NCBI): domain Eukaryota; kingdom Metazoa; phylum Chordata; class Mammalia; order Diprotodontia; family Phalangeridae; genus Phalanger; species Phalanger gymnotis. The sequence continues at coordinate 185,894,373 of CM053626.1, forward strand.
TAGTCAGAAGCCTGGTCAAATGTGAGCTCTATTACTTAGTGTGTGACCTGAGGAAGACTTTTCCCTTCTATAGGCTTCACTCTCCTCATTTATTAAATGAGGGGTTTGGGTTAGATATTCCCTAAAAGTCCTTCCAGTTTGGACAATTCTCCAGTTCTGTACAGGTAACAAAGGCTGGTGCTCACATTCAAGACAGCATCCTGGAACTGTCTGTCAAAGGCTAGGCCTTTGGTATTGTGTAAGTGATGTGTATGACCTAGATGTTGGACCTGTTAGACTGTCTTAGACCATCTCATGTGTCTTTCAGAGGGCTGGGTGTGTGATATACTGTGTATATGAATGGGTTTGTGTCTGTTATAAGATATCCTGAGATGTAGGTGAGTGGGAGGGCATGGTCTAGGGGCACTGTCCCCACCACTCTCCATTGTCTCCCACCACCACTAGTAAGCAACCAAACCGGAAATCTCATTCCATCTCCTTTTTACCAGGCATTGCCAGGAGGAACACACAACTTTAACCTCTCGTGTGCTAGACAGCTGAGAGGGAGGGGGTAAGGCCACCCCAGGGATACAAAACCAGATATGTACATACACTTTAGCAGGGAGCAAGTCACACCAAGAACAAGGGCAGTTTTGGGGAAAGAAGAGGGCAGGGATGGCAGAGTCCAAGAGACTGCAGCTGCTCAGGCAGGATGGGGTACATGTGATAGAGAGCCTGGACCAAGGAAAGAGAGGAAAATACTGCTTAGGCAAAGAGGCTGGTGAATTCTGGGAAGGCTGGTACTTGGGACTGTCCTTAGTCTCCTTCAAAAGGAGCCCTTCCCACTAGACCAAGGTTTGCTACAATATCCCTGGGAGGAGCGATTCCTCCATCCATTCACATTTCCCTCTTCATCAACCCCATGGAAGCTGGAAGCTGGAAGCCTGATAGGCCCATGAGCAGAGTGGATGCAATAGTGGCCAGAGCCTTTCTGCTCCACTCCTAGTTGCTGGTGTCCTCTCTTCTCTTTGGCCCCAGCCTCCACCAGGCCTTTCCTAACACTGATAAGAGCCAACCCCTGGGGAGTGTGTGTGTGTGTGTGTGTGTGTGTGTGTGTGAGAGAGAGAGAGAGAGAGAGAGAGAGAGAGAGAGAGAGAGAGAGAGAGAGAGAGTGTGTGTGTGTGTGTGTGTGTGTAATGGCTCAAAGGAGAAGGAAAAGGCAAGCTGAAGGGTCCAGATGGAAGACCTAGAGAAAGTAGATGAGTGGCAAGGCACCCAGAATACTTGCCCACCTCCCAGGTCGAGAAGCGACAGATTTTGTCTTGGTTGGGGGGGCAGGGTTACTACCTGTGAAATGCCATTGGGACATACTCCCGTGGGAGATGTGCTAGAAACCCCAAGGGGGTCACCAAGGAGATTGTTCAGCAGGGAGACCATTCCAGGGGTCTCCCTACAGAGGCTTTATGAAGACAGACCTGAGGGCCACTGTGGTGAGGCCTTCACTGCCACTGGGTCATCAAGGAGAATCCATGCTTCTTATTTGGGGTGGCAGAGGGGTAAGAGGAAGGTCACCAGGGAAACCACCCCAGGGGTCTCTATAGTGACAGAGATTGGCACCTAGTGGCCACTGGAGTGAAGGAATCATTCCAGTTGCCAAGGAAACATATGTCATCAAGGAGACCCTCTTGGGGTAGTGGGGATGGGGGGAAAAGTCACCAGGTAGACCACCCTAGGGGTCTACCCAGGAGTCTCTATGGAGACAAAGATTGGCACCCGGGAGCCACTGTAGTGAAGGCATCACTATAGTTGCCATAGAAACAGTCAGGTTATCAGGGAGAACTCTTACCCACCCCTCCCCCCAACTTGAGATGGTTAGGGTAGAGGGGAAGGTCCAAAAGGAAGAGTCTCCCCAGGGGTCTTTGTAGAAACAGAAATTGGCACCTGGGGGCCAGTGTAGTAAAGGGAATCACCATAATTTCCATGGAAACAAAGACAGGTCATCAGGGTGACATCTCCCCCAACCCTTTAGGGTGGTGGATATAGGGGGAAGGTCACCAGGGTGACCAGTCCCTAAAGAGATCCATCTGTCCTCATGGTCATCACTGCAAAGCCAGGAGGGGACTTGCCAGCAATGGAAACCCTCCCAGGGCCTCCTCCAATGGCAGCCTGCCTAGGTGACTCGGTAGGTGGATGTGTTCTTGGGCTCTGTGCTGGGCACACACCAGTCGCCTGCCTCCTGGATGGTCTGGTAGTGACGCCATGCTGACTTGTTGTAGACAGGCAGGCGTTCCACCGAATCTGTTGACAGGGCCTGTTGGGGAGGGGCAGGTATCAGTACCACCTCTTGTCTATGCCCACCATACTCCAAGCATGCCCACAAACAGTGTGATGGAGGGGCCCAGGTCATAGAAGGTTAGCTCCCAGTGGCTCTCTTCCCAAGAAGAGCTACAAGTACTAGGGAATCATGGATAATTATTACTGAAAACTAGGGCTATTCTGGACCGTCAGCTCATCCTCCATGCAGACAGTGTCTTTGTCCAAAACAGAAAAGGCATAGGAACTGATCTTGGTGCCAGGGGTGGCAAGAGGAATTGCAGAAAGGCCATATCAAGTGCCCCTGGCCTCCCTCTTCCAGGCTCTCTGGTAATCTCTGGTCCCTTGCCAAGCAGCACTGACTCAGGCTTTCCCTGGTTGGGTGGAGTACCCTGGTCTCAACACACCAGCCCTGGAAATCCCCTCAGAGCTGGGCCATAGGGTGAGGGCATAACAGGGAGGGCCATGTTAATAAGTCCTTGCTTAGTTCGTTTCTTATCATGGAAGGAAGCAATAGGGCAGCAGGTGCAAAGAATGCTGGCAATTAACACATGGTAGGTCAGCTCCTGTCAAGTCCCTCCACAATATTAACCTTAGGCCTCTGAGACCCAGAAGTAGATGAGACGACCTTCTGGGGGCCCTGCTCTGGTATCTTGGGGGTGGGAAACAGCTTCCCTCCTCCTTTCTTCCTACCTTCACAAGATAGTGATCCAGTCTCAGGCCCCAGTGGTAAGATGCTAAAGGGTAAGGCGAGGAGGCCATCCCCAGAGATGGAGAAAGCAGCAGGTTCCTCCTTGCTCCATTTCAACACCAGTCAGCAGTGTCATAGGGAAGCAGGAGGAAGAGGGGAAGAGAATCACTCACCTTTAGATAGATGACAGCATCAGTCCCGAAGCCCTCCATGGAGAAGAGCTGCAGGTCTCCCTGGAAGTACTTAGCATAAAGGCGGGATATGGGGAGTCCGTAGCCAAAACCAGCCTGCAGGGAAGGAGGTACTTGGTTATTCCACAGAAGGGAGATCTGGGGACCACAGGAGGGACTGATTAGAGAGAGGGATGCTATAAGGGAAATGGAGAGAGGAAGGAGAAAGCAGGGAAAAGGAAGGTCAGTCACCCAGAGGTAGAGAAGGATGAGTAAGTTTAGCTGAGGAAGAGACTGAGTCATGGTGGAGAAGTAGGAAAACAAAGACAGTGAGAGAACAAAGATGTGTAAAAATGTCACGATACCAAGAGCTGAAGAGAGAGAATGACAGAGAGACAGAGGGCAAGTCAAAACAAGCTATGAAGGGGCAAAGTCAGAGAGACCAAGAGGGAGGGCAGACGTGCAAGGGAGAAAGGCTCATGCACGAGCCTGGGAGCTGGTGAAAGGGGGAGCCATTGGGGAGGTGGGAAGGAGGGTGCACTGGGCATAGAGGGTCCATCTCACCAAAGGGGTCCCTGATGAGCCTGGCTGAGGGGTGGGAGCTGTTGAGTACATGTAGCTGAAGAGCCTCTCAATCTTTCGCAAGGGAACACCCCCGCCCCGGTCACTCATCTAGGTGGGACAAGACATGTTAGATGCTCCCTCCTCATCCAGGTGAGAGTACCCTAACCCCACCCACCCCAACTCCCAACTTCTCCAAATATTCTTGTGCCCCAATCTCTCTTCCTCTTTCAATCCTTTCTCTTCCCATTATCTGCCCCAAGCCCAAGACTAGGAGTTGGAAGAAGAGTCTTAAAGGCAGAGAAAATCACCTCAAACCATGGGAGTTCATAAGAAGGAGCTCTAGACTCAAGGTATCCCTTGTACCCAATACTTAGCATTCAGAGAACTTCCCATCCTTACTCCATCCCTAACCCCACCCCACCCTCCCAACTCCAAGCCTTCCAGATCTGAGGGTCAAAAGTCACATACTTTGATAGACAAATCTTCCTCACCCAAGGCCACCATCACCTTAATGGGTGGGAGTGTGAGGCTGGACTCATGGCTCTCCACAGTTGCTCGCATGGCATTCTGGGAAGAGAGAGGAAATGTTAAGGGGCCCAATTGGGATCTTCTCTTCCTCAGATCCCTTCTCCCCTAGCAGACCCACTCTCTCTCTCCCATGCTACCCCCTCCTCCCCTCGAAGAACTTCCTCACCTTGAAGAGCTCAAAGAGCATGTGGTAGAGATGGGAGGGGACGTAGACCATATGGATGGGCTGTTTGGAGTTGGAAGCTAGAGTGAGGCAGAGTTCAAAAGTCAAGGAGTTGCCAAGAGGTCACCACACTCAGTGCCCCACTCCAGTCTCTTATCCCATTCCCATCCACCATAACTTCTTTCTTAACCTGTTCTGCCCTTCCCCTCCCAAGCTCACCATTGATCTCTTGAATCTCCAGGCTGGGAGAGGCCATGTAATATTTGTCACATAGGAGTTTGGCCATGTCATAGGCATCTGGAGGAAAGACAGGAAATTCCAATACACACATGCACAAACACACACACACACAACCTATCTTAGGAAATCATCTGACACAGTTTCCGCCTACCTGGGGAGCTCAAGTAAAAGAATCTTTCCTTGACAACTGGGTGATGCCAATAGTTGCCACCTTTGGCTGAAATTTCCCCTCAAGCCTCTCATTTAGGAAACAAGAGGTTCCCTACTCTCCCTCCACCCCCGAGGAGGGCAGCAGGTGCCTTTCTGCTGTAGAAGAAGTTATAAGGTTGCTGCTGGGCCCTTCAGGGCCTGAAGGAGGGCAAGGAGTCTGAAGACCTCCCCATAAAGCACACCCACTTCCCCCATACACACCTTTTACCACCTCAGAGACATCGCAGTTGGGATCGATGCTGCCGATATGTTTGGGGTGGGCAGGGTTCGTGCTGCCATCAAAGATCAATGCTGGGGGAAGAAGGGGATGTCTGTTATACTGTTGCAATCCTGCCAGCTCCTCTCGCCTAGGTGATCCCTTCCCGAACTCTTCTCATCTGCCACATACACCTCCCCTACCCAGCTCCTCTGGATCCTCTGCCCTCCCATTCACCCCCTCAGCTTATCTGTCCTCCCTGATCCCTCCCAGCTCCTCTTATTCCTCTGCTCCCCCCA
>CM053626.1:185900225-185944019 GCA_028646595.1 Phalanger gymnotis
CCTCTGCCTCCCCCAGCTTCTCTCACCTGACACCCCCCGCCCAGCTCCTCTCATCCCTCCACCTCCTCCATCTCCTCTGGATCCTCTGCCTCCCCCAGCTTCTCTCACCTGACACCCTCTCAGCTCCCCTCATCCCTCTGACTCAGCAATCGTCTCCTGCCTCTCAGGCCCCCCTTCCCCTTGCTCTCCCTGGTTCTCACTATGCTGGTTGATGAGCATTCGGATGGAGATGCGGCTGAGATAGAATCGGTCCAGGAAATACTGGATGTTCTGGTTGGAGACGGGGTCATCACCATAGGCCTCCTTGTACTCCAGCACGCCCTGGGCCATAGTGGGCACCACATCGTTGTGCCGGTTACGGATTGTGATCAAGGCATCTGTGAACCTGGGGAGGGTGGGGAAAGTTGCTTTTCTCCTCCCCAAATCCAGAATTCCCTTCACTGAGGCTCCCTGCCTCTTCTTCTACCCTTCCACTGCTATCCGCTCTGCCACTATACCTAAGAACCATGGGGTCTTTCCATCAGACTTAGGCTGAAACTGCATTAGAACATGAGCTCCTTGAGAACGGGGACTGTCTTCTTTTTATATTAGCACCCCCAGCACTTTGCACGTAGCAAATGCTTTTCCATTCAATCCAGTCAACTCACCCCTTTTCAGAGCTTCAAGCCTTGAGGCCTGGGCTACCCACCCCACACCTAAATCCAAGGACTCTCCCCCAACTCCCAGCACCAAAAAGCTCAATTCCCTTCATCCTTTCTCCATCCCCCTAGAACAAAGCCCCTAGCATGGAGGGCCACAGCTCTGTCTAGCTGGATAATTGGCCTTTGTTTCTGTCTGTATCTGATCTCTTCCTGTTAGAGAAAGAGTACAAGGAGAATGGGGACTGTGACATCCTCTAACAGGGGTGGGGAACCTGTGGCCTCAAGGCCACATGTGGCCCTCTAGGTCCTCAAGTGTGGCCCTCTGACAGCCAGGTCCCTTTGACTGGAAGGGCTGCACTTGAGGACTTAGAGGGCCACATGTGGGCCCCAAGGCCTTGGGTGCCCCACCCCGACCTGGCACATTGGAAGCTGTTACAAAGCAGCACTTATCTCCTCTCCTTCTCCTGGATCAGGCCCTAGTCCTCAGTACAGGGCTCTGGCCCTGCAGGGCACTTGGTCCAGGGGCATAGTTAATGAGTGACCCAACTGTGCTCATCCATCGAGAGATCTCAATCACTTACTGTCCCAGGGTCCGATGGTCCTCAGGGTCTTTGTCCAGGAACTCCATGATGTCCAGAAGACTTTGGACATACCTTTGGGGAGAGTTGGGGGAAGGGGAAAGAAAGGAAGAAGGAACTAGAACGTGTTTGAACCGGCTATAACCTACTCCAAAACTTAACCCTTGGAGGAAACCTTCCCAGATTAATTAATCTGACCAGTCCTTTAGACCTGTGTTCTCTTGTGCTCAGAGATCCAACTCTATTGTTTCATCACTTTGAATTCGCTATGTAGTTTTAATCAAATTGTCATTTTCATGTATGCATGTGGGAGTGGGGGAGGGAAGGCGTATGTGCACGTGTTTGTGGGTTCATCCTGAATCCTCCTGACTCCACAACAAGTTGTCCGAAAGTCACACAAACAAAGATTTAGAGCTGGAAGGGAAGCAAGAAGTTATGATTCCAGCCTTTTAGAGATGAGGAAACCAAGGCACAGAAGGTTAAGTGACTTGCCCAGAGTCACACAGCTGGTATTGGAGGTAAATTTGAACCCAGGCCTATCTGATTCCAGACCCAATACCCCATCTTCTACTCCACGCTACTTCAAGTCACTTTCTGTTTCTTTTTTATCTCTCAACAGCCTTTTATCACAGAACCATAGAATGTCGGGTCTAGAAAATGGACTTCAGAGATCGTCTAACCTTCTTGTTATTAGGTCGTGTCCAACTCTTCATGACCCCAAGTGGGGTTTTCTTGGCAAGGGGAGTGGAGTGGTTTACCATGTCCTTCTCCAGTTCATTTTACAGATAAGGAAACTGAGGCAAAAAGGGCTAAGTGACTTGTCCAAGGTCACAAGTCCAAGTAAGTATCTGGGGCCAGATTTGAACTCAGGAAGATGAGTCTTCCTGATGCCAGGCCTGGCGATCTCTGCACTGTACCACCTAGCTACCTGTAACTCTTCTAGATTCTTAACTCAGAGTCCATGAGCTGTTTAATAAAAATATTTTGATACTAAATTTTTATATAATTGGCTTCCTTTGTAATCCTATGGATTTTATTTTATACATTTAAAAACATTCTTCTGAGCAGTGGTCCATAGGCTTTACCAGACTGTCCGAAAGACCTGTGAAGCAAAAAAGAGCAAGAACTCCAGGAGAAAGGGGAGGTCACTCGTTCAAGGTCACACGTACTTGGCACCAAAGCCTGGCCTAGAATCCAGCTGTCCAGACACTAAGTCCTGCAGCCTTTGGGCTTTGAATGCTGGACAGCTCTAACAGTACATGTAACTAACCATCCTCTGGTGGCCATTCCCTCAGGAGCTAAACAGCTTAGTTAGCTCTGGAGAAATGAATCCCAAACTGGATGGAGCTGACTGGGATTGAAGCTGGAAGAAGTGATCCCAAATGCTCAAGGACAAAGCGTATATTGATACCTATATGCAAGGAAGTAGGAAGCCGGGGCAAAGAAATGGAAAGAATTGGGAGCCGGGACCTTGTAACTCATCACACTTCCCAATTTCCCCATTTCCATTAAGGACAACACATCACCTCAGGCCAGCAACTTCAACCGTTGCCAAGTCTCATCCACTGTATCTCTATTTAGCACATAGTATGCCCTTAATAAACGTTTACTGACTGACTTAACATTACTTGCATCCATTCATTCCTTTCCCTACATTCACATAGCCTCTATCCTTCAGGCCCTCACCACTTTTCATTTGGAAACAGCCTTAAGTTGGTTTTCCTGTTTCCATCTCTCTTGTTTAATTCTCCCACCATACAACTGCCAAACTAATATTCCCAAAACAGGTCTGACTGACCACGCCACTCCACTGCTCAAAATATTCAGGGGCTCCCTATTAAAACACAAAATCCTCAGCCTGACATCACAATCTAGCTATCATCTATGTTTCCATTTATATTACAGGCTATTCTCCTTTATGCACTTGATTTCAATCCAACTAGCCTACCAACTCCACTGCGTGACAGTCATCTCCCCACTCTGGGACTTTGCCCAGGTGATCCTCCACATCTGGAATGCATTTTCCCTCTTCACTTCTGCCTCATCAAATCCTTTTTCCTCCAAAGTATAGCTCGGTTACTCCTTCCAGTTCTTTCTTCTCATCCCCGCCACAGCTGTTAGTGCTCCTAAATCTCTTGAAATTACTTCGTATGTGCTTTGCATTTACACGTCAGTGTATAGGTAGCATCTCCCAGTTGAGTGCAAATCCCTAGAGAGGAAGGGCTATTTCTACCTGTCACTGTGTCCCCAGCACCTGCCATCAAAGTGCCTTCCCTGCACACAGTAGGAACTTAAAATATTCATTGAATTGTTAGTAAATGCTTGTTGAATTGAATTTGGTTTAACTGAAGCCCGATCTGAGCTCAAGAAAGACCCACAGCATCACTCCTCCTTCCACGCCAGCAGCCCCATCAGAAGTGGTTCCAAATCACCTTTTTCCCATGCCCTCAAACATCTTCTCTCTTCTGTTTTGTTAGAAAAGTACTACAAGATCAGACTTTTTTAGAAAGGGTTGGAAGATGGAGACAAAGCCCCATGGCAATTCAACACATTTATTAAGCACCTACTATATGTAGAGCTTGAAATTAAGAACTGGGGAAGATACAATGTTGAAATAAGACTCTTTCCTCACAGGGCTTAACGTCTGGTAAAGGCATTTGACACATAAAGAAACAACTGCAACATAAAGTAATACATGAAGAGCGAACAAAAGAGGAGTCTAGTGTTATATGAAGTCCAAGAGGGGAAAAGGTCATTACCGATTGAATGGAAAAAGGAAATTTCTTCGTTGAAAAGATGGAATCTGAGCTGAGCTTTAAAGGCTAGGCAGGATTTCAACGCGGGAGGGAGGGAAGGGAGAGGGAGGAGGAAGAAGAAAGCATTCCAGGTGGACAAAAATACCATGAATAAAGGCTGAGAGTCAGGCAAATACATGGTAGAGATTCCAGGACATTCAGACATTCACTTTCGCTAAAGCATAGATTACGTGGAACTGCTGAAATCTAGAAAGGTAAAATAATGCTAGACAGTGGATAGCGTGGATATTGCCAGGCTGGCCGGGGCCTGCTGGGAGGCAAGTAGCCTGGGTACCAATAAAGCCTCCCTTCCTATCCCCAAAAGGATACTCTTCTTTACATCTCTGTTAGACTTTAAGGGAGTGTGGCAGGGATAAGAGAAAAGGCAGATTTACAGGTGGGGACGGGGGATTAAGAGTCCTGAGTTCCTCTTTCAAAAGAGATACACAACTTAGAGGGTTTGGATGAAAAGTAATCAAAAGGGAAGGGGGTGGCATCAATTTGGGGGTCTGAGCCAAGAAGTCCCACAGAGGAGTCTCTTCATGCCTGAATTATTTGGAAGGAAGAAGGTTGGGTAAATTGAGGCAGAGGGCAGGAAGCTGTGCCAAGGGGCTGATGGGTATACCCTGCCTGTTTATTCCAAGGGGCCTGTGGGTAGGATCAGAGTCCAAACTGCTGGGAGCAGGGGCTGGCAGCAGGGACTTTCTTTGTCCAGCTCAGAGGAAGACAGCTTGGTCTGCTTGTACCAAGTCATTTTGGCAACCTCACTGTCCCAAGGAGGTAGAATATCTAGTCACATGTGCATGAAAATGGGGCAAAGTCGAAACTGGGGTGGTAACTTGGGCTATGAAAGTGATAGGGCTGCCCTCTCTTTCCCTTTACTGACAGGTCAGAGGAGTTGGGGGAAAGGGTGCTCAGGGAGAAGGTGGCACTTAGGGCAGAAAGGGTGATGCCAGGCTTGAGAATCAGGACACGTGGGTTCTCATTCCTTTCTTCTCACTCTGCAAGAAGGAAAAAACTAGAAATCTCTAGGGGAAAGGTATTTTTTTCTTCCTGCTTTGTTGTCAACAGCACTCAAGTGTTATCCTCAGAAGTCTGCCCAACAGCATGGCATCCTGGGTCTTCCACTCTGCTGGGGAGAGCTCTGCGATTTCCGTGTCCTTGTCCCAGTCCTGTGGTTGAGACAATACATTAAAGCATAGTTTGGAATTTTCCATGGTCTTCAGTTTGCTGCCTTTCAGGGTTAAAAAAAGAAAATGTCAGAGCTGGGAGAGGCTAAGAGACAATTTAGTCCAAAAGAGAAGGAAAGTGAGATTGGCCCAACTAAGTTAGTGGCAAAGGCAGGTTTAGAACTCAGATCTCCTGACCCTGAATCCATGTCATAAGAGGATCAGGTGAAAGGACTGGGGATGTTTAGCTTGGAAAAGACTCAAGGCATGAGAGCTGTCTTCAGGGATCCAAGGGCTGTCACATGAAAGAGGGATTAGGCCTGTTTTGTTTGACCCCAGAGGGTAGAACTAGGAACAACGGATGGAAATTGCAGAGACTGATTTAAGCTTGTTATCTGGAAAAGTTTTTCCTAATAATTAGGGCTTATCCAAAAGTGGAATGGGTGCCTGAAGGGTGGTGGGCTCCTTTCACTAGAAATCTCTAAGTAGACCCTGGATGACCACTTGTCAGGTATCTTAGCATTGAGATTTTTCAGGTAAAGAAGGGTCAGTCAAGTGGATGGTGAGATATCTCCCAACTCTCAAATTCTGTGATTCTGTGCCTGGGACATCTCTGACTGTTCTGCCATTCTGGGATCAATGCCTAAGTCACCCAAGTCCCCTACCTCAACACCTCATTTCAACCTTGAAACCTTTGCCCAGGCCTTAAAAAAATGGCTATAGTTACCTCCTCCAGAAAATGATCCAGGATCATATCTATATGATTTCCACCCCACCCCGCCAATGTTTCCACATCTATTTTGTCCTATATTAGACTGTTCTATCACTGTTTCCCAGTCAGCTGCTGTACCAAGAGCACTGGGGCCCACTCTAAAGACCTTCTTGGTATGTCTCCAAAGGCTGGGCTCCCTGTGGACAAACTCTGACCAGGAGAATAAGGGGCCTGATGAGCACAGTGAAGAGAAGGATGTCTTCGTGTTACTCTGAGTAGGTATATCAGCTAGGAATACAAGGATGGATGGACTAATTGGGGTTGGGAAAGTATGCTTCCCTGATGTGAGACCAAAAAACCATATGGAAATTGTGTTCAAAGCTGTGCAAGGGAAGAAGTCGTGTGTTCTCCATTAACTGTAGACTCCCTAAGGGACTGTTTCTCTTATCAGATAGGGGAAAGAGGGAGGGGGTGCTCCCTGAGGACGATGTTGGATTTAGAGTTGGGACTTGGGCTGGAATCCCAGCTCTCCCACTTAATACGATAGACAGTTCACTTAGCCTCTCTAGGCCTATTTCTTCGTCAGTAATATAAGGAGGTGGAATAAAAACCACTACAATCTCTTCTGGCTCTAGATTTAGTATCTTCTGATCTATGAGGAAGATTGTCTTTTTCATGAGACTAGGGGCTACCTGAGGACAGAGACTGTGCCTTCCCCATCAGGCTAGGGACTGCCCAAAAGCAGCAAGTATCTTATCTCTGCTCAGTGATGCACTAAGTTGGGAACCCAGGAAGCAGGCGGAAAGTAAAAGAAATGGTGATAATTTCAATCTCACTCTCCTCCTGATGACTCTAAAGCAATCTATCAGGGAAAGGGGTGACTCACAGTCTGTTGAGTTTATTCCATTAACCCTTTTATTTTCTGTAGACAAATTTCTCCTGGTTCTATGAGATTACAGATACTTTACATTCAACCATACTGCATGTAAATTAGCTTCTGTAAAGTTAATTCTATTCTCCTACTGACCAACTATTACACAGGAAATGGGATCTTATGGTAAATGGATCCCAATACATGGGGCCAGCTGAAAACTTGTAGTGAGGAAAAGGCTATGGTATGATGGACATCTTAGTTGGGCAGCTAGGTGGCACAGTGGATAGAATGCTGGGCTTGAAGTCAGGAAGACCTGAGTTCAAATCCAGCCTCAGATGCCAGCTGTGTGACCCTGGGCAAGTCATTTAACCCTGTTGACCTCAGTTTCCTCATCTCTAAAATGAGCTGCAGAAGGAAATGACAAACCATTCCTATATCTTTGCCAAGAAAACCCCAAATGCAGTCAGGGAGAGTCAGACAAGACTGAGAATGACTGAACAACTATACCAGCTGAGAGATACAGTCTCCAGGAAGCAGTTTCTCTTTGCAACATTGACTCCAGATTCTGATTCTGCAATCCCTATTCTGTCCCAGCCCCACCCCCACCTTATACAATAATATTTGATATATGTTTATCTACCACTATATCTATCTATATATGTATACACACAGACATATACACATGTATATATACACACATACACATACACACATATGTACATAAACACATCGTATTTGTATTCCTAGCATTTAATACAGTACCTGGCAAATAGTAGGCACCTAATACATTATGTTTATTGACTGGCTAACTGACAACAATATATAATATACATACATGCACACACATGTATATGATGTGTATTTTAATCCCTCACATATATATATTCGCACCCACTTTGCCACATTGCCTTTGTGTATGTGTATGTATGTATGTATGTATGTGTGTGTGTGTATATATATGTATGTATACACATATAGGCCCATGTGGATATAAGTATATATACCACATATACATACAGCAAGAGGAGTCACCAGGTTCAAGTCCAGGTTCTGACTTGTGGTAACTATATGACCATAAACAGGCCACTAAACATCTCAGCCTCTCAGTCCATTATTTATCTTACACACACACACACACACACACACACACACACACACACACACAGTTGGGTCGTGTGATTACTACTGGGCCTGAAGAGGGTGTTGTCTGATGTAGACTATCCCACTCCAGCCTGATAATTCCTTAAATTTGAGCCCTCATGTTATGCAAATCAAACTGATTCCCTGCTTTATCCTGTCGTATTCTCTACACTATTTACTTAGGCTCAGAAAATGCATGTAAATTGCTTTAAAAATCTTAAAGCGCTCTCTCCTCCTTCTCTCTCTCTCTCTCTTTCTCTCTGTCTCAGTCTCTCCCTCCCCTCCCCCCATCTTTCTATGTTGCTAGCTATAATTATTAACTCTGGCTGAGAATGGCCCTGAGAATTGGACACCAATGCTATAAATGTGACCTTACATTTCTTCAGAACTTTATGGTTTCCAGACTTTTTACTCAGTTTTAATGCCTGACTCATCAGATTCATGGGCTGACAGGCACCTTACAAGGCTGCCATATCTAGACCCACCTCCATTCAGATCACCCCCAACTAAGTCATGTCAGCCAGAAGAGAACCCTATATTTTTCATAAAAGAGGCTTCAGAGCAGGAGATGCCCCAATCTCTCAGTCAGTCCTTCCTGTCACAAAGTCTTTTTAACCTGCTTCCTCTCTAACCTTAATCCTTCCTGTTGCAGCTTTCATTCTTTCTCTCCTGTGATGTGGGTCTCTTCTTCTATAGACCCAACCCTCCTCCAAGGTTCTGGTGATGCTTAGCCTGTCGCCCCTCACAGGAGTGCTGAGGAAAAAAGGGGTTTTTGTCAACTCTAAAGTGCTATGTAGATGTGACACAGTGTTATTACCACTGAATCAAAACCAAGCTAAATCTACCATCTTGATGAAATGCCTTCTCTGGACTAACTTCAGTCCCTCCAACAAGGCCTGCACCCATTCTCACATATGTCTTGCTTTAGGAGATTAAACATCACTACTTCAACAGCCCAGATTTACTGATATGGGTATTCTTTCTACCGAACAGACCACCAAAGGAGAAGGTTTAAGCAACTGACTTGGCAACCCTCCGAAGATGGACTTCCCACACTTAAATGGGCTGATCTTTGGAAGACAGACAGAGTCTGTAGAAAAGGCTACACATGGAACCCGGTTCACCGAATCTGGTTCTCCACTCATATACCGTTTAGAAGCCACTGATGCGGCCTCACTACACCACGACAAGAACGTTTGGGGAATGAAATGAGCAAAGAAATAACAACACCAGCTGGTGCTTCTCTAGCACACTAAATGTTACCTACACAGCACCCCTGAGAGAAGGAGGCAGCAAACAAATGCATTATTATCCCTACTTTATACACCAGGAAGGAAAGAAGGAGGGGTAAAGGATTAAGTGACTTGTCCAAGGTAACACAGCTAGTGACCACCTGAGCCAGAACATAAATCTAATCTAACAACGAAGCCAGTGCTTCTGGACATATGCATCACATTGGGATGCTGGTAACCTGGACCAAATCAAATTTCCCAGCCACCAATAACACATACATAACATTTTTCAGTATAGGCATCTACACATAGCTTAAGGGTAGGGAAGAGTTACATTCAGTTCAGCTCTTCTTCACTCTCCAAAGAACATGGTGTCCAGGGAGGAGGTTGGGAGGGTGGGGAGGTCAATCAAAGCAGGTCTTGTCCTGGAGCCAACAAGCCAGCGGGGGATAAAGCATAATCAGTCAGTTGGACAGAAGGAGGAGGAGAAGGATGGGGAGGAACAGATGGTATCATCTCCTGCCTTCTAGAAAGAAAACCCTCACTAACCCTCTTGAGTATTCATTCCCTACACATTTCCTGTGGAGGCAAAACATAGCAAATACTGGGCTCTGAGATCTAGGAAGAGAGCTTTGGAGTCAAGGTCAATCCAGTTGAATTATAATCAAGTTCTGACATCCTACCAATCAGAGGGAAGGTTTTCCTTTTCCCTAGAAGGTGAGGTGGGAGGTACAGGCAAAGGGGATATTTGGGTGACCAAGCTCTCCATCTCTACTAAGGTAAAAGCCAAGCTCCTTCTCTACAGGTCAGTCCGTCATGCCCCTGCCTCTGTGATCTCAGGCCTTTAGTTCTCAAAGGTCCCTAAAGAGAAAATTCGTCAACCATGTATTTCCAACACTCAGAAAATCTTTCCTGGAGCCTGCCCTAATTCTGGCATGTGGCAGTTCTGGCTCCTTTCTGAATCCTCTGCTCTCTGCCCAACACCTCCAGAACACCTCACCCCTTCACTGCCTACTCATCCTGGTCAGCCCCCCAGTACCTCACCCTCCTCACTCCTTTACTGCCCATTCATCCTGGTCAGCCCCCCGTCTTTCCTTAAGAGAATGTCTAGCACGGGGGAGAGGAAGGATCCAATTAACAATATGCATTTCTAATGTCCAGCCTAACTCTCTGTTAGTTGAAGTTCGTTTTTCCCAAGTATGTGACCTACTCCACGCTGGGTACAGATTCTGGGAGAAAATGTCCATAGTCGCCATTATTTTTCTCTATCCAATATTAAATGAGAGGTAATATGGTGTAGCGGATAGAAGGTCAGCCTGGAAGGACTTGGGTTCAACTTCTACCTTTGATACATCCCGGCTATGAGGAGCTCTTAGCGCTTAAGGCAACTCTTTCTTTTTTAAATTCTATTTTATTTTATTTGTTTGCTTTTAGTCTTCAACATTCACTTCTATGAGATTGTGAGTTCTAAATTTTCTCCCCCTCCCTCTGCTCTTCCCTCCCCAAGACAGCATGCAATTTGATATAGGCTATACATATACATTCATGTTAAACTTGTCTCCACATTAGTCATGTTGTGAAGAAGAATTAAAACCAAAGGGAAAAACCATGAGAAAGAAGAAACAAAAAAAGAGAAAGAGAAAATAGTCTGCTTTGATCTGCATTCAGATTCTTTCTCCAGATGTGGAGAGCATTTTCCCTCATGAGTCAATTCTTTAAGACTATAAGTGACAGAATGGTGAAGAGCATTTCCACACCTGAAGTTCTCCATCCCAATGGGGAACCACTGAACAGATCAGAACCACCATGGCCACAGTTCAAAAGAACATACTAAACAGGAAATTACGTATGCACAAAATGACATTTTACGTGGGTCAATTTGGGGTATAAATACGGATTTACGAACATGAGAGTCATAACATCTAGCCTTGGTCTCTGAGAGAAGCTGAGAAAGGGTGCCTCTTCTTTTGGTGGAGAGGTGGAGGCTGACAGATAGGTATGGAGTATTACCTGAGCTCAGTCTGCTTTACTGAAAGCAAGGCTTATGAGGTGGGGGAGGGGGGGGCAGGAGAAGAAGGGGAGGGAAATATAATATCTGAAAATGATTGTGAAGTAAAATCAGAAGGAACTGATAAAACTTATTTTAAAGCTAAAGATGAGCTTAATCTCCTTTATTTCGCTCCAAAATCTCCTTACCTCCCTTATCCTTGGAAACATTCCCTAGTACTAGGCCTTAGGGACCAGCATTCATGTATTCCATTAATAGGTTTCTAGGATAAAAGTGTTGCCTGGTCAAATCATTTCAGGTCATGATGGATCACAGGAGTTGGATATAGAAGCTGAAGGCCAGTAGGTGGTAGAACATATAGAGTGTTGGGCCTGGAGTCAGGAAGACTTAAGCTCCTATCTGCTCTCAGATACTTACTAACTGTGTGATCTTAGGCAAGTCACTTAACCTCTGGTCTGTCTCAGTCTGCTCATCTGTAAAATGAGGATCACAATAGTACCTACCTCCCAGGGTTGCTGTGATCACAAAACAGGATAATATCTGTATAGTGTTTAGCACAGTACCTGGCACACTCTGGCCACAAGCTTAAGAGAGGTTTATAGACTTCACTTGGATGGTCCAGAAAGGGAAAGACTTCATCAAAGGTTCTCAGGAAGCAGGGCCCACATTTGAACCCGGTACTTGTATTCCCAAATCCAGGGTTCTCGCCACTATATTCATTTGCCTTAGGCCCTGATTAGCATGTCAGCAAACAGAAGGGTTGGTTGAAGGCCCTGCCCTGCCAGGAATATAATTCAATCAAAAGGAAACCTTTGCACTGAAAATGATAGCTAGCTCACCTTGACAAAAATAACAAATGAAACGGAAAAACAAACAGAAAATTGGCATCACTGTTACTGCTTCACTAGCATAAACAAAAATAGCAACCAGAACCTCAGAATGTCAGACTAGGAGAGCCTTAAGAGCCAATTCAGACTAACTACCTCCTTTCAAGATAAGAAAATCCTGGCCCAGAGAGTAGGATCAATTTGTCCAAGGCCACACAGCAGAATTAGTAAGACAAATGCAGATCGAGCTGGAAGGGCCCTTAGTCCAATCCATTCATTCTACAGATGGGGAAACTGAGGTACAGTCAAAGGAAGCGACTTGTCAGAGGTCATGCAAGTGGTGGTGGGGGCAACGACAGTCCCCTTGACTTCAAATCCAGAGTTCTTTCTATCAGGCTTACAGAAGCAGAACTTTGCCAAATCTTTCAACTCCCAGTTTAAACGATAAGGGTTTAGATCAGAGAGTTCTAGTTAATAAGTTAACCTTGTTTGTTTTTCACCGAATCAGCGTGAGCACTCTAATTCTCTAAGGTTAGCCGGTTAATACTGATACTCACCTGGCTGCGGGATTTGGTTGTGAAATAAATGATTTCCCATTCGAAGCCTGGGTTCTAATCAATGAAGGTTTTCCATACTGTATTATTTCTAGGATGGCCTTGTTTGTCCCATGGGATGAGATGCATTGGATGACCTATGGATAGGTACCTTACCCTCAAAGAGCTCCATTTATTCCTATTCCTCCCAGAGCAGTTGGAAGAACTTGAATCCCATAATCATGGACAAGGAAGATGCTCTCTCTCTCTCTGTGTCTCTTTCTCTCTCTCTCTCCTTCCCTCCGTCTCTGTCTGTCTCTCTCCCTTCTTGTCTCTTAACTACCCTCTCTCTGTCTCCCTCTGTTTCTGCCTCTCTCCCTCTGTGTATGTGCATGTGTGTGTCTGTGCGTGTTTCTGGGAAACTGCAGGGAGGAGCAGGAGAGAGTGTGTCTTACCAACTCTGCACCAGCTGTACGGAGGGAGTCCCTAGTACCCGGTCTGGAAGCAAGTTGATCTCCTTCATTATGTTGGCCAGTCGCACAGGCAGCTCCTGCCTCAGGAAGGTGAAGGAAGTTTTTTCACAGGCATTGCTAGAACCTAATGGAAGGAAAGAGAGGAACTGTCACCAGAGAAGCTTAGCTCAGGGACTGCCTCCTACCACAGTCCAGGACTGATCAGCCCAGATCCTAGGGCTTCGAACCTAGAGTCCCATGTGTATGAATTGCTTTCCCTACTAGAATGTGAGCTTTCTGAGGGCAGGGATTGTTCCTTTTTGTTTTTGTGGTCCCTGCTCCCAGCACAGTACCAGGCACACAAGAGATACTGGATAAGTGCTCGTTAAGCTAGGGATTGATTGCCAGAGATGGAAGGACCCTTAGAGACCATCTAACCCAACCCCCTTATTTTACAGAGAAGGAAACTGAGAAGACCCTGGAACAGAACAGACTCACCTCAATTCCCGCTGCTAGTGGAAAAGTCTAGATTAGAACCCGGGTCTCCTGCCTTCCAACCCAGTGTTCCTACCCTGTCCTCCCTCAACTCCACCCATCTACCCCATCTCTATAGCTACTCCCCAGCCTTACTCTGGAGTTATAACTATTCTACTTCAACCCAGGTTCCTCCAGGCCTCAATCAACAAGTTTCTCCTTTTTTTCTTCTCCATCAGGAGGGCAGCAGGGGACGAAATGGAGAGAGAAATCAAATGTAATAGGGTCCCAATCCCAGGGCTTTGTTCCAAAAAGAGAAGGGCTCAGATCCTCAAGCTTCAGAGAGCCCTTGGGCTAGAATATTGGCTTTCCTGAACAAGAGAAGCTGAGTTGGGGCAGGGAGAAATTGGAGGCAAGTCAGAGGAAGGAAACAGGATTATAAGCCTGGAGCTGGACAGACCCTCAGAAGCTATCAAATCCACTCCCCTCCCCAATTTTACAGATGAAGAAACTGAGGCCCAAGTGCTTTAAGTGATTTGTACAACGTAACCCAGGTTTCAGTTTCAGAGGAGGGATATGGACCCAGATCCTCTGACTGCTAAACCAGGGAGGGCTCTTTCTGCTATACTATGACACTGCTCAGCGATTCCTGCCTCACGGGTTTCTGTGGGAGGAAATCTAAAATTCATCACTTTTGGCTTAGGTTCTCCTCCCTGCTGAGGACAGATGTACAGTAACCACCTGCCCTAGGGCCTATCTAAGGGGAACTAGGATCCCATCCTCCTCTGCTTTCCCTGACCTCCAGGTCATCCTCATACTCGGGGAGCTGGGATCCTCGGATCTTTGGTTGGGGATGAACTGACTAGGGATGGGCAAAGGGATTTTCCTCCTGGGAGACAGCTCAAAGCTCAAACAAGGCAATAAAGGAATTACAGAGAAGGATCAAGACCTATGAGCAGGTGTCTAGCTGCCACAGTCCCTCTGGTTTCAGGTCCTTGCCAAGCCCTGCACTCAGCTCTCTTCCTCCCCTCCCTCTCCCCTCCTGCAGTGATGTAGGCTGTAACCAGAGCCAGGCACTATCTCTCCAACCCTACAGAGATCTAGGAGACTTCCCTCCCCACCCCACTCCCAGCTGTCACCAAAGAAATGCCCAAGGGATAGATCCGGGCACACACAATACCCATTTCATGAGCCCAGTTAGCACAGCCTCTAACTGGCCCACCCACCATCACAGGGACTGGTACAAGGCGATCCTGATCCATAAGATGGGTGAGATACCAAGAGGTAATCTCCTTTTCCCTCCTCTACCCTACCCCGCAAGGAACCTAATGGTGTTTCTGTTCTTAGTTATAGTCCACTGCCCCACAAAAACAGCTTGGGAGCCTTTGATCTTCAAATGTCCTTGTTTAGATGAGCAGCCTTTGAAAGCAGAGTGGGGTCGAGGAGTGGGCCATAAAATCCAATAACTACCCTTAGTCCCTACCACCTCCCTCCACTTGCTAGTGGGAGACCTCTTAACCTCTAACTGCTGAGCAACACCCCCATGATAGGTTCCTCCTCTGAGGCCCCATACCCCAGCAGTTTCTCCTGTTCTATTCATAAGTCTACAGAACTCCATATTTTTACACCTCACGGTGTTCCTATCATTGTCTGCACAAGACCTAGGCACCCCACTACCCCATCAGAAGCCATATCATTGCCCCTCCCCACGCCCAGCTCCATCTGCCTATTGTCCCAGTCTCTTTCTCCTCATCTTTCTTCCTATCTCTTCCTTCTTAGCCTTGGATACCATATGTAGGGACACGCCTACCCAACAAATAGTCCTTCGATATCTGGATCCCCTCCCCAGTCTTTCTCCAACTCCTCTCCCTAGCCCACTCCTCCCTCCCACACCTTCATTCTCCCAGAAGAAACTCCTTTGCAGCTTAGAATCCCTTCCTCCATCAATCTGGCCTGCTCCCATCACCCCTCACCTCCAACTCTTCCCAAGTCCTAATTTTCCTCTTTAACCCTTCTCTTCCTAGCTCACAGATCCCTTGTTTAACCTTGACCATCCTACTTTCACCTTCTCCATATTTCCCAGTAAACTACCCCTGCTCTGGGGTTCTTCACCAATAACCCTTCCTCTCCCAGTCTCCTCCTTAAACCTTTCTAGGTTGGACTCCTACTTTCTTGGCTCCTTCTCTGTTTACCCTTCTCAGACTCAAGCCCAGAGCCCTCTCCCTGTCCAGCCTTTCCATTAACTCCTCTCAGACTGCAGCCCAATTCTTCACTTCTTTAACCCCTCACAGACAGAAGCCCCTGCCTCTCTCTCCATTAACCCTTGCTGGGCTTCAGCCCCCTTGACTCTCCATCAACCTTTCCCAGGCTGGAGCCCTTGACTCTCCATTAACCCTTCCCAGCCTGGAGCACCTTTGACTCTAATAGTTCTTCCCAGCCGCAACTCCCTTCACTCTCCCTTTAACTCTTCCCAGGCTGGAGTCGCCTTGACTTTCCTTAACCCTTGCCAGTCTGGAGCCCCCTTGACTCTGCATTAACCCTTGCCAGCCTGGAGCCCCCTTGACTCTCCATTAACCCTTGCCAGCCTGGAGCCCCCTTGACTCTCCATTAACCCTTGCCAGCCTGTGGCCCTCACCTGCCTCCCCAACGCCTCTGCCCAGCCTGCAGCCCCTGCACCCCCTCCCCACCCAAAGTCCTACGCACCAAAGTCCAGAAACTGCTTCATGGACAGCGGGGACGGGGAAAACTTGCTGAAGTGCTCGATGTACTTGGGCGCCCCGGCCAGGGACGCGTTCTTTAGCAGCGCCCGGACCCAACGCATGGCGGCGGTGGCTGTGGTGGTGGCGACAGTGGCGGCGACGGTGGCGGCCCCGTTCCGGGGCCCAGCTTCGCTCAGCTCCCGCTCCCGACGCCAGGGCCAGCCACCTAGCCTGCTCGTTCCTCCCCTCCCCCTTCAACATGGCTTTAGCGGCCTACGCTCTCCTAGCCAATCATCTCTCCCCGCTCCCGGCTGCCTCCAATCATCTCACACAAACAACTCCGGCCGGCCCAATGAGAGGCCGCCTCGGCACGTGGCTTCTCGGGGTGCCCGCCCTCTTAACCCTTTCTGACCCGGGACCGTATCGTGTTGTGACCCAGCTCCTTCTGCGATCCCGCCCCCCAAGGCTGGAACTGTTTTAACTCTTCGCTCCCTGCAGCCCAACCCATTTACCTGCCCCCTCCCAAGAGTTGAAGATCAACCTTCCCAGGCTTGGGAACAGGTTTCCCCTGGTCTCCGGAGATGAAACTCATCCTCCTAAGCTCTCGGGCGCCCCTTCATCCCCGGATTCCCTGTATCTCTCTCCCTGGGGGGGACGTGGGAGGCCCCACTCCAGCCCGGCGCTCACGCCTCCAGGCCCAAGGGAGAAGGTTTTTCAGGCTGAGAGTGACTCAGCCTCACGTTTGCAAGGAAGGAGACCTGCAAGTGGTAGAAAATGATTAATTGAGGGCTTCTTTGGCTCCCTTGGGAGCTCGGGAAGATGAAAATGCTATGCAAACATTTGATTTTCTGGTTAAGGAAAGCCCGCCCCAGGTGGGCCTTAAAACCCAACATCTCCTCCAAGCGCTTGGAGATCTCATCCCCCTCCACTTTAGGTTTTTGCTTTTGGGGGCGGTGAAGGGAATCCTTACCTCACTACATAATATGCACGCACGCCTACGCTCCCCTCTTCCCCGCTCCCCCACTCCACACAACGCCCGCACCCCAGCCCCACCCCCGCTCCGTCTCCGCTACGTGTAGGTTTCTCCTTCCCACTCCCGACGTCACTCCTCAGGGTCACCCTGACTCTTTCAAGGAAAAAGCAATTAGGTGCCCCCTCGTGGTCGCAGGTGGTATCACAAGGTGGTATCCAAGAGGAGGGCTTGACAGGTGCATGGTCGTGAACGCGCCAGACCAGGCCGCCGGGCACAGGCGTAACATACACGGAAGAGCATGGAAGTTTCTTATAAAATTTCCCGCAGACCGGGCCTTCGCAGGGGCCTCGCCTAAAGGCAAGATGATGATGTACAATATACCCCTTTTATGCATCATCTTTCTCCTATTGGAATATAAGCTCCTTCAGGAGAGCCCCAGCCAGAAAGATCGTGAATCTGTGAAGCCTCCCCCTTGCACGTTAGAGAACCAGCGGGGGCACTACAGACCAGCAAACCACCAGCAGTTGGTTGTTGTTTAGTTTTGTCTGACTCTTTGTGATCCCATTTGGGGTTTTCTTGGCAAAGATAGTGGAGTGGTTGGTATTTTCTTCTCCAGCCCATTTTACAGATGAGAAAACAGAGGCAAATAGGATTAACTGACTTGCCCAGGGTCACCCAGCTAGTGTCTGAAGCCAGATTTGAAATCAGGTCTTTCTGATTCCAGGTTTGGCGCTCTATCCGCTGAGCCCCCTAGCTGCCTGATGAACTACTAGGAGACCTACGTTCAAATACCAACCTGTAGTTGATTACTTCTGTAATTACTCCTTGACGTGGGTTCCTCAGGAAGGGCCTTTGAGGTCTGTGAACTCATGTGTGGAAAAAGGACATAACGGAGCCTCCAGTTTTATTTGAAATTAGCCCTCTCAAACACGAATCCTTCCTTGCCTGGAGCAAGCTCATCAAATGTTTGTACAGCACCAAGCTGGGAGGGACATGTTAGATAAGAGAATAGGGTCCAAAAATATCCCAATAGGTTAGAACCAGGAGCTGAAACCGAACAATGTGAAATTAAGACGGATAAATGTAAAGTCCTATGTGAATTCAAAAAAAATCAGCTGAATGAGTACAGGATTGGGAAATGCGGCTAGATAATGGTCCGTAAGCAAAAGGCCTGTGTGGACAGCAGGCTCACTACGAGTCAGCAGGGTTACACAAAAGCCAAAGAAGCTAAAGGGATTTTAGGTTGAATGGACTACTTCAGCTGGATGAATCTTCTTTGACAGATGGGGAGGGGGGATGGTATCATAGTAGGAGATAGAGCATTGGATTTGAAATCAGGAAGACCCAGATTCAAATCTTTTTTTTTTGAGGAGGGAAGACAGGGCAATTAGTTAAGTGACTTGCCCAAGGTCACACAGCTAGTGTGTCAAATATCTGAGGCCACATTTGAACTCAGGTCCTCCTGACTCCAGGGCTGGTGTTCTACTCACTGCATCACCTAGCTGCCCCCTAGATTAAAATCTTACCTTTGCCATTTACTATGTGGTCCTGGGCAAGTCACTTAACCATCTTCCCTTTCCTCATCTGTGAAAGGATGGGGTTGGGCTCCATGGCCTCCAGGGTTCTTCCAGCTTAAACCTATGAGCCTAAGAATCACACAGCATTCAAGGAGTGGAAGTTTCTCTCCATACTGGTAGTGCTTTGGAGGCAGTATGCATACCAAACAAATCATCCATCCCTTTGTAGGGAAGGGTTAATCAAAGGAGTTTCCTGATCAACTTGGCAAGAGCCCCAATAGGTGTCTATCCTTCGGAGTATCTGATAAGCATCTCCTCAAATGTTTTCTGAACAAGATATCCATGGACATGCCCATGTTTTCCTTGAGGCAATGCTCATCAGATGCTCCAAAGGCTCATATACCTTATGTAAGCTTATATTGATCAGGGGCCTCCACTTGATTAATCTCTCTTACATAAGCATCCAATGAAGAATATGGCAGGCAGGTGTCACAGTGGATAGAGTGCCAGGTCCAGAGTCAGGAAGACTCATCTTTCTGAGTTCAAATCTGGTCTCAGACACTTACTGGCTGTCTGACCCTGGACTTAACTCTGCCTCAGTTTCCTCATCTGTAAAAGTTACTGGAGAAGGAAATGGCAAACACTCCAGTATCTTTACCAAGAAAACCCTAAATGGGGTCACAAAGAGTTGGACATGACCGAGCTAAACAATTAAGAATATAAAGAAGGCTGTATTGGTAATATGTATAATATAGAATGCAAGATATTATATATCATATTGTATATGTAATTATATATACATATACATGTGTATATGTACATATATGTATGTGTGTGTATATGTATATGAAGGCACTGTCCTCTTTATCAGTCAGATCACACTTGAGTATTGTACTGTTCTTGGCCCAAGTCTTTGGAAAGAAGGAAAAACATTGACAAAGTATTGCCAGCCTGGAGAAAGTGAGCCAGGACAGTAAGAGAACTAGAGACTAAACATGTGGACCCATTAAAGGAATGGGATTAGCAGAAGCAAGTTGGCTTTTTTCAAGTATTCAAAGGGCTGTCATAAACCAGTGGTGACAGATTTGTTCTGTTTGGCCCCATAGGGCAGAACTATGAGCAATGAGTAGAAATTAAAGGATATTGGCTTGGTATAAGAGGGAAAAAACCATCTTAAGTGTAGGGGAATTGGTCTTTGACCAACACTTTCATCCCTAGCCCAGAATGGAATCACAAGGTGTTAATGGAGGGTTCTACTTCTTAACAATGGGAACTTTCCAAAAGTGGAATGGGTGACCTGCGGAGGTGATGGGCTTCCCCTTCTTGGAGTCTTCAAGTGGAAGGTGGACGACCACTTGTTGGTAATGTTATGGTGGGGCTTTCTGTCTTATATAAGTTGGACTAGATGGCTAATGAGGCCCCTTCCATTTCTCAAGTTCTGTGCAACTTCTAAAGATGCCTCTAACGACTGATCCCTTTATAAGGCGTGCATGCCTAAGTGAATCAACAGAGCCAATTCCACTGATTGATGGACTGGCCCAAGTATGACCTGTACACAATAGTCAGTTGGGACTTCAAGTGAAACAAAGCTTGGATTGGTTGTGGAATGAGAGTCCTGCAGAATAAGAATTCTCTCTCTTCTTCCCTTCTTTAGCTATGGGGGCCATCGCCAGTTGTCTTGCCACTAGACTCGTGACTCTGGAGGAGAGTGGGACTGATGACTTTGCATAGTCCTGCCTCACTTAAATTCAGTTTGCTTGCAAGTCAAGACATCACCTTCCTGATGTCAGTGGTCCTCTTCAAGCAAGCACCACCACCACCAACAACCTTTAGCTATGCAAGTCAGGGAGACATCCCAGTCATGAGTATGAGGCACAGGACGAGGACATATTCCACATACACACAGAAAGACAATAAATAACTGAAGCAAAGAGGCAGCTGCAGCCATTCCTTGAAGCTGGCAATCAAGAATCAAGCTGTAGAGAGGAACAGACACTAGGGGCACAGCTGAGTAACCTACTCAGCAAATACACTGAGCCGAAGTGTTGCTGCATGAGGCCTCCGTGAAGAAAGGCCTTTTGGGCTCTGTAACACTAGGAATTATGAATTGCCTTGGTCACTAATATTCTCTTCATTGAATTCTCTATATGTGCCCATTCTCATGGATGTTATATTAGTGGAAAATTATGTTCCAGGTTTATGGAAAGAATGTTACACGACTACTGTTCTGATTACAATATCTTAGTAAATGTCATTAAGAGTGTATTGTATCTACTGGCTGATTGTTAATTAGAAGTCTCACAGAATTATCTCCAGAAGTCAACATAGCAGCCATTCTCTGAAGACCTAACCCACAATTTCGAGTGCATGTTAGGGGAATAGTTCCCAGAGTGGATGCTATACAACAGTTAGAGCCGTCCAAAAAAGGAATGGACTCCAGCAGCAAGTAGTGAGTCCAAGGTCTTGAAGTAGAGACTAGATGGCCACTTGCTGGACATGTCATAGAAGATTCCTGTTCCAGTGTGGGTTGGTCTAGTTGACCTTCGTGATTCCTTTTGGCTTCAAGATTCTACAATTCTGTCTTCATCCTTATTTACTCACCAAGCTCAATGGGAATGTCAACAGAAAAAGCCATAAAGAGGTCCTGGATTGGGGTTGGGAAGTAGGAGGTCAGATTATCTCTTTGCCTTGAAGGATCTTCCACCTCACTCACTGTCTATTAGTTGGACTAGTTAACTTGTAAATTCCCTTCCAGTACTAAATCTATATGATCCTGTAAGGCTCAGAAGCCTCCCAACTAAGGCCATTCACTCAGCCTATGTCAAAATGCTTAATACTCCCCTGTTGCAGGAAGTCTTATCAGATTTAGTGTCACTTCTTCTATTCCCTAGACACTCTCAAGACCATGGTCTACAATCTTTTCCTCAGCCCTAGGGGTGGACATAAAGGTTCAGGAGTCATCTGCATAGAGATGATTATTAATCTATAGGAGTCGTGAGGTCACTAAGTGAGAGATTGCAGAGAAAAAAGAACACTCAGGATAGAACCCTGGGAAACACTCAGAGTAAGAGGATGTACTGTGGATGGTAAGGCATCAAAAGAGACTGGTAAGGCATAAACAGGTAGGAGGAAAACCAGGAGAACAGGATCTCCCAAGCCCAGAGAGGGAGGTTTATCCAGCAGGACCAGATGGTCAGTAGAGTCAAAAGCTGCAGAGAAGTCAATACATCAGTCAATAAGCATGTATTAAGCCCCCACGATGTGCCAGGTAGTGCACTAAGTGCTGGGGATACAAAAAGAGTCAAGAATAAAGATTGAGAAAGGCCATCCAATATGGCAATTGGGATCATCGGTAACCTTGGAGAAATTAAAGTGATGAGGTCAGCGGCCAGAATGCAAAGGTTTGAGAAGCCAAATGAGAGGAACTGGAGGCAAGAAGCATAAATAGCTTTTTTAGGAGTCTGGTTGAGTGCCAGTTGAGCATCTCCAATCGCCAATTGGATATTTCCATCCAGGTGTCCCACAGGCCTTTCTTTTTTGAGGCAATCGGGGTAAGTGTCATAGAGCCAGTAGGTGTCTGAGGCTGTGCTCTATCCACTGCACCACATAGCTGCCCCTCCATAGGCATTTCAAACTCAAATTATCCCCACAAAACTCACCTCCTTCTGAACTGCTCTCTTTCCGGAGGGGTCATCATCATCCTCAGCATCATACTTGACTTTACTACCCCTCATCCCACATATCTAACCAGTTGCCAAATCTTGTTTCCACCTCCACAAAATTTCTTGCATCAATTCTCTTTTGTTTCCTTATATAGACATCCATCCTAGTTATCTCCAGCCTGGACTGTTAAAACAGCTTCCTAATTGGCATCCCTGATTCCTGTCTCTCCTTTCTCCAATCGTCTCCCACAGGGTGGCCACAGTAATTTTCCTAAAATGCAGATCTGACCATGCTCTCCTCCACTCAACAAACTCCAAGGGCTCCCTATTGTCTCTAGAATCAAATATTAATTCTCCCACTTAGTTTTTAAAGTTCTTCACAATCCAACCCTAATAAACTCTTACAACTTTGTTGTTCAAGTGTGTCTAACTCTCCCTGACCTCATTTTAGGGTTTTCTTAGCAAAAATACTGTAGTGGTTTGCCATTTCCTTCTCCAGTTCATTTTACAGATGAGGAAACTGAGGCAAAAGGAGTCGAGTGACTTGCCCAGGGTCACACAGCTAGTAAGTGTCTGAGGCCATATTTGAACTCATGAAGATGAGTCTTCTTGATTCCAAACCCAGTGCTCTACCTGCTGTGCCATCTGGCTGGCCCATATATTATCATAGATTATACCCCTTTCCATACTTGTTGGTCCTAGAATATCAGGCTTCTTGCTATTTTGCACACTGGCACTTTTTGTCTTTGCACCGGCCATCTCCCATGACCAGCAATCACTCCTACCGAGCCACTACCTCTTAGAACTGCCCCACCCCCATTTGTCTCAGAACACTATTCCTGCACAACCTTCTCCGTGAAGTTATTTCTTGACCTTTCCACCAACTGGCGTCCTCTCACCCCTCAAATCTGCCTTGTATTTTGTATAAATAGGTATGTTCCATTTCCCCCTAAAGACTGTATAACTCCTTGAGGGCAAGTCATTTTTGTCTTCGGATTTCCATCATACCGCTGCTGGTTAATCAACATTGTTTGATTTCTTTCCATTGATTGGTCCCACCCATTGGCCATTGATCTCCCCGAGTATAAAAATGGCGGTGTCTCTCATCAACCTAGAACCTCTCAGAAAGCAGAGACGAGGACTCCCCCACCAGAAGGGGAGACCCATGATGACCTCTGCATAAGACTCCATCCCCTGGCGGCAGGTGATGCTTGATACAAGTGGGGCAATGGCATGAGATACTATATCTTACAAATCAGAAGCAATTTATTGGTTGCCACCAGAAGCCTATATACAGTGAAGGCACAAGGGTGGGGAGGGGGCTCCCCTGCTACAGTACCATGGAAGGGGATATAGAGGGCCCAGGGGAGGAGAACAAACAGTAGCTTTTAAACCTAGCATCCAAGGAGCCAGACTCGAGAGTTGGTTAACCTCAAGGTTCCACTGACCTCCCTTGGGCAGAGGAGGGAGGTATTTTGTGTCTTAGCCCCAGCTCTGATAATCAGAACTTTGACCTCCAGGAACCATACTCTCCCCAGTGGTCTCAGACCACTTCTTCATGGTGAGGGGTTGGGTGGGGGGAGTATAAGGGAAGAATGGAGAAGCAGCTGTCATGGAGAGTAGTGGTGGAGGGAGAGGTCCAGCTGGGGGAGGGCAAGGCCTTGTTTCCAAAGCCCCAGGCCCTACTCTACATTCATCCAGTCGTCTGTTTCTCTCAGCTCACCATTCTCCCCCATTTGCCCTGCTAGGAGCCAGGGATGATCACTGCCATTCTCCCTTTTCCACCCCTAGTGAGGCCAAGGGGTGGGGGGGGAGAAGTGATGGCCATTTCTATCTCATACCCAGCCCACCTTGCCAATCCCCCTTCTTTCTTCCAAGTCTCTCTGATCTGATTCCATCAACGCCACCTCCTTTTATATCTTTCACCCTGAACAGTGACCATTGTCAGGCAGCAATCTTGTTTCTAACCTTCCTGTTAAATGCTACATTCTCTGCAGGTTCAGTCTGTGACCAAGAGGGAGAATGGAGGGAGCCTTTGAGAGGAAGTCTTTTCAGCTGGTCAAAGACCTGTCAACTTCCTCCCCACCTTAGAAGTTTCTCTTTTGCTGTCTGTGAATGGCCAGTGGCCTTAGATGGGGGTCATCCCTGGCCCAACTTGAGCAGTCATCATCGCCCCCCAAGAAGAGTCAATCCAGTGGCTATGGCTCAAATTAGGTCCAGTGTGAATGTCAAGAGTGATTCTTTCCCCATTAGACTTGGGGGTTTTCATTCTTCCTGACCCCAGGGGGTCAGGGGGTTAAGCAAGGTTTGGAGAGGGCAGGAAGAGAATGGGGAGGGATCCAGGTTTTGGCACCAGCAAAGACTGGGATATTCCATGCATGGTCACATGTACGCAAGGACAAGTGGTAGTGTGAACATGGCCATAGCAAGTGTCCACAGTCCCTCCTCACCTAAAAGCCAGAAAATGGAGCCTAGGGGAGGGAGGAATGAGTAATCAGAATGTGTGTGTGTAGGGAGGGAGAAGGAAGAGAGGAAAAGAGGGAGAAAGGGAGGGGGAATGGGGAAGAGGGGAAAGGGAGAAGAGAGAGGAAGAAAGAGAGAAAGAGGGAGAGAGGAAGAGGAAGAGAGAGAGAGAGAGAGAGACAGAGAGAGAGAGAGAGAGAGAGAGAGAGAGAGACAGAGAGAGAGAGAGAGAGTGAGAGAGAGAGAGCGAGAGAGCGAGAGAGAGAGAGAGAGAGAGACAGAGAGAGAGAGAGAGAGGGCGCACAAGCGCCAGCCAAGGGATTATGTTTAGGAAGGTAAGGGAAGGCACTTCCCTGGCCAGAGATGGGGAAAAGAATCCTGGACCCAAAGGTGCCAAGGATCAAATGCTGCCCCCTGCAAGTAGCAGGAGGCATAACTTAAGATAAATAGAATAGAAAGAGGTTGGATTTGGGGAAGTGGGTAGTGGAGATAGGCACAGATGGAAGCTTAAGAAAATATCAGTAGTATCGGTCCCGATCCTGCCAGTTGGTGACCCAGTGCTTCTTGGGGGGCAGTGTGCCCTCTGGGGGTGGGTACCTCTCCTCCTCCCGTATTCGCACAGCATGGTACTTTGGCATGATCCGGTAATAATGGGTCCGTTTGAAGAAATCACACTGTATAGGTTGTCAGGAGGGAATGGACAGAAAGTAGAGAGTCCCCAAGGAGGGAAGAGAGAAAATAAGGAGTGTTAGTACCCAGTCATATAGCTGTTTCAAGCTAGCAGACCAAGAGGATTGCTTCCAAGAGGAGTGTGTCCTTGCCCTCCCCTACCCAGTCTTCCAATACAACTCCCTCCTCTCTCTACTTCCCTCTCCCCAAAGAAAATATGGTTTAGCCTTTGGTACCAGCTTTTCCAGGGCCCTTCCAGACAGTTCCCTCTGCTCCATTCACCAAGTCAAGAACTCTTGAAAATCAGGGACCTCTCTCCCTGCAACCCAAAATTTCATACCTCCAACCACTCATCCCTCCCCCTCCCTTAGCAGGAGACCTGCTGGATAAAGAGGAAAAGGAAGTGAAAGATATAAGCAGAATGGAACAGAAGGAAAGTAGAGATGGAGGGACAGAAATGGAGGTTCTTGGGTGGGAGTGTTGCAGGGAGAAAGGAAGGGGTCAGTTAGGAAAGAGATCTGAGCAATGCCAAGCAGGGCAATTGAAGGAAAACGCAAAATAATGCTAATTCCTATATATATGGCCCCAGGGAGTTTCTTTTAAAAGCACAGGATCATCCAGCAGGAAACATTCAATAATTCTCTGCCTCCTCCAGGGATCCCACTTGGCTTTGGGCCTTGGAGGAAGGGACCAAGATGGGCTGAGAAATTTGTTTCAGAACTGGAGAAGGCTGTTAGGAAAGGACCTACTCACAGTCTTTTCGCCATTTCTAAAAGATAAAGAGCTTCTGCTCAGGCTGGAATGGAGCCCCCAAAAACTCAAACCCCTGTGGCCTTTCATGCCCAAGGGCCTCCCCCTGATCCCACTTCTCTGGTTTGGAAGGAAGCTGTGACACTTTGAAGGAGACAAGCCAGCCCCCTTTAAGGGCAGGGGAGTGGGATGGGTATGCAGAATAGGGAAAGGAACCCCGGATTTGTGTTTTTATAGTCTTCTGCTAGGCCATCAAAGTCCTTTCTCTTCGCAAAGTGAGTATCTAGAGCCAAGGTGAAGAGGGGAAATCTGAAGACACCTTGGAAGAGTGTGATGTGAAGAGGGAATCAGAGGAAGAGAAGACAGGACAGACTGAGGCCTACAAAGACTGTAGGGATCCGAGAGGAAGAAGGTTCTCTTGATTTGGGTTTTGTTAGTTTTAAAAGAATTTACCCGGGGTGTGTGTGGGGTGGGAAGGGATGGGTCTCCCCTCAGTAGTCATCGGTCAGCCTCTCCGTCTCAGAAGGCTGGCTCTTCATCTCCGCCTTTTGCCCTTTGGCTTCATACAGGGCCCGAGTGCTAGCTCGTTTGAAGAAGCCACACTGTGGGGGAGGGCGATGCAGAGTCAAGGGGTGGGGTGGGCCTGGGTGTGTCCCCAGATGAGAGGGTGAGGTGAGTACTGGAGGATGGGACACTTAGGTCCCATTCCTTGGGCCAGGAGGGGCTTGGGAGACCTGGATGCCATCACTAGTCCTGTGGTGGTCATAGGGATACAACTGGGGCTAGAGTCTGTGGACTCCTTAGTTCCTCTTCTCCAACTCTGAACTGTATCCCCTGACAAGAGTTTTTACCTTCACTGATGGTACCAGGGCCATATCTAAGGTGGGCACTAGAAAGAAATAGGGAGGGTAGGGAGATGGGGAAGAAGGGAATAGGAAAGGGAGAAAGGAGGGGGAAGGGGACCTTGAGGGGATGGAATGAGCAGGGAGGGGGATGGATGTGGAGTGGGGCGCCTACCTTCCAAAGCAAGAGGATGATAAGTCCCAACAGTAAGAGCCCAGCTCCCACAGACACCAGGATCAGCCAAAGCTCGATCTCGGCAGGAAGCTCCTCTGTCAGCTCTGAGTCAATGTCCACAGAAAACTAGCGTGGGTGAATGAGCACGTACAGAGGAAGAGAGACGGGCTATTTAGCAGGACTCCTTCCCTTCCCTTCCCTCCCCTCCCCTCCCCTCCCTCTCCGCCCCCCTTTCTTTTCTTCCCAGACCTGAGCTATGGGGCTCTGCAGTTTGGCTGTCTCCCAGAAGGGGGCGCCTGGAGGCCAAGGAAAAATTCCTGTTTGACCTGCAAAGGTCAGTCTGTCCATCCCCGTGATCCCACAACTGGAAAAGAATCTGTCCCATGTACAAGACCCTCGTGTCCCCCTCTTGCCCCACTCCCAATTTCTGCCTCTAGCACATACACACACAAATGAGAAGATTCCGGTGTCTGACTTGTAGTTAAAGTTAATTGGTACTTCCTTATCTTAACCCAGGGGTGGGGAACCTCTGACCTCAAGGCCATATGTGGCCCTCTAGGTTCTCAAGGGCCACGTGTGGCCTAGAGTCTGAAGGTTCCCCACCTCTGTCTTAACCTTTTGAGTCTGGTGTAAGGAAAAGAACCTTAGATTGGGAATTAGAATGCTAGGTTCTTCTTCTGACCATTAATACTATCTAGCTTTATGCAAGTTGTTTACCTTGCTGGGCCTCAATTTCTTAATTTGTACATTAAGAATGATGTCATCTGCCCTGCATTCGTCAACAGGCAGAGACCAGGAGCAGAATAGCCGAGATTGCCGAGATAATGGATATGGGAGGGCTTTGGAAAATACCATATAAATAAAGCCTTCTGTGAGTAAGCAGACAATGAGTGAAAGTAAGCATGCCCTTTCATTCCTGTTTGTGACTCACCAAGGTCGTCTTGTTATCCATATTGATGCTTGGGATGCTGGTTCGGAGGAAGAGTGTGGCCCAACCCTCCACTCTGACCCTGTCAAAATCACTGTAATCCTGCAATGGAAGGCAGGGTGAAGTAAGAGCCAGTGTTCTTCATGACCCCCTCCCCCACCCCAATCAGAGCCCTTAAGTCCAGACAGCTTGACAAAGACCCAACCACACGACAGATTCGGGAGAGAGGGTTCTTGTATGCTTGGGTCCATGGCCTATCTCCACAGACTGACCATCAATTTCCCTTCTGTTCACCCCAATGTTTCTCTAGTCTGTTCCCCACCTGCTCACAGGCACACTGACTGAATCCAGAAACATCAAAGACATCTCACACACACAGACAAAATTATCCTGATACATGTGAACTAAAGTTCATACACACTTGCTATACCATTACACACAGTCGCATGGCAATCACCCAGAAGGAGCCAAATGCAGATAATCAGGCTTCCGTAATGGTTGGGCCAGGATGACAGGGCCCCGCTAGGACATGCCTGGTGAGACTAGTTCATTCTTTCCCTCTTATTTCCCCAAAATGCCTGAGACAGGGGGGTGGCACTGGATCTTGGACTCTTCTAGCCCACCTAAGATGATCACTAACCTCGATAAAGGTGCTGTTCCACACTCGCGCCCGCACCGTCACGGTAGAGGGTACTGAGACATCAGGAATCAGGCACTCAAGCCACACACAGTGAGCTCGACCATTGGCACAGGACTGGATTGAGCAGAGAATGAATGAGGGAATCTTCTCCAAGTAACTCAGTCCTCCTTCCATAGACATTCCTCTCATGGTCCTTATTCTATCTACCTAGTATGATCATATGTGCTCGGGCCAGACAAGCAGGCCTCCATACCTCCATATCCATTTACTGATTCATCCAATATGCATTTATTAAGTGCCTACTATGTATCAAACACCTAATTAGTCACTAAAGACAAAAACGTGGATATACTTAAGAGGCTTGAATAGATTAATCCACCACAACCTAGGTACCCATTCCAACTTCCCTTCCTTTCCAACCCTGCTCTCCATACTCCATTCCTCAAAGTTTTCCCTGACCCCTACCAACCAGCCCTGCTCCCTCTATCCCAAACATTCTCAGTCTCATTTGAGCAGCTAGGTAGCACAGTGGACTTGGACTGGACTTGGAATAAGGAAGACTCATCTTCCTGAGTTCAAATCCGACTTCAGATACTTACTAGCTATGGTTCTTGAGTTCAAATCTGGCCTTAGATACTTACTAGCTGCGTGACCCTGGGCAAGTCACTTAAGCCTGTTTGCCTCAGTTTCTTCATCTGTCAAACGAGCCAGAGAAAGAAATGGCAAACCACTTCAGTATCTCTGCCAAGAAAACCCCAAATGGGGTCAGGAAGAGTTGGACACAACTGAAAAACAACTTAACAACAACCGTCCTCATTTGGGTCTCGGTTCTTTTTCCCCCACCTCCTCCCTCAGACTAGGAATTTGCTAAAAGCTAGCACAAGAGGGCAGCTAGGTGGCGCAGTGAGTAGAGCACCAGCCCTGGAGTCAGGAGAACCTGAGTTCAAATCCAGCCTCAGACACTTGACACATTTACTAGCTGTGTGACCTTGGGCAAGTCACTTAACCCCAATTGCATGGCCTCCCCACGCCCAAAAAAAGAAAGCTAGCACAAGTACAAAGCATGATCAAAAGCATGATCCTGCCCCAGCTGTGGGCAGTCCCCCTTTCTCCATTCAGAGAGAATGCGGGTATGGATCACTGGGAGGAGGGTCTTTAGATTACTTCAGAACAATTAAGAGGCAGGGTCAAAAGAGTAACTGAGTAGGCTTAGGAGAAGGTTAAGTGACCTGGCTCTATTAGGTAGAGAAGAAGGTTAACCCAAAATTAACACTGTGACCTTTAACATAATCTTCCCCTTATTCTGGATTCTTATAAATGTTACATCCAATTACTTTATTTTAGAGATACAATAATACCAGTGGCTAGCATTTATATAGCCCTTTGAGGTTTGCAAAGTGCTTTACAAACATCTCGTTTGATCATCACAACCTTGGGAGATACATGCTATAATTTTTTCCATTTTGCAGATGAAGAAACTGAGACAGAGGTGAAGTGATTTGCCCAGGGTCGCAAGCTAGTAATTGTCTGAGGCTGGATTTGAACTCATGTCTTCCGGACTCCAGGAATATCCACTCTTCTACCTCCTTCAAGACAGGGCACACAGGTGGGGTGGGGATGGTACTATGTCACTCTGGACATTTCTCTTTCTAAATTAGAAATGCTTGGATTAAATAATATTCAATTTAACCCCCAAAAATTATTTCTGGAAGACTTGTGGCTAAAATCAACAAAAGCTAAGACAAGCGGAATTCCAGAATTTTAGTCCCGGAAGGAATCTTTGATTGCAGACAGTTATATCTCTGCTTGAATACATCCTTCCATTACTACCCTTCTCATTTTCGAATAACTAATCCTTAGCAAGTCTCTCCTATATTAAGCATCTTCTACCCCTGTGGTCCTAAATCACACCTTCTAGATCCAAGCAGAATGAATTTAATGCCTTTTCCAAATGACAGCATAAATACTTAAACACCTTAAATACCTTTAATACTTAAGGTAACTTACATAATACTTTAATAATATAAATACTTAAATATAATAACTTTAATATTTAAGGGCTGCCATTGGATCCTCTCTGTTTTCTTTTCCCTAAACACTCCTGGCTCCTTCAGCTGATCCTTTCATGGCATAGTTTTCAGGCCTTCTGCTCCACATTATCCTAACCCTAACCCCAATGGCCTCTCCCATTATCTTCTTAATAATAGTAGAAGGAACATCATATTTGAATCTAAATCTGCTACTCTTTGAACCTGAACAAGTTGCTTAGTTTCTCTTTACTTGTTTCAAATAAAAAATCCACTGATTGGCTTTTCAAGACCTTAATCCAGCCCCTTCCTACCTTTCCAGTTTTTTTTACACCTTATTCCTCTCCACGTACTCTTCAACCAATCAGCATCAGCTTTCAAGACACTTCCCCATCTCCTGACTCCAGGAACTCTCTCTCGTCCTCCGTGCCTATAATTTTCTCCCTTCTTATCTCTGCCTCCTGGCTTCCCTGGCTTTCTTCCAATCCCAGCTAAAATCCCACCATCTGCAAGAAGCCTTACACAATCCCCCTTAATGCTACCGCCTTTCCTCTGTTAATTATATCCAACTTATCTCATTTATATCTCGCTTGTGCATAGTTATTTACATGTTGTCTCCCCCATTGGAGACTGTGAGGTCTTTTGGAGCAAGGACAGTTTTTTTATGTCTAATTTCTTTGTATCTCCAGTGCTTACCACTACGCTTGGCATACAGTAGGTACATCATAAATACTTGTTGACTTGATTTGACATAACTTTCCTTCTCTTTAAAATGAAATATTAGACTGGATCACCTCCAAGACCCTTTTCTGCTGTAAAGTCTATGATGCCCTGAATTTCTGTCCAGCACCCATCATTTTTCTGGGGTTGGAGGAGGGGCTCCAGCTAAGTTGACATCGAATCCACCGAGCATCAGCGCCTTTCCCCAGACACTCACCAACACAGTCTCCGACTCTGCCTTCTTGGCAGTGGCCAGGGTGATAGGAGGAGGTGCCTGTGATTCTCTCAGATCCAGCTCCCTTCGCCATCGTCGCTGGGAAGAGGCTTCATCTGTAGAAATCTGTTAGAAAGAGATAGGTAGGAAGAAAAGGAACAGAGGAAGGAGGAAAGGAGATGACATAGATGGAAAGAGGATAAAGGAGAAGAAAGGAGAGCCAGTCTGGACCAAAGCAAAGGAATAAGGCAAGTCTCAACAGGTGAAGCTCAATGCCTCATTTTTCCGAGCAGAGCTAGACCTTGGTAATTGGTAGAGGTGCTATCTGGATTCCAGGTGAGGTAGGTAGGGGGGATGAGGAGAAAGATTTGCTTACGGTGAGGTTGAGGGGATTGATAAGGTCCCCAGGTGGCTGGCAAGTGTGGGTTCCATTGCCCCGGATGGTGATGACAGTGGGATACAGAAGCCATTTGCCATTACTAACTTCGTAGGGCCAGTCCAGCCCCAGGACCAGAGTTCCCAAAGCTGCCAGCCCCTCATCCATTGGGCCCACCTGTGAGTAAAGAAGACCCCAAGAGGTATGTTAGTGCCAAGGCTACCACCCCAGATCAACCCCTCTCCCCTAGTATCAGACCTGTCATTACCACCCCCCACTAGCCCTTCTATCCTTGGGTCATCATATTCTCCCTGCCAGTCTTTCATGATGACTACTTCCTTAACCCATGACCTCTCAACCAACCCCAGCTCTTCCAAAAAGGCCCAACTTCTTCCCTACCACCATCTTTCTGACCCAACACCTCTCCTCACCCCAAAACTTTCCATACCTGGAATTCCAAGGTGATAGGGCTTCCCACATCAGTGACATTTTTCATGGCTGACTCTCCCATCACTGTTCCCCCAAAGTAACTCTGTAGCCGGTGATTCACCCTGTGCAGGAACAGATAGGAGCTTGAATGTGTGGGTTGGGGGAGGGGGAGGTGAGAGGGAGACAGGAACAGCAGGTACAGGTGAAAGAGATGATAAATGACAGAAACGGAAAAAATAGGGAAGAGGAGAGACGCTATGGGACAGAGAGAACAAAAGAGATAGGATAAAGGATGGAGGAAACAGGATGGGAAATAGCACAGGGACAGTATCTGTGTGATGAGAGTTGGGGCAACTGAAGGATTCAGGCTAAGGGAATGGGGTATAACTTGCAGAATACATGGAGACACGCGTCAAGAAGAGGAGTTACCCACATGCCAAGCGAGGCCTGGAGTGTATAATCCACCTTCAGCGTCAAGGTCACAGGCTTTAGGTTATCCTGGTGACTGGACCTAGGAACATATAATAGGGTGGAGAATGGCAGAGAAAAGGCTTTCTCACTCATGCTAGGGATGGAAAAGTTGGGGTGGGGTGCATCTTTAGCCCATCCCTCACCCCCACTCACGTAGAAAGCTGCAACTGAGCCTTGATGTCCCGAGTCTGTAGGGTGATGATACCCATGACCTCAAAGGCGAAAAGCAGGTCCATCTTTGAGGGGAAGATGTAATGAGAGAGGTTAGAGGTCTCTGAATTCCTGTCCCCATGGTCAAAAGAAAGGTAAAGAAAGTATAATACTGGGAAGATATTTATTTATTCACTATCCTTCCCCTTCTGAGGGCCTCTCTTCCCTCCCACCTCCACAACCTACTTTCTACCTCTGCTACCCTCAACTCTCACAGACTGTCTCTTTTCCTTCCCCTGTCTCTTTGTGCCCCTCATCCTCTGTCAAGGTATGTATTTTAAGGAAGGAACTAATTATTTTTTTTCCTCTTTATATCTTTAGCACTTAGTACAGCGCCAACTGTATTATGTCCTAATGTAACATCCGTTTCAATGGCTTCTCTGGCTGAGACTATAGTTACTGCATCTTTAAGAAAGAATGGAATCGTGGGGAGCTGCTGTTAAATGTCATCTGGAGAGAGTTAAATGTCCTGGCTGATTAAGACTTTGTGAGACCCCTGGAGAAAGAACTAAGAGAACTTCTTGAGAGACTGTGTGAGTTAACAGTCAGGGAGGATGAGAAGAGACATTTCGAAAGAACTGTCTAACTTTTATCCTGCGGAGATGGCACCCCGAGGGAACTGATTTGTATCTCTACAGTCATCAGCAGTTGCAAACTTCTACTTAAAGGTTGCCTGAGCTGTGTTTTTTCTTGCAGATGCTACATTGTTGAAAAATTTAAATATGTCTCTGTACTGTTTGTTACAGTGGTAATAAATTACACAGCCAGTAACATTAACGTTATGTTATTTAAACCTGTGAAGGTAGAGGGAGAGGAGAGAAAGATGGAGGGACCAACAGACAAAGACAGAGAGAGAAGGAGGAGAGAGACAGAGACAAAAAAGAGAGATGGAGGGAGAGAGAGGGGAAGAAGGGAAGAGTTGGAGGTGGAGGGAGTAGGAGAGAGAGGAAAACTGGGATAGAAGAGGAGGAAATTAGGACAGAGAAGGGAGGGAGAAAAAAGAAACAGACACACATGTGAGAAAGGAAGAAAGAAAAACAAGAATGAAATCTAATTGGAAGACATTTCTCCAGTTTATTTAAAAACTGGAATGGGGGATCAGAATTAATTACTAATAGAGAGATTATGTTTCTATTAATTTATGAGTAAATGTTAGAACATACCCCTTGACTTCCTCAGAGAATAAATAAGGAAACGAGCCAACAGCCATCAGAGGGGAGTGAGGATTGTCGTGGTTGTCAGGATACACCTGACACCTACAAGGGCTCTATGTGGGGATGCTCATCCCTAACTTTGCCAGGGGGACGTTTGTTGAACTGAATGAATTTTCCCAGCCCATTCTCTATCCCTCTCATCTCATGCAGCTACCTGTTTTTCTTCACTCTTGTGTCTCTCCCTGTTTCTCTGGTTCTATGACATTGAGTAAATAGAAAAGGACAGAACAAAATGAATTCCTGGGCCAAAGCAAGAAGGAAAAAGCCAACTAGGCCAGGATACCTTCTTGGGCTTCAGGAATACCAGGAAGGCAAAAGGAGCTTTGGCCTGAGGAAGAGAAAACAGAAGCAGATGGAAAGAAAGGGGAAGACCAAGGCACAGGAATACACCCTACCATTTTGTTTAGGCATAAGATTTATACTAGAGCCGGTATCCCTCCCTGAATCTCTCACCTTCTGGTTCTTCTTAAAAGGGTTTCCCAGCTCACACTGGATAGTTTCATTGCTCCAGCAGAGTCCAGCCTTGGGATGGAGATGAGAGAAAGATTTGAGAAAGAAGGACAGTTAGATTTGGTCCATCCTTTTCCCAAATATGTTTCAGTGGCAGACCACTGACTCACTACCACCCACCTGTCTTCCACACAAACAGGGAACTGCTGCTTTCTCCCCCTAGTGGATGACTCAGGAACCTCCATCCCAAGAAATTCTAGGTCTGGAGGTTAAGTGAGGGGAAGGCAGCAAGGATGCTGGGCCAGCTCAGGTAGTGTTCAACCAGTTCTTCCAGCCCAATCACAAATGGCCACAGGGGGATTGTTTATTAAACAGAAGTGGAGGTGGGGGTTGGGGGGAGGCAGAGAGCATTTAAATCAATATGCAAATGAACATGATGGTGATATCCCTACTCTCCCATTCAGACCTGTGGAGGTTCCAACAAGTAACTGGGGATGGGGATGGGCAGACTCACAGGTCGGACAGAGGATAAAAGTAAGGCTGGAGATAAAATTAAGGTGAGCAAGGCCTCATGAGCATCCTCCCCAGCTCGGTCCCTGCTGGGCATGTTGGTTATAATGATGTTCAGGAACAGCTTCCGGACATCCTTTCTGTACTGGAGTCTAGAGGTTGAGAAGGAAAGAAGGACGGGGAATGAGTCATCGTCTACCTTCAGCTCCCTCTTGGCCAATCAAAGCCCACCTCATAGGTGTCTCTTGGCCAATCAGATTCTATCTCCCCAGCCCTCGATTTGGCCAAAGAGGCCCGGTCCTTCCCCATTAGGTTCTACCAGTACAATGAGGCCTAGGTCTGGTCCCCTGACCTCCAAACTGGCTATTCAGGGGCCCAGCCTGGTCCCTCACCTGTTAATGGGCTCTTGCTTTTCAGACAAGAAGGTAGCCCGGAGCTGTAAGTTACTATCACACTTGTTGTCACTACCACACTCCTTCTGGAACTGAATCTGGAGGGGGAAAATAGTAAGGGGGATAAAGGTTTTCAGGAAAAGATGATCCCTGAAAATCCTCATGTCAGGGGAATAGTTGTCCTAGAAGGGGAATGTTGCTGCCCTGATCCCAAAGCCACATGTA
This sequence comes from Phalanger gymnotis, assembly GCA_028646595.1. NCBI lineage: Eukaryota > Metazoa > Chordata > Mammalia > Diprotodontia > Phalangeridae > Phalanger > Phalanger gymnotis. The sequence continues at coordinate 185,936,217 of CM053626.1, forward strand.
ATAAGCCTTGACAGATGATGGATACTTCTCCAACCTTAGCCTTTGGAGAGCCTCTTAGGGGTAGGGTACTCGGGGTCCTGAGCCCTGCACTATATTTTATTACCCTCCCCCTTCTCAGACTGGCATCCTCAGCCACCTGATCCCCCAGGTCCTAGGCTCCTCTGTCTCTCCCCTGACCTAGCCTTTTTCCCATGCCCTCCTCCTTGTATACTCCAAAATGCCTACTTAACTGACCTCTGTTTGGTTCTCTCTGGGCTGGGCCTCATTAAGGATAGGAAAGGCATCCAGGGAATGGAGTCCCAAGCGTGGATGCTCAGGAAGCTTATCTGGTAAGGAGTAATTCATGAAGATCGAGATGGGGCGGAGCTTGTCCCGAATACTGTCCTGGAAAAGGGAAGGGAAGCTGAGGATCACTCCCCTCCACCCATAACTCCTTCCCTATTAGATCTTTCCTCCAGAGAGACCTCCACCATCTCTGGAACCCAGAATCCTCTTACTCTTCCACTCTACGAAAGTGGCACATAAAACTTAATAAAGTAATCATTAATTATTTATTAATTTATAATTTTATGTGTATAATAATAATATTTTGTGTATGTTATATATGATATATAATAATAAATTAATTTATAATAAATAGTTAATAAAGTAATCATTAACTATTTATTAATTTATAATTTTATATTTATAATGATAATATATTATATAATATATAATATAATAATAAATTAATTTCTAATAAATAAATAACTAGTTAATAAAGTAATCATCACCATAGTACTAGCATTTACATGGCACTTTTTTAAGGTTTACAAAACACTTTGAAAATATGATGTCATTTGATCCTCACAACAACCCTGTGAGGTAGGTGCTAGCGTTACTTCCATTTTACAGATAAGGAAACTGAGGTAGACAGCAGTGAAGTAAGAACTTAATAAATGCCTATTAACTTGACCACCCCAAGAATACTTCAAGAAAGCAAAGAAAGAAGCAACAATTGATTGAGTACCTTCTCTGTACCGGGCACTGTTTAAACACTTTACAAATATCTCAGTTTGATCCTCACAACAACCCTGAGGTACAGTTACTACCCCAATTTGGCAACACAGGGTACTGAGGCAAACAAGGTTAAGTGCCTTGCCCAGGGTCACACCGCTAGTAAGTGTCTGAGGGCAGATTTGAACTCAGGTCTTTCTGATTCTGGGCCCAGCGCTCTATTCACCTAGCTAGCTCCCTAATATGAAGGCCACCCCTTCCTTGGATGCCCTGTACCCCTGCTCCTCCACCCACCCATCTGTGTCATCTGCTCGGCTCAAGTGGTGTCAGCTACTTGAAATCATCTCAGACGGGAATGTTTTCACATAAACATGCAGGAACACACATACATCCGCCCATTCCTCACCACCAGAAGCAGATCGAGGGTTTGGCAGCGGGTGTCAGGCATGGAAAACAATCCATGGTAAACAGAAGACGGACTCTTAGCAAACCGGACTCGGGGTGGGCGTTGATCTCGATCTGCCTCCAGGGTATATGCCAGGGCTGTGAGAAGGCAGTGGGGAGGTCAACCAGGGTGGGCATGTGATAGAATAAGAGTAATAATTATAGTTTATATTTGTATAACACATAGATAGCGTCCACAGCTGGTGTTTCCATCCTGCTTTACAAAGCACTTTACATAAACTTCCTTCTCTGCTCCCCACAACAACCCCACAGTGCCCTAGCTAGGGCTGACAACTCATGTTATCTCCATCTTAAGGATGGGGAAACTGAGGCTCTGAGGGGTAAAAGTGACTTACCCAAGGTCACAAAACTAGCAAGTAGCAGAATCAGGTCTTGAACTTCTCAATGAATTCCAAATCCAGTGGGGTTTTTTTGCGCTGTACCCCCAAGCCCCATGCCCAGATCCCCTTAACCTCCCCCCTGTCAAGACACTCACCGATGTTTTGTCTGTAGCTTGGATTCCCCGCACTTTGGTTGTAGGCGAAGCACACCTCGACCTGAATGCTACAGGGACCACCAGAAAGAGGTCAAGAGAAGGGGATAGTAAGCATCCCTGGGTCCCGCCTCCCTCAGCCACAGGTAAAAGGAAAGGCACCAGAAGAAGGCTGGTGGAATCTTTCTGGGAAGACAGAAAGCAGGGTGGCCCTGGGTGAAATTGGGAAGTCAGCAATACCTGTCTCTAATGTCCCTGTCTCTCTTTTCATTCATTTACGAATAGAGAAAGAGAGCACCTACTATGTGCGAGGTACTTTGCTAGGTACTAGTGATACAAACACAAAATGAAAAGCTATCCCTTCCCTCTTGAAGCTTACATTCTACGGGGGATGGGGCAAGGAGAAAGGGGAAGATACAAGGTTTAAAGAGTGGTAAAGCTGTTTGGGGGAAGGACTGTGGGAAGGGAGGGCTCATAAAGGATCTGGAAGGAAGAGGAGCTCACCAGGAGGTAGCAGTACAGTGGGTAGGATCCAGCATGGTAGGTCTCACTGCCAGAGTCTTGTTGAGGACGTTGATAACTGGACGGGCTCTAGGGGGAGGAAGGGAAGTCTCGTCTTGGCAAATATCATTTGGTCGTCAGATTGTACCACGCGGGCAGACACCCAAGCCCCTGTTATGTGAAGAGCTCAGAGCATTGGTCCTGCAACTCAAGAGCTAGAAGGGACCTTGAAATCCATCTAATCCAATACCCCCTGGTCACAGATAAAGAGACTGAGTCCGGAAGATGGGGCACGACTTGGGAAAGGTCACATGGCACATCAGTCTGTCCCCTGTAGGTCGTACCCACTTTGAAGTCTTGAGGGTGAGGTGAGAAGAGAGATGGCCCAGATCAGGCTAGGTTCCTCCTCACCCCCATCATCTAATCCAAGACATAGGTCAGACACTCATAGAAATGGTACATTAAGTGAAGGAAGCTAATAATAACAACAGCTAACATTTATAAAGCTCATGAAGGTTTGTAAAGCACTTTTACCAATATTATCTCATTAGATCCTTACGACAGCCCTGGGAGGTGGATGTGATTATTATCCCCATTTTACAGATGAGACAACTGAGGCACAGAAGTTAAGTGACTTAAGAGAGACTTAGCCAGAAAGCATTTGAGGCTAGCTAGATCTTCCTGATTCCAGGTCCAGGGCTCTATCCACTGGACCACCTAGCTGCCTAGTTAATATCGGATCTTAGAACAGATCCTATCTCCCAATCAAAGACTCTCCACTACGCCCGCCTCCAATTGAGAGAATGGAGTTGATATGATAGAGAAATAAGGAGGGAGAGACAGAGAGACATAGACATAGACACAGAAAGCTGGACACGGAAAAGGCAGTCGACAGACACTTGCTGATTGAAAGACAGTGAGGGACAGACGAGGTATGGATCTCCTGACTCCTAATGGGTCCCCCAAGCCAGTCCATCCCACTACCCTTGAGGATGCTTCCCATCCTGCTCACCGCAACAGCACGATGCGGTCAGCCAGGCTCCCCACCAGCAGGTCGGGGTACGAGTTTTCATCCACGTCGAGCCGCCCACTCAGCGAGTAGCCAAAGGTGGCCAGGCCAGGGGTGCCAAGTTTTTCCCCATGAATCACCTGGGAGCAAAGTGGGGTGCGTGGTGGTAGTGTGTGTAGGGAGAGATTGCAGAGGAGAAGGCGGCAGGGGCTGTGGGGCTTAAGGAGTTACCCCTCACCCTGTTTTCTGTGTGTATGTTTGGTGGGAGAGATGGGGATGACAAACGGAGGGATGGTCTAATAGATAGATGGGCAGCCAGATATAAGGCAAAGAGGCAGACAGCCCAAGAGATAGACGGGTAACTAGAAACTCCCTGTGGCTGGCTGTTTAAGCAGTGGCATCAACCAACAGCTGAAGAGTAAACTGATGGACAGAAAGACCAGACGGGTACATGGGACAGACAGGCACTTGGACAAGAAGGGAGGGATGAACACACTAACTCCTAGGCAGGTGGCCAGCCCAGTGGCATGCCCACTCCCTGTACCTGCTGAGGTTTGTCGCTGATGCCTGAGGCACTGCTGTGGTAGATGTAGACTTTGCCCGAACCCTCAAATGGAGCACCCACTGCAACGTCTAGGGGAGAAGGGAGGAGAGAGAGCAATTTACTCTAGGATGAGTCACCCAGAGAACCCGTCCCGTTCCTCCCAGACTGTTTCCAGGCCAGAGAAATAGTGACCTCTAAGGAGAGAGATAGAGGTTGGTGGTGGGACGGGATAGACGTTCCAGGGCAGGAGGCAAAAAATTTGCAAAATTCAAAATAAAAACAGAAATATACTCAGAAGGCCTTTAGAAACCAACTAATCCAACTGTCTCATGAAACTGAGGCCATGAGGGGCAGCTAGTTGGCTCAGTGAGTAGAACACCGGCCCTGGAGTCAGGAGGATACTTGACAAACTAGCTGTGTGACCTTGGGCAAGTCACTTAACCTCAATTGCCTTCCTTTCTCTACCCCGCCCCTCCCCACCAAAGAAAAGAAATTGAGGCCATGAGAGGGAAAGAGATTTGCCTCTGGTTACACAGCTAGGTGGAGATCAAGTTAGGATTCTATCCAGTTCTGACTGTCTAGAGCTCTAGGTACATTACCTTTCAGCTTCCCTTCAAAATCAACTCCATCCACTCCCACTGCCCTGGTACTCATTTACAAGTCATCCTTATTTTAAACTTGAAAGACCACTCCAATTCCTCCCTCGCTTTCACCTGCCACCTCATCTGTAGAACACATAAGCTGAACTCAGTGACTTCCAGGGTGCCTTGAGCTTATGGTCCTGTGGATTTTCCCATAGTAATGCGTTCCTTTCCTGTGACACCACTCTAATTCAAGGTCTCAATATGTGGACTACTGCAAGAACCTCCCAGTTCATCTCTTTGATTCTTCTCCCCAACACCGCGCCCCGCCCCCCCCCCCCGCTCCCCACCACTACACACACACAGCATTCCTTCCTGGCCAGAGCTGCATAGGACTTATGTTACTCCTTCCCCAACTTAGAAATCTTCAAGGGCCCCTTTTGGCCTACAAGACACAGTCCTTCTGTACTCTGACCTCCACTTGCCCTTCCAGCCTCTCCAGCTCCTACTTGCCTAGATGAATCCTATTTGCTCTTCCCCACCAAACACATTCCTCACTAGCATGGCCTTCCTTCTTTCTAATTACCTAAACGTTATCTACTCTTCAATGCCCATTTTGTCTTACCACTGCCAAGAAGCCTTTTCTGAGGTCCCTAGGCTACACATCTTCCCTCTTCTAAACTCGAGAGCTTTCTGGGTGTAACACTCATTTGGTATTTAAACAACTGCCTTGTTTTGTTAGCCATCTTTTCTTGTGTGCATATCATTCCTCTGACCACACTGTAATTTCTGGGAAGAACGACTGTATCTAATTCTTCTCTGTACTCACCCCCTTGCAACTCAGCACAGTGCCCTCACAAAGTAGGTATTCTGTAAATATTTGTGCACTTAAAAGCGTAACGGGGAGGGGGTGGTGATGGGAAGAGGCAGGAGAAGGGGAGAATCTCACCCTGGAAACCATCCTGGTTGATGTCTCCAAGGCTGGCCACAGAGAAGCCAAAGGTTGAACCGCTTGGGCCATAGAGGTGTCGGGAAGGGCTAGCGGGGAAGATGCCTCCCTGATTCATAAAAATGTAGACTGCACCGCCGATCTCTTCCTTCCGCTCAAAGTAGTAGGGGGCGCCCACCAGGAGATCCTGCCACCTACCCCAGGGGAGAGGAGGATGTGAGGGCAGTGGCCCTGTGACGTCCCCCTCTCAAAGTGATCCATGGATATGCTCCCCAGAAAAATATCCACAAAGCCTTGGGGCTGCCTTAGTCATGGCCTTCAGTCTTACTCTTTGGGCACAGGAAGGCTATAATGAGACCCATGTGTGTGATACGTGAGTATGGAAAAGCAATGGAAAATAAACTGTTTGGTTTCCTACAAATGACATTCAAGTTTTAAACACATATCTCCAAGAACCGTGCACAGCAAACCTCCACATGAAGACCAATGCCCAAGAAGACAAATCATTTGCAAATGATGCTCAAACCCAGGGCCCACCACAAGTTCTGATCTCAAATCTATGAGGAAATGAAAATGGAGGCACAATTACACATGTTTCTGCCTAACTCCCTGGAATGGTGAAGAACTGCGATCCCCAGATTAGTGAGAAGGGGTCAAGGTCCATCACAGACCTCGAATCTCACTCACCCGTCATTGTTAAGGTCTGCAAGGGCGATGGCGCTACCGAAGTAGGCCCCCACCTGCTTCCCCTCCAACACCTGCTTCGTCTCCATTTCCCCACCTGCCTCTAGGTTCATGAGGAAGACAGAGCCTGCGTGGCGGTGCCGGGGAGCACCAGCCACGATGGTGAGACTCTCAGGATGCAAGATGCCATTCCCCACCTGTACTGTGTACCCTGGGAAAACATAAGAAGGAAGCGGTAGGGCACAAGGGACCTCACTGCAGTCTGCAAATAGTCCTGATCACCTCCCCTGATGTCCCTTGGAAAGCGTGCCCTAGACCAGAATTACTTCGTCTTTTTTTGTGCTATGAACGCTTTCGGCAGTCTGGTGAAACCTATGGACCTTTTCTCAGAATCATGTCTTTAAATGAGTAAAATAAAATACCTATGGTTAAATGGAAACCTATTATATTGGAATAAAGGTATCAAAAAAGAGGGCGGCTGTCTCAGATAGCTGGGCATCCATTCACTACCTCCGGACTTTCTCTTCCACCCACCAGGCCTCTCTTCTTCATTCCACAGCCAAGGATTCCAGCCCTGGACTCACCGACATACAGATGCCCTATGTCTTCTTCGTATGTATAACTGTGCTCTGAAAAATCCCAATCTTTCCGCTGGATCATGTAGGTGGTGCCTTACAGGGAAGGGGGAACAATTAGCATGAACTCAGAGCCCATCCCTCCTTCTTCTTCCTGACTCTGAATTGCCATAGAAACCATTCCTGCCTTCTGCCACCATCCTCTTTAAGGATCCCTCACCCTTCCTTAGGGAGGCAAGCACAGCAGCGGGAAAAGATGCTCCGCTTAGAGTCAAAAGGCTTGGGTTCGAATTCTGGCTCTGCCATCTCTTGTGAACCTTGAGTAAAGCACTTGTTCTGCCTCAGTTTCTTTTTCTGTGAAAGGTGTTGGATGAAATGACTTCTAAGGTCCCTTCCTGGTCTAAATCCTACTGACTATAACCAGAAAGCACCTCTAGGAAGATCGCAGAGAGTCATAGAGTCAGAAGTGACCTGAGAAATCATTTCAGACTAACCCATTTTATTTTAGAGATAAGGAAACTGTGACTCTGAAAAGTGACTCGACTAGGCCATGGTCACACATGCAGCAAGGGGCAGAGACAGGTTGCTACTCCAGGCCCTGGGACTCCAAAATCAGAAGCCTTGCTACTATATTCTGCTACTGCCCCATCACTGCAAAGAAACTCTCTTCAGGGTCTCTTTTTAGAATTAGAAATCTACGGCCACATCTATCCTGCTGCTCCCCCAAACACTGACTCCTGGGTTGATAGTGCAGCCCACGGAAAATCTGGTTCTTGGGCTTCTCTGTAATGGCTATTCACATCCACTTGAGGGGTCTCCTCCTGCTCAAGTTGCCAGCCATAGTGGTACATGGGATATGTTTGTGTGGAGAGAGGTAGAGGGAGGGGGAGGGAGGGAGAAAGAGGGAGAGACAGAGAAAAGCAAGGAGGAAGAGAGGGAGAGAAGAGAGGCAAAGCGAGAAGTAGGGAGGGAAGGAGGAGACAGAGAGAGAGAGAGAGAGAGAGAGAGAGAGAGAGAGAGAGAGAGA
>CM053626.1:185944519-186101187 GCA_028646595.1 Phalanger gymnotis
CTACCATTTGCCACTTTTTCTTACTCACCTTTCCAGTTGTAGGCACCAGGTGCCCCAAAGTACACAGTGTTGTGGGTGAAGCCCCCACTGGTGCCCAGCTGGCACATGCCTGTGCCCAGGTAGTCTGTGTTGCTGTTGCACATCTCATTGTGATATGTCTGCCAGTCGTCTCCGGCGTCAAGTTGTAGATCGTTGCCCCGCACGTAACACTTGCCCACCATCCGCCGCTGGTCCTCTGTCCCTGACCACAGCACTTTGGTATAGCGATGGGCGCAGACCTGGGGACCCCAGCCCAGACCAAACCTTTGTCACAACCCGTCCTGTATACCCCACCGGAGACCCCACGGCCAGGGACTGGCCAGGTGGTTGTTTGCTTGTCCCTCACACCTCTCCCACCGGATCTCCTTTTTTGTTCTGGGAGTGAGGAACGAGGAGGCCCTGGGTTCTTTTCATCTCCTCCATTACCTCTTGAAAGTGATGATTTTTTTTTCTGTGCATTAGATTCCCCCCGGGAGGGAGGAGAGGGAAAGGGAGCACTACTCCTTGGGAAAAAGGGATTTGGGGGGATTACCGTAGGACAAGTTAGGGGCAGTCCTTGGCTCAGAGGCCCAGAAGAAACTGGTTACGGTGGAAGTAAAAGACATCCCTCCTGCCCCCTACCCTGCAAATACCCTGTACTCTTAGAGTAAAAACAAACAAAAAACAAAAACAGACGTTGACCTAGAATTAGAGAGAGAGAGAGAGAGAGAGCGCGCGCGCGCGCGTGTGTGTGTATGTGTGCATGTGTGTATGGGTATGTGCAGGGTCCCACGGAGGTGACAAAGTGGAAAAGGTAGGAAAGGACTTGGAGTCAGGATGATCCGAATTCAAATTCTGCCTCAGACTCTTACTATCTCTGTGACCCTGGGCAAGGCACTTAACAATTCCCAGCCTCAGTTTCCTCATCTGTAAAATAGGGATGATAATAGTAGCTACTCCCCAGGTTGTTATGAGTATCCAATCAGATAACATATGTAAAATGATCTGCCAACCTTAAAGGGCTATATAAAAATTATTATGACTATCATCATTATTAAAACAAGTAGGGATGGGGTAAAAGTTGCCTTAGGTGGTACAGTGGTTTAGAGTACTGGCCCTGGAGTCAGGATGACCTGAGTTCAAATCCTGTCTCAGACACTCAAAGGCTGTATACTCTTGAGCACTTAAACACTGTCTGCCTCAGTTTACCCATCTGTAAAGTGGAGACAATAGCACCTACCTCCCAGGGTTATTGAGGAGATAATTTTTATAAAGTGCTTTGCAAACCTTAAAGTGCTTTATAAATGCTGGATCATCACCACCATCATCATTATTCTAGAAGTGAACTGATCTAGAAATGGCCAAGAATGGGGACTCCAGAAGAGCTCACAGGCAGAATTCTGCGACAGAATCTAGATTCAGTCCAAAATGGGGTTCCCAAATTTTGTTCCTCCAGAAGTCAGGGCTGGGCATGGGGATAGCGGGCACTGAGGAAGAGCCAACACTGAGGCCCGAGAGTCACAGAGGGGGTGGGTAAGGATTCCAGAGAGTGCCCTGAGGTAGACAGGAGCTCCGGACACCCAGGCTGGAGCAGGCGAGGTTCACCAGGAACTGTGCCACTTCTCCCTGGCTCCCACTGCCCTGCTTCCCTCCCAAAGGAAGCAACCAAAGCCAAGTCTGTGCCGCCTGGGGCCCCTTCTGCCCTTTCCTCCCAGAGGCTCAATCAGCTAGTTCCCACGAAGGGTGGGCACCCTAGGGATTAGGAAGAGGGCTGGGCCCCACCCAGCCTGGGAAGAGCAACAGAAGCCCCTGGGACACACACATATTGTTCTCAGAGGCCCAGGTGCCCAGATTCCTGGTTCTTCTTCTGCCATGTAACATTCCCTCCATCCCCCACCCCCAGTCTGGAAGGTACAAGGGAAGCACACGAGCTGTGGACGAGCCAAGTCACATCTGCCCACTCACCAACACTCTGCCCGCCGGTCCCTGGCTGGCCACCGTCACCCCGAGCCACATGTCCTCAATAATATGCTGCCCGGGATCACCTGAAAGCAAAGTCAGGATTGAGAAGGGGAGCTGAAGACCAAGGGGCACACGCCCCCACAAACACACAGACTCACTTGTCACGTTCCTAGTGGCTCAGAGCTCCTCAAGGGCAGACAACTGAGTGCTCTGACTCTCTATTTCAGTTAGGCAGACCAACCCCTAAAATGGCCCTCCCCTTGCCTTCTCTGGCCCTGGGATCTTCCTTTAAGTTATTCCCCGCACCCTGGGCACCAGTCTCCTTTCCCCCAGCCTAGTCCCTCCCTTCTGTCCCAATTCCCTGGAATGTTCCACTCCTCTTCTTCCCATGGTGATCTGAGGCTCTGTGCCCCACTCTATCTCCAGCCTGAGAGTGCCCTAAGGGCAGGGACTGTAATCTCCTTTTGAGGATGGTGACCTCATCTCCTCTGAACTCCCCACTCCCATAGTACTTTGGGTGTTGCCCAGGGAAATACACAGGACAAGGGGATTTGAGCCCCTTCCCCCTTACTTTTTTCTTGTATATCCATCCGTTCACAGTCATCTGTCTGGGAGCTGAGGGGGCACAGGTACACTGCACCCGTCCTGTTGGTGTAGCCATCAGGAATAGCAAGGTCCCGGGGAGCACCAGCAAGGAGTCTAAGGGGGTAGAAAAGAGACCAGAGGTCAGACTAACATTTGGCTCTGAGCTGATGTACAATCCAAGGTAAAGGGAAGCCCATTCTAAGAAAAGGGTACCTGTACCAGAGAGGATGGGGCAACGGGGTCCTTTCCCTCACTGAACAGCCCGAGGACTGCCTCAGCACTCCCCTTCCCCCACGAAAGAGATCATCCTCAGGAAGTCTGACACATCACCGAGAAGTGCAGGGGCATCTGAGTAAAGCTTAAGGGCCAACTCACAGAGTACTGAGGAAATGAAGACGTTCACTAGGAGACGTGAGGCAAGGATGCCCTTCCCCCTCCACGGCATCTCACAAGCCCTTGACTTCATCCCCTATTCTCTCCTCCTTTAGTCTCTGATGACAATGTGGCCTTCCTCTCTCCAAGACCAATTTGGCCAACCAATGCAATCCCATCTCTTCCCGTCTTCTTCAGCAAATGTTCCCGACCACTATTCTCCCCGACCCATCTTCCATTCTCCTTGCCCACTGGATCCTTCCCTTCTGTCTACAAACATGCCCAAGTCTCTACCATCCTTAAAAAAAACAAATGCTCACTAAACCCAAATCCTCTCAAGCCATCAGCCTATATATCTCTCTTGGCTTTTTTAAATTAAATGTCTCAAGAAAGCTTTGGGGATGCACACTCAATGCCTGCGCTGACTCTCCTCTCACTTCTCCACTTTTTGGAGTTGATGTTTCTAAAAGAGAATTCATTAATTCTTTCCCTAAACCCATCTCTCTTTGGAGCTTCCCTATTCCTACGGAAAATGCCACCATCCTTCAAGTCAGCCAGGAGTGCCACTTCCTGCTTCGTTCTCTCTCTCTCTCTCTCTCTCTCTCTCTCTCTCTCTCTCTCTCCCCCAATATTTAATCAGCTGTGAAATCTGGGATGTATCTACCTTCACAGTGTCTCTTGCCCTCAATGCAGAGAGTCGCTACCCCAGGTCAGGTGGGCCCTGGTCACTTCTTCCCCAGACCTGACTGGCATCCTTGCCTCACATCTCTAAAGGCACAGAGAGAGTTTTATTGCTGCTCCAGGAACCGATAATTAAAGCTGGGGAGTTAGACTGGTTGAGGTGGGGGCAGGTAAGTGGGGAGGGGGAATGTGACAGACTCCAGAGCTTCCAGGCATTCCTCTGCTCTCTATCGCCCCACCCCAAACCAGAGGATGAGGTCAGCCAGATAAAGGCCATGGACGTTTGTGGCTCCCTCCCTTGCTGTCCCACATGTCTGCTAGAGCTGCTGCTCCCTACCCCATTTCCCAGGTTCTAATCCAATTCTTGGCCCAAGGGGCCGCATGTTGACTTCTCTCCCTCCCACTCACCTACCACTGGCTTTTCTAATTCCCCTCTCTTGCCCTTCCACACCTGGCGTCAAGGCAGAGCCAAGAACAGCATCAGGATGCAATCTCCACCTCTCCTCAGTGACTCGGAGTCACTGATGAGGGGCAGATGGGAGTGAGAGAAAAGGCTCAAACCCTGGGCATGTAAAGACTTGGAGATTCTTCCCTTCTCATGTCAGGAATGCAGAGCCTGAGGAGCCTGGGAGGGGGAAGCAGGACACAACCTATGCTTCCCTACACACCTCAACAGCAAAAGCTTTGTTTTAAGGCCCTGGGGGAAATAGGAGGAAGGAGGGGGTTTAAGGAGAGTCCTCTTCCCCCTCCCCTTGGCAGTACCAACACACACACACACACACACAGTTGGTCAGGTGCCAGCCCTGCCCTGTCAGCCCCCTGTTAGTCACTTCCTAGTCTGATACAGGAAGGGGCAAGGAAAGTCATGCTGCTCTTTAGTGATTGACCACCCACTAGAACCTGCTCCCCACCCCCTCAGGAACTGGACCAGGAGCTAGGTGTGTGAGGTGGGGAGATGACCTAGGCCACCGTGCCACTTTTTAATTAATTGCCACCCAACTTCCTCATGCATGGGAACGTGGCTGACGAAACCAGAAATCCGAGGTCCCATTTCTGCTAGCCCCTGGAACCATCAGCCTATCAGCTGCGGTGTGCTGGTAAATGTTTGACAATTAATTTTCTGAAACCCCAGGACACACTTTTAAGTTTCATCTGCATTATCGTAATTTTCTCCATCACTTTCTTAAATCTATACAACCATCAAGACAATAAATCAAATCCTAATTTGTAGAGTCTGTTGATTTCTAAGGTGTAAATGTTCATACTGAAAATTTAACAATCAGCTCTCCCAGCCTGAATTGGTTCTAGCAGACCCCTGCCTACCAGGTTAGTCAGAGTGAAGAGAGAATCACAATTGACTGACAAGTGTAAAGATGGTTGTTAGGAGGTCGGAGTTGGAGAGATGAAGGTTAGCTATCCTGTAGGCCCCAACTCTAAGAAGACCCAAACATGAGTAATGGAATGGGTGGGGGGTACACAATAGATCCGTCTGAACTGGACAGAGATCTGCCTGGAGGCAAGAGGCTGGCCAAAATGACCTCAAGATGGGTTTGGTCCTTGATGGGAGAGGAGAAAGGGGGGACCTAGGGAAGGTCCAACCCAGATTCCACTGATGAAATGTAACTGAAAAGTTGTCTCCACCCTCTCTGCCTGGGTTGTAGGCTGCTACTGCTTCTTGACCCAGGGCAGAAGTCGGGGTGGGGGGGGCGGGGAAAGAAGTGGGAGTGGTAGGGTTCCTTCTTCCCTAGCCCAGACAACATCCTGCCTTGCTGGGCAGCTGGCATGCTCTGGCTTGTAAGCTAGCCCTCCCCTCCCATTCCCCCAAACTCGGCCCCCTCCTAAAGGCTAGAGCAAGCAGAACAGAAGTCGGTCAATTGTCTGGCTACCTACCCCTCACCTCCTTCATCCTCAATGCAAGTCCTGGGCCTAAGGACACCAAGTCAGGGGAAAGAAGGGATGGCCAGACAGAAGTCACCTCCCCTTACCAATTCCATCCGGATCCAATCCCCTCCCTCCCTAGAGATTCCACAGGGAACCTTCCCGCTATACCAACCCCCCTTCCCCCCAGCCCCTGGGTATTTTTAGCTCCTGGCTTAGAGGCCTCTCCAGCCCCGCTGGCTCCTTGCCCAGGATGGAGCAGATCACGCCTTCAGAGTTCTATGCAAGGTTGGGGGAAAGGTGGAGGGTAGAGAGATGTAAGCATCAGAGACAGAGGAAGGAGAACAGGTAGGGGCAGTGATGGCATGATGGGGGGCAGTGACTGACCCTAGTGTAACCCAGTTTGGCTGGATGGGTTTTTTTTTCCTAGATGAAGGTCAGTTCAATTCCACAAATATTTACTATATGCAAAGCACTGTGCCAGCAGCAAGCAGAGATACAAAGCTTAGATATGGTCCTAGTCTTGCGGTATCTCAGATTTGGTGAAGGGACACCACCGTAGATACCACAGGATATCCTGTTAAGTGCCCAGGAACAACACAAAACACAGGGCGGAAAGGAAAAGGCTAGATTAGAGACATTTCTCTGCAGAAGTGCCTCCGAGTTTAGATTAAGGATTGGGTAGACATGTGGACAGCTAGGTGGCACGGTAGATAGAACGCTGGGGCCTAGAGTCACGAAGACCTGAGTTCAAATCTAGCCTCAGACACATCCTAGTTGTGTGATCCTGGGCAAGTCACTTGACCCTGTTTGCCTCAGTTTCCCAATCTGTAAAATGAGCTGAAGAAGGAAATGGCACACTTCTCCAGTATCTCTGCCAAGAAAACCCCAAACGGGGTCATGAAAAATCAGACATGACTGAAATGAATGAACAACAGCAAGGCATATGAAGAGAGGCAGCTAGGAGGCGTAGTGGTTAGAGTGCTAGGCTCAAAGTCAGGAAGACCCAAGTTCAAACTTAGCCTCAGAAACTTCCTAGCTATGTGACCTTGGGCAAGTCACTTAACTTCTGTTTGCCTATGGATTGGTGATCCACTGGGAAGGAAATGGCCAACCACTCCAGCATCTTTGCCAAGAAAATCCAATGGACAGGGGTCCACAGGGTCATGAAGAGTTGAACATGAATGAACAACAACAGACATATGAAACAGATGGCAAAGGTATATTTGGAGTTCATCACAACTGAACTGAGAGATTCTGATGGAGGAGGAGAAGAGGAGAGGACACCTAGACTTTGGGTGCCATGTAAATGAGCACTTCAACTTATTTAAAAAGTTATAGTCATAGTGGGTGGCGCATTGGACATAAGAATAAAAAAGAACTGGGTTCAAGTCTTGCCTCCATTACCAACTGCGTGACCATGGGCAAGTGACTTTGTGCCTTAGTTTCCTCATCTGTGAAATGATGAAGGTTGCAATGATGACCTCTAGAGTTCCTTTTAGCTCTAAACCTACGATCCCATGAAAGGTTTCAGCATCTCATTCACCGATGGGCCAGGCAATAGGGTAGAGACAGAAGCGCGAGAGAATGTGGAGAGAGGGAGATGGGCATGGATTTTTGTGTCAGAAATAGTCTATTCTTTCACTCTTTCCTGATCATTCAGCTCATCCCCTCCCTTCACCATATTCCTGGATCCTTGAATTCAAAGGAGGACCAGAATAAATAAGGCTGGGCCAACTACCACCCTAGGCCCCCAACCAGATACCACCTTCCACTCAAAGCAAGACAGAATTATCTGCTCTGGCTCCTGCCTGATTTCTCTGAGACTCAGCACTCCTCTTTATATCCAGAGCCACAGAAGCCAACCTAGAGCATCCCCTCTCCACTCAAACCTATCTAGAATAGAGTCCAAAAGACAGCCAAAATAATCAGGGGAAGTAGACAAAGGAAAGCCACGGAGGGAAGATGTGAAGAGGGCTTCTGCTCTGCTGAGCTCCGTTCTGGGGTACCACCACAGAGCACCCTGTAAGGAGTCAGAGAGGTCAACCAGTGAAAAATCACACAGCCTCATCTCCTTCCCCAAACCCTTCAATGAAAGGACTGCGCAGTGTGTTGAGCCTGAAGGTGTGTGGTACATTGCGCATCCTTTCCTTCCAAACCAAACCTAAACCAGAGGCAGAATAAGGAACCCTTGTATGACAAGAACATTATTTTCCCAACCATGTTCAGGATCGAGAAGCACTGTACTTGGCACATAATAAGTGCTAAATAAATGTTTGTTAAATAAATAATTCTCAACCTCCCAGCCAAGACAGTTTTGGCAACTTCTAATCTGTGGGGTAGGGGAGGAAGCCCTCCCTCAGCCTGATACTTCTTGCGATCCTAATCTCGATCTCCCAGTGTTTCTAGAGGACTCTGACCCTTCTGGCTGGGACCCCAAGGCAAAGCTTAATATATTGAAATGGTTTTAAACATCAAAAGGGATGGAAAAGACAAGAATGAGGATTCTCCTTCTTTCAGAAGACCCAGGACCATAGTTCTAGGGCTGAAAGGAAGCACAGGTTTCAACTCTGAACTTTCAACTAACTTTGACAGTTAGATCAACTCTTTCTTTTTACAGATGAGGAAACTGGCCCAGGGGATAAGAGACTAGTCCAAGATGACAATTCTTTCATGCACAGATGGTATTTCTCCTCTAATCTCTCTGAGATAGTTTTGGGGAAAGAGAGGCAAGATGATACAAAGAACCTTCCAAATTCCTGCAAAACAGCTGCTTTTCTCATCCTCTCCCCTATAAGGTATCTGAGCCCCTCCCCTCCCTAGAGAATTGAAGCACTGGGAAGCAATGCTTCCTCCCCTAGCCTGACTCCCTCGTAGTTCAAAGCTAATGGAGCATCAAAGCAGAGAAACAGCAGAAGTGATAAAAGCTAGGAAATGGGACTCAGGAGGGTTAGGGGCATGAGCATCCATCACTCCAGAGAAGAAAAGAGCAGGCTGGGGTAAGGCCAAGGAGGAGAAGGAGGGAGTGGGTGTAGGATAACAATAGCTTTTACACGTTCTTCAAATGGTTCACTTCAGAGAGATTGGGTGGGGACACGACTCAGATAGACTACCCCCCTCTTCCTCTTCTCCCAATAAGACTGGGCAGGGCAAATTCAATTCCAGAAAGGGTACGGGGCCTCCTAGAGAGCACCCAAGCAAAGGTGGGTCTGTTGTTTCTGATTTAAGGTCAATCTTCCCCAAAGGGATGGGAGCTGTAAGAAGAGGGAAGGAGAATGTTCTGCCTAGGGGCAGCAGCTCCCTGCTGCCTGGATCCCAGCTCGGTGCCAACCCTGTTTCCTGAATTAGACATCTCCCTGGAGGACTCTCCTCTGTAGTAGCAAAGCTCTGTAATGCCCAAGATGGAACAGCAGGCCTCCTCTACCTTCACTGCACCCCCCACATTGCCCTGTCCCCACCAGTGACTCAGCTCTTGAGCCAGAGTAACTAGATGGATGGGGACGAGAAAGGAGAAAGACAGAAAGGGGGAGGAAGAATGATGGGGAGAAAGAAATGGGGAAAGAAAGTAATGAGATAGGGGGAAGAGGTAGGCTAAGAGAGGTGGAGGGAAAGACGGAGAGGGAAAAGATGGAGGGAGAATGATGAGGTAAAGAGAGACGGCAGGGGAGAGAGAGAAGGAGGAGAGAGAAAGAGTGGAGAAAAAGATAGGGGGAGAAAGAGATGAGAAGAGAAAGATGGGGAGAAAAAGAGAAAGTGATATTAGAGAAAAAGATAAGGGAGAAAAGGAGAGAAAGAGATAAGGAGAAAGACATGAGGTAGGGGGAAGAAAAGGGCTGGGAGAAGGCACCCAAAGTAGGTATAAAGGATGTGCCAAGACCATCTTCACCAGCTCCTCTACCCAAGGACCAGGTAACACTTCGTTATGGATGCAAAGAGGAAGTGATGCTTGGATACCTTTTTCACCACTTCCCACTTTCTGTGTCTTCCTCCTTTCTGGCTCCTGAAAAATGTCTATTTGCAAGCCCACTTGCTGAAAAAAGCACCCCACACCTACCAACCTCTTCCTCCTTGCCAGAAGAAGCTGGCACACAACTACATTTCTTCCAAGGTGAAGGACTCTCTCACTGGCTTCTGAAGCGGAGATAGGACAAAGAAGGAGGTTCACCCTCTGTGATAGATGCCTAAGGCCTTGGCTGCTATCCTCTAGTTGGCACTGGGCCCAGGGAGTGCCAGCTCGGCCTACCCTACAGGGAGCATATTTCCAGAGATCACAGTAGTCACTCCTGGCTCTAGAGCGGGTACCCACAGCTTTCTCTTCCCACAGTTCTCCCTGGTGTCAGTCTAGGAGGAAGGGAAGAGCTAGCTCAAGGGTGGGGAACCTGCAGCTTTGAGGCCACATGAGGCCCTCTAGCTCCTCAAGGGCAGCCCTTTGATGGAGGACCTAGAGGGCCACACGTAGTCTCAAAGCCGCAGGTTCCCCACTCCTGAGCTAGACTCTAGTAGGGTCATGTCTGCTCCTGCTGAAACTCTTCCTCCTATAATGAACTAAAATGGGCTTCTGGAAACCTAGCACTCTTAGGCAGCACAGAGGGCAGACTGTTATACTTGGATTCTGGAAGACACCTAACCTATCTCAGCCTCAGCTTCCTCATCCGTTAAATGAGGATAATAATATCTACCTTTCAGGGTTGTTGAGGGGATCAGATGACATAAATGTAACTGTAAAGCACTACAGAAATGCTAGGCTCTGATTAGGCATAATAGTGAAGGGCTGGCTCAGGAATACATTGTCTTCAAGTGATCACCTCAGTTTCTCCCTTTGCTCATCCCATGGAGACACAACAGCTGAGGATAGGTATAAAGGATGTGCCAAGAGCACCACTGCTCAGAATCATAGAATTTCAGGGCTATAAGGGGCTTTCTAATATACTACCTCCATCCCCTTGCCATGTCCTCTTCAGGGTTTTTTGAAGCTCAGAGATTCTGGGTCTCTCTGTGGCAACTGGCTATGGTCCTAGAACTAACTAAACCTGGAGACCTAGATCGTGTGTGTGTGTGTGTGTGTGTGTGTGTGTGTGTAAGTATGAGGGCAATGGACCAGTCCTGAAGAGAGATCAGTACATCAGTCTGAGAAGAAGCCCACCTACTCATTCCACACCACCTTGTACACAGTAGGCGCTATGTTGGCGCGTTAGTTGAACTGCAAGCTGTCCGTCAGGGATTGGAATGCTGTTTCGTCCGTCTTTGATTTTTTCCTTCCCCTAGAGGAACCTAGGTGTCCTGGCCCAAGAGCTCAAGGCCCGGGCCAGGAGGTTTCAGTTCACAGCTTGACTTTTCAAGCAGCTGTTCACATCTGTATACACAGCTGATTGTCTCTCCAAACCCAGCTGGCCCTGCCGAGAGGGTCTCTGGCAGAGCAAGAGATTGAAAACTTCCCCAAGGGACCTAGAAATCACAATTTCTCCACCCCTCTCTTACGTATCCCTCCCTTCCTCCCACCACATACATGACCTAGATTTCTAGGTTCAGGTAGGTCTAGGATTATATCCAGTTGTCACAGATAGATCCAGAATCTCTGCACCCAAAAAACCCCAAAGAGGACATTTCAGGGCAAGAAGAGGGAGGTAGCAGATTAGAAAGTCCCTTATAGCTCTAAAATTCTATGAAAGGTGGTGCTTTGAGATCTCTTGAAGAGGACATTTGGGGCAAAGTGTAGGGTGGGACTCACATACCTAAAGATTTCGTTCATTTGCCGCAGGGGAGCTGAATTCTCATGCCACTCTGATAATTCTCACTCTGGGAGTCAGGGGAAGGTATGTGGAATTATAGACTCTTGGAGCCTAGAAGAAGGAACCTCAGAGATCAGAGAGCATGGATGTAGAGAGGGCTCTCAAAGGCCATCCAATCCAATCCCCTCATTTAACAGATAAGGAAACTGAGACCCAGGGATGTTAAGTGACTTGCCTAAAGTCAAAGTGGCGTTAGCAAAGCCAATATTTGAACCCAGATCCTCTGACAAACACCAGTGCTCTTTTCACTGGATAACATCGTCTACTCTGTTCAAATTTCTTGTTTTACAGGAGGAAACTGAAGACAGGGGAATTGACTTGCTCAAGGTCACACAGCCAGGACGAGGAGACAGGTCTCCTGACTTTCAGCAGTGGGACCGTGTCATTGAACTATAGTGTTTCATGCTGAAGAATCACTGTTATACCATAAACTAAGGAAGAAGCTTTGTCTGCAGTCTTCAAACACAGTACCCTATCGGGCCAAGCATCACAAGAACTCATCGGCCCAGACTCTTGGGTCCTTCCTCAATCTTTCTCAAGTTAGGGCTGAGCCCTGCATGGAGCTGGGATCAACCAGCCAGACGTCAAAGGTCAAGGCTGACAGGAAGGTTTAGACTTTAGCCACTTCCCAAGGTTCTCAGGAGGGCACAGGCCTAAGACTAGGCAGGGCGGGTCTCTGTGCTCTGCTGCAATTCCCTAAGCCTCACTACTTCCTGGGAGTAGAGGTTGAGAGCTCTCTCCACTAAGGCCACCCAGCTCTGAGAAAGCTGGACTGCTCCTGCTTCCTTCCCTTGATGTAGCAACCATCTGATCACCCTGACATACCTATCTTCCCCATCTTTCATAGGGGTCTTCCTGCCCAAGCCCACCTTCACCAAAATAAAATAATAAAATAAATACCCAGCCTGTGCTCCATCTGAGGCAGCTAGGTGGTGCAGCGAATAGAATGCCAGGCTTGGAGCCAGGAAGGTCTGAATTCAAATTTACTAGCTGTGTGACCCTGAGCAAGTCACTTCACCTTGCTTGCCTCAGTTTCCTCATCTGTAAGATGAGCTGAAGAAGGAAATGGCAAACCACTCCAGTATCTTTGCCCAAAAAACCAAACAAACCCCAAAGGGGTCACGGAGAGTCGGACGTGCCTGAACAATGACAAGTACTCTATTTAAGATACCAAAGCACTCAACCTCTAGTAATAAATAGGTCAACCTCACAACCGCTGTGTCCAACAAGGGACTCAGGACTCAAACAGCTGGATGCTATCACTTTCTCCCTCTAGAACCCTGACCTCCCTGCCCCCTTCCTTTTTCTCAGAAGCTGTTGGGGGGGGTGGAATAGAGAAGAGGGAAAGGAGAAAAAATACCGTTTTCCTCTTCAAACCAAAACAAACACACTCAGGGCTGAAGATTCAGCATGAATGTGTGGAATGTGGAGAAGATGCTGGGGAGAAGGAGGTGGGGGGGTCCCAATTGTTGGAGTGGGAAAGCATTGGGATGACATGCCCTCTTCCCACCACTGGAACCTCAAGGGGGCGCACATGGGTTAGGTCAAGGTAGCACTCCCCCCTCCAGACCTCAATCAAGCAAACAGCTGACATCTATCCAGTCCATTCATCCCGAATCAGAGAGGAGAACCCTCGACTCAGAATCTGAGCAGCTGAATTCGAATCCAGTCCAGACACTATTCTAGCTGAGTGTTTTGGGGGCAAGTCACTTCACCTCATCTGATAAATGGATGCTCTCTTCCCAGGGTGACTATAGCAAGGGCACCTGCTTTCTAAGTCGTTAAGGTTCTACATAGGAATAAATGACGACCTCTTGGGTCACCCTGGGCAAGTCCTTCTTCCCTTCTCTGGGCCTCAGTCTACTTCTCAGTAAAAGGAGTGGGGTTAAACTAGATTTTCTCCTCGATTCCTTTCAGTTATAGATCTTAGGATGCTATTATCCCTGGACATGCCGAAGATATGGCTAGTGAGGTCAGGAATGGAAGGACAAGGTGGAGAGTGGGCAGTGAAGAGGGTCATCAAGCTGAGAATTTCTCCCTGACACATGGCTGTTCCCTTAGGCCTTTTCCAGTTCCGCGTGACTGGGCGCTCAAGTCTTAAAGCTGGGGCTAGGAGCTAGGTGCCCAGGATTAGGAGAAAAGAAGGGGGGGGGGTGTTCAGGAATCCAGGCAGTCCTAGTCATGTCTCCAGGGTATCCAGGCACAAAGGGGACCCCACCCCCAGCCTGTGCCTCAAGACTGGGAATTTTTCTAGAGGGGAGAGGCAGGTTGGAGCAGCTCCCGCACGTGTTAGGGATTATCTACTCTCCTCCCACCGCAGATCCCGCCGCCGCACCCCCACTCCACCTTCTTCCCCCACAATCCTTCCCCTCTCGGCAAAGCTATCCCCTCCTGGGCCCATAAATCCTTAAACCCCAGGGGAGTTCTAAGGGCTCAAAGGAAGCGAGCTGGGTACCCGAGTGTTGGAGGTCCCTCTTTGATCTCCCGGTCTCCCGCCACCCCCAGCCCCAGCCCCAGCCCCCGCCCCGACTCACAGGTAGCGCTGCTGCTGCTCCGTCTGCCGGTGGAGGGCGACCGAGTAGCCGAAGAGGCTCCCGGGGTTCGAGGCCTCCTTCACCACCAGGAACCGGGTGTCCAGGTTGAAGGCGGAGGCAACGCGACAGCCGGTAGCTGCCAGGGCCAGCGCCAAGGCGCAGAGGGGCAGGCGCTGGGCACAGGGGGCACGGCGGCCGCGGGGGCCCGTGTCCATGGCTACAGCCGACCCGGTGGGGCGGACGGGTGTATATTGAGGGCGCGGGGGAGGTGTGGGGGTCAGATTCACCTGTTTCCCCCGCGGCCGCCCGCAGCGTCGCTGACCGTCCCTCGGCCAACCCTGTCAGGTGGCCCCACTCAGTCCAGTCAGGTGCCCCTGGTCAGTTTCACACCCTGTCCTCACCCGCCGGGGTCACTATCACTCCCTTTTCCCTTTCCTTGCTCCCTTCACTCCTTTCTCTGGACTGTGTCACCGCAGCCAGCACGGATGGACCCTCTGGCCCCTGCGTCCTCAGCCCTGCCGTCCTGCCACTTTCTCCTCCCTCAGGCTCCGCTCCAGCTGCGCCCTCCTCGCTCTGCCGGCGCTGGCTACCCGATCCGGGCTACGGGCTGCAGGGGCCGGATCGCGGCTGGGAGGGAGCAAGGGAGGGCGGGAGGGAGGGGTCCTGCGGCCCCGCCTCCCCCACGCCCAGCTCCGCACCTCCCCACCTAGCACGCCTCGGCCTCGGCTCCGCTTTTCTTCCGGGGAAAGGGTGGAGAAGGACTCGGCTCTGCAACCACCTCTTAAAGGGGCAGCTGCGCCCCTCCCTCATCGCCCTCCCCGCCAGCTCCGGCGCCGTCCCCTAAACACCTGTTCAGGGCCCCCCAAGACCTGACCCCGCTGTCTCCCGGGAGTCTGCTACCGGACCAACGGGTTGGGAGGTCAGTCAGGGGGGCGGCGGGAGGGAAGGTGTCCTGCAGTTTGTTCTCGCCGCTGCCGCTGCGGCTATTGGTGCTGCGGCAGCGATCGCGTCCCAGCTCCGCGCCCTCCGGGAGGGGTCAGCAGACTGCTGGAGCCTTTCGGGGTTATCTCTCCTCTCTGGCTAGGAATGTCCGGCTGGAGGGCTGGTTCGGATCCCAGTCTCGCCTGCCTCCTGGCTGTCCGTCCTGGAAAAGGTCGCTGAAATCTCTGAGCCATCCTCTTCTCTAGGGGCTGTGTGCGGACAGTTTGTCCTGAACCTTGCTCGTTTGTGGTAGTGAACTGGGGACAGACCATGCCAGATAAATGGCAATAGGAACATCGACATTAATTAGTAACGATATAGCCGGAAGGGCCCTAACAAAGCGTCTTCCAGGATCTCAAAGCACAAGGCATTCACAGTCTGCCTTTTAACCAAGGGGAAACTAAGTCACACCTACATTTCCCACTCGTCCTTAGTGATCTGTGGTCTACTGAACTGGGAATTGGGTGGACGTTGGAGTCTTTGCTCTTCAGCCTCCCTTAATAATCACAACAATGACAATATTTGACAATTTAACAATTGCAATAATAAAATTTAAGCACTTTTGCATGTTATCTCATTTGATCCTCATAACTCTCCAAGGTAGAACTATTATCACACCATTTTACAGATGAGAAAACTGAGGCAGAGGTGAAGTGACGCCCAGGTTGTTGTTGAGTCATTTTTTCAGTCGGTGTCTGGCTCTCTTTGACCCCAATTGGGTTTTCTTGGCAAAGATTCTGGACTGGTTTGCCATTTCCTTCTCCCGGCTCATTTGACAGATGAAGAAACTGAGGTAAACAGGGTCAAATGATTTGCCCAGGGTCACACGGCTATGCAGGATTTGAACTCAGGTCCTCCTGACTCCAAGGCCATTGAACCATTGAACCACCTAGGTACCCTCACTTGTCCAGGGCCAACAGCTAAGAAGTGTCTGTAGCAATCTTTGAAACTCAAAGTCCAGCGTCTTATCTATGCACTGCACCAGCATCCCAGAGGCCTCTAACCTAATCATAATTCCCAGATCCTGTTGGAGGTAATGTCTTCGCTTCAGCAGCCATCAGATAGCACTACACTGAATCTAATGCAGCTGATTTATCCTCTCTTCTCCTTAAAAGGCCCCTCTTCAAAAGGGTGATCCCATTACCTTCCTTCTCCAACATTCCATTATCTTTTGGGGGCAGCCCCACCCTGGACTTTCTCTGAATCCTGTGGGATTCTGACCTTTAGCCCAGCCTCTGAGGACTGGATGGGGAGGCTGAGCCAGGGAGCACTGTTGACACTGGGTGGTGGCTCCTCTGCAGGTGGGTGGGTCTCCTAAGCAATCATCAACCACACACCATGATAGCTGGAAAGGTTCCTGAAGATATCCCATCTGTTGCCCTGCCTATGAAAAGGTTGATGCCCAGTCTTTCACCACCTCTTCTTTTAAAACACCTTCTAATTGGTCCCCTCTGCTAACTGGACGTTCTTCCTTAGTAAATTACCAAGAATAGCCAAGATCCCTCCCATTACTGTCTGTGAAGACCCACAATGGAGGGAGCAGCAGGCTCTGGAGTCAGGAAGACCTGAGTTCAAGTACGACCTTAATTAGGGCCGGCTGTGTGACCCTGGGTAAGTCATTAGCTTTTGTTTGCTTCAGTTTCCTCATCAGCAAAATGGAAGTAATAAAATCACCTCCCTCCTAGGGTTGTCGTGAGGCCCAAACAAGATGAGAGTTGTAAAGCACTTGGCACGGCACCTGGTTCAGAGTAGGCGGCTAGATAAGCTATTATTAATTCATGGAGACTGATATACCTCCAGTGGCTGGAATGATCGCTTACCACTCTGGGACCCTGGAAAATCACTTAATCTCTTTCTACCTCGGTTTGCATCATCTGTAAAATGGAGATAAATAGTAACCCTTACCTCCCAGGGTCAGTGTGAGGTTTAAAGTACTTTGTCAACTTGAGAGCGCTCAATGCTAGCTGTTAGTGTTACTACTACATTTCAAGGTATATGACAAGGAGGGCAGTGTACCTTTATCAAATAGAAAGGTACACTGAATTAACTCTGTAGATTGAAGGAGGGGCAGCTAGGTGGCACAATAGACAGAGCCCTGGGCCTGGAGTCAGGAAGAGTCATCTTCCTGAGTGCAAATCTGGCTTCAGACACTTACCAGCTGTGTGACCTTGGGCGAGTCACTTAACCCCATTTGCCTGTTTCCTCATCTCTAAAATGAGCTAAAGAACGGACCGGTATCTTTGTCAAGAAAACCCCAAATGAGGTCACAAAGAGTCAGGCACAACTGAAAAAATAGCTGAACAGCTATGACAAATTGAAGATGATCAGAGTGAAGAGGACTGGAGATGGGAGAGGGTCTAGAGAAAGGGTTCTTTATTTTATTTGGTGTTTCCTTGGGGAACAGAAGGTGAGAATTGTACATGCAACTGTGAGTTTTTATTATGTAGAGCTTGCTTTTATTTTTAAGTAAATAAAAAATTCATCATGTAACTTTTAAAGCGATCTTTCTTGTCTGTAATTCCTTCTGGCTTTCCTTCTGTTCTTTCCCTCTCCCTCCCTCCTTTCCTCCCTCTCTCTCTCTCTTTCTCTCTCCCTCCCTCCCTCCCTTCCTCTCTCTCTCCCCTCACCTCTCAGAATACCCTACCAGACCCCTCTCTCTTTCTCACCTTCCCCATCTAATTGAAAAAAAAATTAAAAGTAAACCTTTGAAACAGGGACGCATAGTCAATCAAAACAAATCCCCACATGATCCATGTCCAAAAACCACAGGTCTCATTCTGCTGCTTGAGTTGTATCACGCCTCTCAGGAAGGAGGTGACAGATCACCATAGGTCTACTGGAGTAATGGTTGATCACTGTGTTGTTCAGAACCTTCAAGTTTTTCTCCATTGTTTGTTTCTACGGTATTGTTGCAAAGAAATGTTTATGGAGGATGAGGTAATTAAAATGGGAAGAATAGCATAGTGGATAAAGTGCTAGATCAGCGAGTTGGGAAGACCTGGATTTAAACACTGCCTCAGAAACTCACTGGCTTGGTGAACTTGGGCAAGTAAGTCACTCAACCTCCCTAGGCTTCAATGTAAAATGGGGACAATCATACTTTGCACACATCCCTCACAGGGTTGTTGTGAGGCTCAGATGAGATAATGTGTGCAAAGTGCTTTGTAAACCTTGAAATGCCATATAAAATATTATTATCATGGCACCCATCCCAGTTCCCTAGGTGACATGGTGACCACAGTGCAGACTGTGTCCAGGAAATAGAGCAAAGCTACCTATTCTAGACAGCCCTTTTTGCTCTGTTGCTCCTAGCGTTCATTTGACTATCCCATACTGTAGGAAATGATATTCAGATGTAAAAGGGAGATAGGGTTCCAACATAAAAAGATCATTAGTGATTAAGGGGTTGAGGACAGCACTCAACTCTGAAAAGTGCTTTGGGATCCCCTAGGGTTAGGGTCCAGGCTACATGTCAATTATTATCTCCCCTACCATCCCAAACAGGAATGATTGGCATGTCCAATCCCAGGGATGGGAAGTAGGAAAAGGACATAGTTTTGGGTTTTTTTTTCCACTTCAGGGGAGAGAATGGTAGCTTTAAAATTAGGGTGGAGGCTGGGACAGGGGATCACTAGTCAAGTAGGGCAAGGCTGTGATTTATATAGAAACGTTAGTTTATGGAGGGAGAGTGACAAAGCCATGGAAAAAAAGGAAGGAGAGCCAAGGAATGTGGGGGAGATCCCAGATTCCAAAGGCTGATGGGAGGAGAGGAGCATCAGTGAAGGGGGGGTGGGGCAGGGACTGCAAAGCAGAGAAGTGATGAAGAAAAATCCCACGTTCCTAAAGCAGTCAGCTCCCTGCTTCTCCAGCCTCTTCAAAGGGCTAGAATCACATGACACTATGACATTACCACCCATTGCTTCACTCCAGACTCGAACTCCTCAAACACAGTCTCTTGTGGATTTCTGTCATGAAGCAAATGGGGTACACTCTGGGGACACAGACAGGGACCAACAGACAAGGGCGTATGAATGAATTTCCCCCTCTATGGGCAGGGGGAAGGGGAATAAGGGAGGACTTCTCCAAGGAGGGAAATGGAGAAAAGGGTTGGAATGAAGAGGCAAGAACAGGGGAGTTGGAAAGAAGAAGAAAATAGACTTCTAATCAGGGAGATTGGAGGTCATGAGAAATTGAGATATGGACTAGAGCTGAGTGCATGGCCCCACTCAGTAGAGTCTGAGTGGGGAAATCTGAGGGATTAGGAGGTAAGAAGGGACAAATTTGCATAGAACACTCAGTCTTCCCACTCAGTACCTACATTGCTCTCACCTCTCTTCTGCTTTCTAGCTTGTCTGGCTTTCTTTGTTGTGGCTGTGTTTGTCTTTCATTCTCGAAGAGGACCATGACATCAAGGAAATGATGACATGACTTGCAGTTGACTTTGATATGAGCGAGGGAAGGCTGTGCAAGGTCACTAGCCTTACTTTCTCTTCCAGAGCCATCTGGGTCCAGTGGCCTGATATTCACCAGGACCACTGGAGAAGGCCCAGGATGCATTAGGAGACGCTGGCCCTTTTGGGCTAAGGTCTTTGCAGGTTCTCACTTTGACTAGCTTTCTTTAAGACTCAATTCAAATCCCACCTTCTGTCTTTTCCCCTTGCCCCCAGTGTGTGTTCCCTCTGAGATGATCTCCCATTTGATGTGTATATTTTGTATGATATATTTATAGGCATAGTTTATTTATATGTATTATATTTTATATATTTATATAATATAGATACATTATATTTATATATATTATAGACATATTTATAGACACACACATATTTGTTATGTAAACTCCTAGAGGACCAGAAGAATGTTTTTGTCTTTCGTTGTATAACCATGCTTAGCACATGGAAAGTCTTTAATAAGTGCTTCTTGACTGTATGAGGTGAGGTGGTAACTCAGGTCTGGGGTGGGGAGAGAAGAATGTTCTACAGGTGTCTCTTAACTCCTCCTAGAGCTGGTCAACAGGAATTGGTATTCGTTGAAGGTTTGAAAATTGCGCCCCCTAGAGGATATCATTCATGGAAAACTCGGAGCTTTCGTTTTCATTCACTGTTAATGAATGGTTCTCTGGTAGGGTTATAAAATCACAGTCTCGAAGCTGGGAGGAACTCTATAGTCAAACCCTCTAGTTTTACAGATTAACTGAGGCCCAGAGAGTGAAGTAACTTGTCGTACGTCCCACAGGTAGTTACTTGACTGATCACAAAATAATGCCTACAGGCTGTGGAGAGAGGAATTTTCTGGCATTAGAAGATGTATGTTTACGTTAAGAAGTTCCTTTGTTGCTCCTACCTTCCCATGACGCCCAAGGTGGCTGCCTACTTTGCCTACCCACAGTCACCGTTCTTTGTTCTCAAATAATCCTCTTCTCCCAAATGGATTTTGCCAAAGTTTATTTTTAGCCATTTTCTTCTCAAACCACCTGATTATTAGAATACTGGGGGAGAGGGGAAAGGACTTTTTCAAATACCATTTGGTTTATTTCACCAAAGGAATGCCTGGCATCTCCCCACCCGCACCCACTACCAGTCTCCTACATCAGGTTTCTCTGGATGGGTAATCTCAGGGGTGGGCACTGGTGTTTGTCCTTCCTCTTATATTCCCCCTGCAGCTTGGTACACAGGGGATTTTCCTCCTTCCCTCATCCTGCCCTTCTTTCTTTCCCTCTTTCGTTTCCCTCCCTCCCTCTATGGAACATGTGAGCCTAATTGACCAGACAGCGCCCCGAGCTATCCAAGCCAAGACTGTGGGTTTGATCCACATCCAGGCTAGTCCCCTTTACACGCTGTTCCTGGTTCACAGATGGCTGTCCTAACCTGCCACCACTATCGCCAATGCATGTCGTTAGCTGCCAGGAATGTCCAGGGCCCAGGGCCTCCCATCACAGACTTTGTGATGCAGCATTCAAAAAAATTACCATGAACTGAGCCTGCATGAACAAAATGATAGGCTCAGAATTGGAAGAAATCCCACAAGGCAACTCGTAGAACTTATAGCAGAATAAAACTCTCTTCTGTAATAACCGCGACAAGTGATCGTTTAATGTCTGTTTAAACACTGCCAGTGAAAGACTGCCACTACCTCCCTCCCTCCCTCCTTCAATCAATCAATGGGTAAACATTTATGAAGTGCCTGCTATGTGCCAGGCACTCTACTAAGTGCTGGGGACACAAAAAGAGGCAAAAGATAGTCCCTGCCATCAAGGAGCTCATAGTCTAATGGGGAAGACCATATGCAAACAAATATATTCAGACCAAACTATATACAGGATAAACAGGAAATAATTGACAGAAAAAAAGGCACTAAGTGGGGCAGCTGGGTAGATAGGGTGCTAGGCCTGGAGTCTCATCTTCCATAGTATTGAAGTCCAGCCTCAGACACTTACTAGCTGTGTGACCCTGGGCAAGTCACTTAACCCTGTTTGCCTCAGTTTCCTCATCTGTCAAATGAGCTGGAAAAGGAAATGGTAAGTGTCTGACCCTGGGCAAGTCACTTAACCCTATTTGCCTCAGTTTCCTCATCTGCAAAATGAACCGGAGAAGGAAGTGGCAAACCACTCCAGTATCTCTGCCAAGAAAACCCCAAATGGGGTCAAGAAGAGTCAGACATGACTGAAAAAGTAACTGACCAACAAGAACAGTGAAGGCACTCAAATTGAGAAGGGTTGGGCAAGTAAAAGATGGAATTTTAGTTGGGACTTAGAGGAGGCGAGGGACTAAATTCCACTTTTGCACAGCACAGCTTTATGGGAAGCTTTTCTTTACTTCAAGCCTATATTTGCCTTGTCTACAACTTCCACCCATTGTTCCTGCTTCTTCCTTCTGGAGCCAAGAAGAACATGTCTAATCCCTCTTCCATGTGACAGCCCTTCAAATATTTGAAGACAGTTATCAAGAGAAGACCTCCCCTGCCCCCATCCTCAGCCATATCTTCTCTAGACTAAACATCCGCATTTCCTTCAGATAATCTTCTTAAGACATGGTCTGCAGACCTCTCCCCTTTCTGGCCACCCTTTTTTGGATTCCTGGGCTGTACTCTAGCTTGTTGGTATCTTCTCTGAAATGTATCCACAACTGAATATGATATTTCAGAGGTCATCGGACCAGGGAAACCATCGCCGCCCTCAGTTTTGTACACTGTGCGTCTCTTAAAGAAACTCACCATATCATCTCAGGAATCAACACATCTCCCAGCTTGTGAAGATTTTTCTTTTAACCCAAATATAGGGCTTTATTTTTGTTCCCATTCAATTTCATCTTTTTAGATTCAACCCATTGTTCTAACTTGTTGAGATATTTTTGGATCCTGCCTTGTCGTTCAGGGTATTAACTGTTTCCCCTACCTTCATATCTTCTTCGGATTTAATAACCATACTTTCTATGCCTTCTCTAACTCATTTATAAGCATATTCAATTGGTACACAGACAAGGATAGAGAACCAGGCTCTCCATGAGAGACAGCAACCTATTAATGGATCCTGTTAGGGTTCAATTTTTCAACCAGTTTTGAATCCACCTAGTTGTACCTTGTGGGCAGCAAAGTGGCACAGTGGATAGAGTTCTGGGCTGGGGTCAAAAAGGCCCGAGTTCAAATCCAGCCTCAGACACTTACTAGCTGTGTGACCCTGGGCAAGTCACTTAACCCTGTTTGCCTCTGTTTCCTCATCTGTCGAGTGAACTGGAGAAGAAAGCAGCAAACTGCTCCAGTATCTTTGCCAAGAAAACCCCAAATGGGGTCAGGAAGAGTCAGATACTACTGGAAAATGACTGAACAATAATTGCATCCTCTACTGTGTCCACAAGAAAAGCAGGAGAAAATTTATTAAACACTTGCTGAAACAATAGCTAGCATTTATAGAGCAGTTGAAGGTTTGTGGAGCACTTTTAAAATGTCATCTCATTTTATCCTTATAACAACCCTGGGAGGTAGGTGCTATTATTATCCCCACTTTACGTGTGAGGAAACTGAGGTAGGCAAACAGGGTTAAGTGACTTGTCCAGGGTCACACAACTAGTAAGTGTCTGAGGCTGGATTTGAACTCAAGTCTCCCAGGTGCATCCCCTAACTATAAATATACTAGTTCTATAGCACTTCCCTAATCTAGTGACCATGTCAAAAAAAAGGAAAAGAGGTTCATCTGGTATAACTTGCTTTTGATGAAGCCGTGCTGTCTTTTAGTGACGGCTGCTTCTCTTTCTCCATGTTCACAGATCATTTCTTTAATAATGTGTTCTAGAATTTTGCCAGGAATACAAACCAAGCTCATGGTCTATAGTTCAAAGACTTCATTTTTTCCCCATGTTGGGGAACACACACACACACACACACACACACACATACATACACACATAACCCTACCTTTTTATCTACCTGGGCAGCTAGGTGGCACAGTGGATAGAGTACCCAGCCTGGAGTCAGGAAGATTCATCTTCCTGAGTTCAAATCCAGCCTCGGACACTTTCTAGCTATGTGACCCTAGGAAAGTCATCTTAACCGTGTTTGCATCGGTTTCCTCATCTGTAAAATGAGGTGGAGAAGGAAATGGCAAGCCATTCTAGTATCTGTGCCAAGAAAACCCCAAATAAGATCACAGAGAGTGGGCCACAACTGAACAACAGTTCTACAGTGCCTCCCATGTTCCCTAAAATATTTTGATCTTAGAGCTCGGTAACCACATGTGCCAGTTCTTTTAACAACTCAGGATATAGGTCGTCTGGGCCTGGCAATCCAAAACTGTTGAATGCAGCCAGATATTATCTAACTGTTCCCTCCCTTACTTTAAGTTTCTATTCCCTGCTTAGCATTTTCATTCTAGTTGTCCCGTTCCTAAGGCCATTCTCCTTGGAAGAAAAAACAGAAACCAAAAAAAGGATTGAGTAGACCAATCTTCGCAGCATTTTACATTAACCTCATTTTATCCACCTTGAGCAGTGATCCTAAATTCTTTTTTTGATTTTCCTCTTTCCCACAACATAATAAAACACACGTGCGCGCGCGCACACACACACACACACACACATACACACATAACCCTACCTTTTTATTACCCTCCAAGAATACTACTAGCCTCAGCTCATTATAGGCTCTGTTCTTTTGACATCCCATACTTCTTTTGAATTCTTCCATCTTCTAGACAGAACTATTTAAGATCAGAGTGGGTAGAGATGTTTCTTCAGGCTTATTCCCCCTTTCTCCACTTCTATATGTATGTCTTAATTTCATTTTTGAGAACTTCACATTGCTCTTTAGTCAACTTCTCTGAATCGATGAATAGATCAGCATGCACTTATTAGACACCTACTTTGTTCCAGGTACTATGCTAGGCGCCGAGGATGCAGAGACAATAACAATCCCTGCTGCCAAGAAAGTTGCAAGGAAGCGTGGGAAGACAGCACGTGCATATGTAAGAGCTCAGTGCGGGCCACAGGCATGGTGTGCTGGTAAATATTTACCAGTTTAACAGCTCTCCCCTCAAAAAATGCACCCACAGCACAACTTTGTGTTTCATCTGCATCGTTAACATTTTCTCCATCACTTTCTTAAATCTAAACAATCAACAAAACAATAAACCAAACCTTGATTTGGAGTTTTGCCCATTTTCAAAATGTAAATGCTCACAGTAAAAATCTAACAGTGGAGTTGGAATGGGCTCCAGCACATGCCTGTCAGGCAACAATTTAAACCCAAGTCACAGGGACCTGGGGTGGCCAAACTTGCAGGGTGGGCTTGAGGGGAAAGAAAATGAGTTCTGTTTTGGACATGGGGAGTCTGAGATGCCTAGAGGACATTCAGTGTCTAATAGGCTGTTGGTGCTGTGGGACTGGAGTTCAAAAGAGCTACTGGGGCTAGATGTTGAGATCTGTGAGTCGCTTGCATGGAACCCATGAGAGCTAATGAGATGATTAAATTGTCGATGGTAGAAATAGGAGATGCGAGATCAGAATAGAATCTTGGGATACAGGTAGGTGGCATTAGAAGCATGAAGAGCCAGCCAGGGAGTCTGACGAGGGACAGTGGGACAAGTAGGAAGAGAACCAGGAGAGAGCGGCGTCATGAAAATCCAGAGAAGAGAGAGCAGTAGGAAATGCCAAATACTCCAGAGAGTCCAAAAAGGATAAGGACTGAGAAAAAAAAGCCAATCAGATTGGGCAATTAAGAGATCATTGATAACTTTGGAAAGAGCAATTGCAGTTGAGTGATGAGATTATAGTGCTAAGTAAGTCAGGTTTTCGCATTGCATTGAGCAGTGAGTAAAAGAGAACAATTGGAGGTGATGAGCCTAGTCAGCAAGAAATTTGGCTGGGAAATGGAGGAGATATAGAAGATGATGGTTTGAAGGATGGTAAGATCTAGTGAAGGGTTTTTTTTATTTTTTGTTTTTAATACCAGGCCATTGGATTCTACCTATGTAAACCCTTTGATATCTGCTGATATTACTTTTTTTTTTTAACTACTAGTCAGGTGATCTTTAAGGTACAGCAGTGAAATAGATGATGACACCGTCTATAATGTTATTTCCACTATGATAAAATCACATCTGTTTCTGATGTTGAACCATTTGACAATGCCAAGGACTCTGATGGCAATAACATTCTTTTCTGAGACTTTGGTCTCTAGGACTGTAGATCAGACTATGAGTGGGAGCTAATTATTATGGCCCCCAAATAAGTGACAGATAGGTCAGCTGGGAGATCTGATCACAGTCGCCTAGATATGGCTGCAAAACTGTTATATAGCTGTTATCTAGAAGATTTCAAGTGAAGATAGAGATGCTTGTACTAATCGAATGTATTACAAACGTAATTACAATTGAATTAGACAAATGTAAATTAAATAAATGCGTTGTAAATTTGTTTGCTGATTTCGTGTTCAAGAGCATATGCATAGTATGTAAATTTTATATACACACGCATGTAGTCAGTGAAGTACTATGTACAGGGTACTATGCTAGGTGATAGATGGGTAAACAAAGACAAAAGGAAAATAAAAATAAAAGCAACCAATCTTGATCCTTTAGAAGCTTATCTCCTATCCAGGCTGCCCATCTTAATATAGTTAAGATCATGGCCTCCTGCAAGGTCATGCAATGTAAGCAGGAGCCCCCATTGGGATGCTTGTGAAACCAGCCAAACCAGTGCCATTTTTCAATTCCTACCCCAAAGTAAAGCCCAAAACTCCAGAAGCATGAATAAATGGATGAACTCATGCATAAATGAAGGGATGAGCCAAAAAAAAAGCATTTATCAAGCACTTCCTATGTGTAAAGGGAGCTAGGTGGTACAGTGGATAAAGCACTGGGCCTGCAGTCAGGAAGACTCATCTTCCTGAGTTCAGATTTGGCCTCAGACATTTACTAGCTGTGTGACCTTGGGCAAGTCACTTAACCTTGTTAGCGTCGCTTTCCTCATTTGTGAGGAATGTGAACTGGAGAAGGAAATGGCAAACCACTCCAGTAGTATCTTTGCCAAGAAAACCCCAAATGGGGTCACAGAGAGTTAGACACCCCTGAAATGACTGAACAACAATAACAAAAAATGTATAAAGCGCTATGCTAAGTGTTGGGGATAAAACTAAGAAAATAACGGGATTGCCAATCTTAAGAAGCTCACTTTATAATGGAGGAGACAACACTTAGAGAGGGTTTTCGCTGCTAGTCAGGTGATCTTTAAGGTACAGCAGCAAAGTAGATGAGAGTATCTTCTGTAATGTCATTTCCACTGTGATAAAATCACATCCGTTTCTGATGTTTAACCATTTGGCAGTGCCAAGGACTCTGATGGCGATAATGTTTTTTTCTGAGTCTGGTCTCCAGGACTACAGCCCCTGTGAGGACAGTTGCTAGGCCACATCTCCATGGGAGCTATTTCTTCATATAATGGCTTTGGGGGCTAGCCTAGAAATAGGACCAGTGGGGTGTGTGTGTGTGTGTGTGTGTGTGTGTGTGTGTGTGTGTGTGTGTGTTGGTGGGGGCAGGGCGGGGGGGTGGGGCTCAGGATGGACGACTGACACTCACAGGGCTCTTATACCTACCTGCACATCAGTAATAGTTGGTGTGAGTGATGGTAAGGAAGGTAGGCCCCTTCTCTTTAGTGATTATTCCTATCCATGATGGCTTTGGGGCCTAGGCTGGAAGCAGGGCTTATGGCATAAAAGCCACTACCCATCTCTACTTCTCTCTAGTTCTGGGTCCCAAGATAGGTACATCAGGATCTGAGTAGAGTAGTGGTGGTGATAGTGGTTTGACTTTCTTGACACATGTCACCTCCTTTCTCTAACTTCATGCATAGAACCTAACGCACAAAGGATGAAAATAACAATCCAAAAGCAAGACCTCTTCACCGAATTATAGTGTACTAAAGCCTAAAGCACAGATCTTGAAGTGAGGAGTGAAAGATAATATTGCCCAAGAAGCAAATGTGCCTAAAATGTAAGAGTACAAAAGATGAATAATCATGCACAGCGCTTTACCCAGAGATGGTTCTGGCTTTACACATGGATGACATAGGACTGAGAAATGTGCCCTCAGGAAGAATTGGATCAACCATTGTGGGTGTGTATCCTTGATATGACTCTGAATTAAACAAGTGACATGTAAGAGTATGTGTGTGTGTGTGTGTGTGTGTGTGTGTGTGCGCGCGCGCACTGCTTTAATTTCTATGCTGGAAGAGAATGCAGCATTTTCCCCTGAGGTACAGAATTCAGAGGTGAGAAGGGATTTATCGCCCCACCCTTTCTTGGCAAATGTTGATCTTAGTGCCTGCTTGTATCTGACAAGCATGATAACTTCTTGCTCTCCTGATACTTAAAGCCTGACAGAATTTTCAATTTTTCTCTATCATAACCTCTATCCAAATCCATGTCCATGTTTATATCCACATCCTTATGTATATCCATATCTGTCTCTATGCTGATATCATCTTTTTAATATTCAGTGTTACTAACTCATTCTTTATGTGGTTTATTTTGCAGTTTATATTGCATCCCATTAATTA
Source organism: Phalanger gymnotis (assembly GCA_028646595.1). Taxonomy (NCBI): domain Eukaryota; kingdom Metazoa; phylum Chordata; class Mammalia; order Diprotodontia; family Phalangeridae; genus Phalanger; species Phalanger gymnotis. The sequence goes on from CM053626.1 coordinate 185,972,363, forward strand.
TCTTATACTTACATCCCATTAATTATCAGTGACACATCTGGGTTTAAATATGCTTCTTTTCATTAGGACCTCTACTTTCCCCCATTACCCATACTTTGTGCATTTGTAAATAAACATCTAAAACCATGGGTTTTGGTGCTAGCTCTTTTCTTAGATATGAATTATTAGTCCTCTCTTCTGCTCTACTTTCTTCCATGATATATCTGTTATTCTCTGTGATATCAAACTTTTCAGATCTATGGTAGAGAATTTCTTCTCTTCTCTTTCCTTTTCTTTTAAATAATTTCAACAACTTTTATTAGTTTGCAGGCTTTGAAATGAGACATCAATAATCCATTTTTTTTTCACTAGCTAAGACCAGAATGTAAGTTCAGTTGGTTCAATCTTGTCTCATATTTGCTTGAACACACAAGTTAAAAAAAATAAGGACGTTCTGATCAGTCGCTTCCTCTTGGTCAGTGGAGGGCAATGACATATAGCTCTTCCAGAGAGTTCTCTTCATCATCTGTGCTGTTTTCCATTGACGACAGCAGACCATGAACTTCATCATCTAATCCTGAAATGTCAAGTTTACTGGAGTACTTTAATCCTGATGTCTTTGGGACATCTGTCATAGCCTTGCTTACTTCTGAATGTCTGTTTCTTTTCACATTAGATTAGATAACACATTTATTAAGCATCTACCATGTGCCGGGCGTTATGCTAAATGATAAGAATACAAGCGAAAAGAAAAGGTCGTCCCTGCCTTCAAAGAGCTTATATTCTAATGGGGAAGATGACACATAAAAGGAGATGAAAAGGGGATGGGAGAGAAAGTTTCCCTCAGGAAGTGGGGAATTGAAAAGTCATCCGGAGAGTCTAGAGGCTAAGCCTGGGTTAGAGGTGAGCATGGCTGGCCTTTGTCCTTCCCCAAATGGAAATTCCAAGGAGGAACTTACTAATTGTAGGATTTTCATTATAAATCCCTCAATTAAGGCAAACATAGAAGACCCAGACTTCTGGACTAAATCCATTAATTAGTCAAAGGTGTAAAGTAGGTACAAACAAATCTTTAATCAGCTTGGGAAAACTGAGGTCCTTTGCTCATCGGATAAAAACAGATCACTGCCACTTGGGAAATATCTCTTGGTTGGCTGAAAAGATCATTCATACCTCTAGGCCACTTTAGAATGGCATATTCAGCCAGTCAAGTGGTAGTTGAATCCAAGTGGTAAAGAATTCCAAGAGGGAAACGCCCTTGGGGGAAAGAAGGGGAGTAAAATCTAGTTTCTCTCCTTTCCGCATTGACCAGGTGATGATCTGGTTAATTTTGAAAGGTTAGAAGATCTGATATTCCCAGTAGTGTCCACTCGAGGAAAGAAAAGAACTCCTAGAAACCAGGATTTCTGTGCATTTACCCTCAGGCCACATGTGCTCTTGAGTCCGTTCTCCCCAGGCACTTTTTTGTATAAAGGGAGATTGCGCCCCCGATTTGGGGGAATCTTTCTGTGACAACTGCCCTTGCTATACATGCTTAGTAAATACCATTTCTAAAAGCTAATTAAGTCAAGCAGAAAATCAATGGGGAGCACACTAGTGGGGTCACATGAGCAATGGTTCCAGAAAATTCCATCACTCTGGTGGCTGTCCTTAGAATTCAGATGGGAAGGGCAGTCAGTGGCCCTCTGGCGATCCAGATCCTGAGTAAGAGTTAAGGGGGCTCAAGGAGGTGGGAGTGAGAGAAGGTGGATTTTTTGCTATCTGAAAAAAAAAATTGATTAAAAAAAAAGACACAAGTAGGAATTTGAAGGGTATATTCAGAGATGTAGAAACCAGTTTAAGAAAAGCAGAGGATTGCTGTCAGATAACTGTGGGTGGGTCTTGGGCAAGTCATAAAAGTCTCTTGGTTTCCTCACTTCTAAGATGAGAGGATTGTACTAGATCAGAAATTCTTCAACTCTGGAAGTCTGGTGAAGCCCATAGACTCCTTCTCAAAAGAATCTTTAAATATAGAATGGGGGGGGGGGGAAGGAGAAAAAAAAGACATTTACGTGATAACTTTATTATGTATTTAAGAGGAATAGCAAGTTGTGCATAATAGACTCGCAGTTTCATGTGCAATCATCTTTTAAAATTATGCTATGTTATAGAAATGCTTGTTTTATTCCATAAATTAAATATAAAATAAATAATTTTTATAAAAAATAAGTACATAATATAAAATACAAAATAGTACAAATGAAACCAATTCTATTGACATACAGATAGAGCACATGTATGTGTATATATATATATATATATATGCACATATATATCTGATTACACCAGAAGGCAGGTGGGGTAGACAGCAGTCTAGGAGACTCAAGAGGATTTTGAGAAAGGTTGAGTAGGTATAGGGACCACAGGTGAGGAGAACTTTGTAGGCAACACAGATTTCTCTCCTGTAGTGTCCCTGAGGAAGGAGAATGAGCCCTCATCCTTCACTGTGTCACTGTGCTCTGAGCTCAGCAGGTACACTCATCCCACTGGATTCTAGGGAAGTACCCTGGCCTTGACCCCCACAGAGTGACACAAACATTTGATTCCTCCTGGAGGATTGCTCTTCCAGGGGCTGTTCTCCCACTCCCTAGCCCACCCTAATTTCTTATTACCTGGGCTGGGGAGCCAGACCACCACAGCTGTTTTCCAGATTCCCTGCCATTTTGGGCATCTGTTTCTCTTTTCAATTCAAGTCAACTCAAGGAAATTCAAGTCAAGACAATTCAGATGAAGTCAAGTCAAGTCAACTCAATTTAATAGTCTCTATTACATGCCTACTATATGCTGGGTTTTAGAGATACAAAGACAAAACCAGACAATTCCTGCCCTCAAGGAACTTATAATCTGTGTGTGACATTTTCCACATATAAATAAATACAAGATATTGCCTTCATACCTTTCTACTTTCCATTTTTTCACTTTACTCTCCTCCTCATACTCTCTGCTGTGATCCAGCAACACTAGCCTTCTTGCATTTCCTGGAACAGGGTACTCTCTATCCCCTTCTCATTCACTGCCTTTGCATGGGTCTGTCCAACATGCCTGAAATACTCTCCCTCCTCACTACTGCCTCTTGGCTTCCCTGGCTTCCTTCATGACTTAGCTCCAATTCTACCCTACGTAAGAGGCCTTTCCCAGTTGTCCTGTTCTTCCTGCTCCCCAAACCCCCCAGGAGATAAACTCTCGTTTTCCCTTTGTCTATCATGTATATAGATAGTTGTTTGCGTGTTGTCTCCCCATTAGACTGGAGCTCCTTGAGGGCAGAGGCTGTTTGTACATTTCTTTGTGTCCTCAGCACTTAGCAGAGTATTAGCACATAGTAGGTCTTTTAAAAAATATTTATTGACCGATTAACCAAGGCAGTGGTACAAGGGTAGGGGGAAGACGGTACAAGTCTAATATAAAGGGAAATTAATAATAAAATGAAGGTTCTGGAGGGTAGAGTGGAAGGAAAGCAGAGGAGTGGAAAGATAGGGCATTGACATGGATGGGGGAGACTGAGCAAGGGAAGTACTGCTCAGTGAAGAGGGTTTTGGACTAAGAGGCCCAGTCATGGATCAGTAGATTTCCATAACCTTCACAGAAACAATGACAAGGTTGATTTAACTATCAATCCCAGAGAAATAGATGGAAATGTGAAGGCAGGGTACCCAGGATGTGGAAGAACAAATGTTCAGCCCCTATGGGCTGCTGGGTGGAGGAGTAGATAGAGTGCGAGGTCTGGAGTCAGGAGGACCTGAGTTCAAATCTGGCCTGACACTTGCTAGCTTAGTGTGACCCTGGACAAGTCACTTAACCCTGTTTGCCTCAGTTTCCTCATCTGTAAAATGAATTGGAGAAGGAAATGGTAAACCGCTCCAGTATCTTTGCCAAGAAAACCCAAGTGGGGTCACAAAGAACTGGACAAGAATAATGGACGAAGCAGCAACATCCAGATCCTAATCCTGTCTTATGGTCAAGGCAGTAGTTGGTGGAGTCCTGGGGCCAGAAGGGTTATAGAGGTTATAAACACTTCAGGTGAGGTCAGGTCTGCTCCAGGACTCACTCCAATGTTGAGCGTACTTCAGTTAAGGTGTACTATTTTCTTCCGCACACCCCACTCCCTGAAACTTCTTAAAGCAGCCTGAAGAATGATTCTGGGAAATAGAAAATGAAACATAACTCCACCACATTAAAGGTAGGGGCATACATTGTCAGCTGGGTTCAGTGTATTGGTCTTTTTTGTATTTGTTTTTAATGCAAGGGAGAGTTTAATTAGAATTGGCAGTTGGGGGCTATATCCCCCATGATGTATAAACAGTAGACACTGACAAAATTGATTTTTAAAATTAAATGAAAAATATTCAATCTACGTGTTCCATTTGATTTCTTAAAAGTAGATGTCCAGGGAAACACAAGCCTGACTGGGAAATCAGATAGGATAGGATGACGTAGATTGAGCCAACTGATGAATGAGTCCCTTTTCCTTCTACTGGGGAAGCGTCTTCCAGGATAAGAGGCCAGATGTGATCTGGGTCAGAAAGAATGGCTGTTGACAGAATCGGCCCCATCTGTGAAAAAGTACCCTGGCATTGAGTTTTCTGCCTTGGAATCAACTTGCCCCAATCCTCACATTGAGTCCCCAGTACATGACACCCTCCCCTCCCCCATCCTAACACTGACCTCCCACAGTAACACTGAGTTTCCAACCCTGTCACTTAGCTCTCTGTCTATGATGCTGAGCTCCCATTCTGACATTAAGCCCCTTATTCCTAACCCCAACTCCTCCATCCATGATGCTGAATTCCCCTTTCCAGTGGTGATAGTGAGCCCATATCCCTGACAGCCAGTCAATCAACTAGCATTTATTAAGCCCCTACTATGTGTCAGGCACTGTGCTAGGTGCTAGGGATACAAAGAAGGACAAAAGATGATCCTTGCTCTCAAGAAGAATGGGGGAGACAACGGCAAACAACTACATATAGACAATATATATACATGATGAATGGAGGGGGGCAGCCTGGGAAAGGCTTCTTGCAGAAGGCGAGACTTTGGCTGAGATCTGAAGTCAGAGAAGCTACAATAAGCCCCCAGTCTAAGAGAACTTCCATGCCTAATACTGAGCCTCCATCCTGACTCTGACACTGACACTGAGCCCCCCATTCCTGACAAGGACTTCCAACCCCCAGGGCTCAGCTCCCCACTCCAAACCTGGGTCTCAAGGCTCTTTTTAAAATTACATTTTAGTTTTTTCAATTACCAAAAAAAATTTCTCTCTCCCTCTTATCCCCTGCCTTTTTAGAGGAAAAAAAAATACTTCCAACAAATTTAGTCATTTTTCAGTCGTGTCTGACTCTTTGTGACCCTATTTAGGGTTTTCTTGGTGAAGATACTGGAGTGGTTTGTCATTTCCTTCTCCAGCCCATTTTACAGATGAGGAAACTGAGGCAAACAGGGTTAAGTAACTTGCCCAGGGTCACATAGCTAATAAGTGGCTGAGGCTACGTTTGAACTCAGGAAGTTGAGTCTTCCTGACTCTAGCATTCTATCCACTTTGCCACCTTGCTTGCAATAAAAATGTATAATTAAATAAAACCATCTCCTTCACTGTCTATGTCATATATGTGTGTATATGTGATATATACATATAGTACATATACATATACATTCATACATTCACACATTTTATAGGTGTGTATACACATATATGTGTGTCTGTATGCACATGTATATGTGTATATACAAATATACATACACATATATGTGTATATATATATAGTATATATATATACATATTCATTCTGAGACTATGATAGGTCAGAAATTCTTGAACTTGATACCCTTGGACATAGAGAGATTTCAGAGAGAAAAAAATTATAACTTCATTTTCACTAACCTCTAACTGAAATTGAGCGTTTACTTCCATTATGAATTTTTAAAAAATTATTCTACTTTGCCAGACTGCCTGTGGCACAGAGCCCATTAAGAATCCCTTTCAAAGGGATCAAAAGAAATCCTTACCCCTGTCTGAAAAGCACCCAGCTCTGAGACTTAGATGCTTCCATTTTGTCCCAGAATATTAAGCTTTTAGTTGTGGCCACACTGGTCATACACTGCTTAGGACCCTGGACACGAAAACCTGCTGAAGTATGGGGAAAGCAGAGAAAGGATTATAGGCTCTATCCCTTTAATATCCTGCCTTCTTCCTCCCCCTCCCCCCACTCCCCCTTAGATCCTGTTGGGACAAATGTCTTGGCTCATTGGATTGAAAAGGCAAGTCGGTCCTCTGAAGCATGAATTGCCTACAAGGACTGAGTCACTTCCTCCACCCCACCCCACCGGGAAGGGCCGGGTCCATGAGTAATCAAGATTACACACACACTACCACCATCACCACCCCAGCCCCAGCACCCCGATCATGCCCCTCACTGTTGATCTCACTGCCCTCCTTCTCCTGAAGGTGAGAAATGGGTGCCCTGTGGAGGCAGGGGGCACCAAATAAAACTGGCATGGGGCCAGAGTGCAGGAGGCCGTAGGGTGGGAGAAAAGGGGCTGCCCATCTTGGTTAAAATTGGGTAGGGTAGGTTCTGGGTTTGAGGAGGTAGAGCGTGGTGTTTCTGGTTACATCAGGAAGATGCAGGATGAAGTTAAGAACTGATCAGTATCTCCTCTACAAGGGAGGTTGGTTCTCCCTACCACCATAAGCCTTTGCCCTCAGGAGGGAGGCAGGGGGAAAGGCACTCTGTTCAGGAAAATGGACAAACAGGCCTCCTTTTCTGACTTGGGCACAGGAAAGTAACAACCTCTTTGAGTCTCAGTTTCTTCATTTGTAAAATAAGAAGATTGGTCTCAGTGGCCTCCAAGAATTCAAGGAGACAGGGCAGTTAATATGATAAGACTTTAAGTTACAGAGAAGATGACCTTCCGCCATGGTGGAAGGAGCTCCCACACCCAGAGTTCTTCTACCCTGATTAAAGTACTGACCAATTTAGACCAATAATAATAACAGTAGCTCACATTTCTTGGAGATTTTGAAGCATGCAAAGCACCGTGTTCCCAACAACACCGTGAAGTAATGAATTGTGAGCTTCATTTTACAGGTCAGAAAATTGAGACTCTGAGAGCTCCCACTTGCCCAGGGTCTGGAAGCCAGTGCGTGTCAGAGCCATTGTTCAAAGCCAGGTCTCCTAACCAAGACCAGTGCTCTTTCTGCATCATGCAGCTTTATCTGCCCTGGGCTCTGGTCAGGGGTGGGAGGAGGTAGGGATTCCAGGAGAGAGAGAGAAATAAGTAGGGTCATAGATGTAGATGGAAAGGGAACTGAGTCCTGTGATCTCATTTTACAGTTAAGGGAACTCACCTCGACAAATAGTTATTAATCATCTACCTTTTATAAGGTCCTGGGGTAGGCGCTGGTTATACGAAGACTCTCTTCAGATATTTATTTTCTATTGGGAAGGGAAACTGAGGGAAGGTGATTTGATCACAGTAGAAAAGATAGTAAAAAAAAAAAAAAGCAGATCTGAACCCAGATCCTCTGTTTTTAAATTCCATACTCTTTCTTTTGGCTAGTCCCATGTATCATTGGTATCCTTGAAGAACTCTTGGTCTGACTCGGTTTATAATCTAGAGCAAATCTCTTTTCTTCTCTGGGCTTGTTTCCTCTGTAATATAGGGGGATTGAATTAGGTGACTTCTGACTTCCCTTCCAGTTCTGAAATTCTGTGGTTTTACGTAAAGAATAATTGAGTCAGGGCATGAGGACAGACCAGAGCCATAGCTAGGGATTTTTGCTCTCAGGGCATCACAAGGTTCTACAGGGGCATGCAACATAAAGTGTGCTCACTGGGAAGTCGAGGAACAGGGCTAGCCATCTCCAGAGGAGGAGTTCAGCCAGCTCTCCTTGGGGAGGAGGTGGGAAACAGACCATCTGGTGGCTTCCTATTTTTACTAATTCTTCTTGCTAATTAATTGCGACACTCTGTTGTTTCTTCTACTTACTGTAGGACTGCAAATACTTCCAGCCTCTTCTAAATTCAGTGGCCCCAGGGCAAATCCCAGATAGCCCTGTCCTTGTTAAAGCTTTAGGCGCTTACTCACTGGCAGCTGGGTGGCACAATGGGCAGAGCACTAGGGCCTGGAGTCAGGAAGACCGGAGTTCAAATATGGCCTCAGACACTTACTAATTGTGTGACCTTGGACAAGTCACCTAACTCTCTCTCCTCAGTTTCCTCATCTGTAAAACAAACTGAAGAAGGAAATGACAAATCACGCTAGTATCTTTGCCAAGAAAACCCTCACTGAGAGTCTGATGTAACTGAACAATTCTTACTCACTTAGGCATAGGTTTCAAGTATAAAAATGCCCCCTTGAGGCATTCCTTGTGAATTCTCAGTATGGTATAGTGAAGGGAGTCTACATTTGGAGTGAGGTTCCCACCTCAAATACCTAAAAGAGGGTTCCAATGCCACATCAGATACTGAAAATACTAGCTGTGGGAACATGGGAAAATAACTTCTCTGTGCCTCAGTTTCCTCATTCTTAAAATAAGAAGGTCTCAGTGGCCTCCAAGATTCTTCCAGCTCAAAATGTAACATCCTATGATCTAATATTCAGGCTACTCCCTAGGCCAGACCTTTAGGGTCACTGTTCTTTCATTCCCCCCAACCCAACACCTCATACCAACCCCCACACCCTAGCCACCCACCTACACGCATACACACACACATACACACACACTTCCAACCCCAGGACCTAGGGCACTGGAGACAAGGTGTTCTTCCTTTTCTAGACGCCAAATCTATCCCCTTTGTCTTTAGGTCCAGAGTGTTCTTTTGGCCTCCAGATGACCCATCGGTTTCATGGCTCTCTCCCTAGGCCCTGCCCACAGGAAGTTTCTGAGTGACCTTTTTCTTGAGATAATGGGTACTCTGCCCTTCCTCAGTATCCCTGAGCTGAACTTCCCGTCTCTGTCAGTACCTCCTGGGTTTCATTCTCCCCCGTCCCTGCTCCTATATCATTTCTATCTCCCTGAGGCCAAAGTCTTAAACACTTTCCAGTGGGTGCCTTTGCACTGGATCAATGTAACATCTCTGTGCCTACACATTTATTGGAATAAAAAAACCCTCTTAGTTCTTCACAGTACTCTCCCCTCCCTCTATGGCCCACTCCTTTCATCTGTATTCCAGATTCAGCCAGGGGACGGCCCTGCCCCTCATAAAGTCCCCCTCCTTACTAAGCATCATAGAGTTAGACCTGGCAGGGACCATAGAGGCCACCTAGCTCCCCCACCCCACCCTGTCATTTTATGAGGGCCAAAGAGGTTAAGTGATTTGTCCAAGGACTCACAGGTATTACCTTACCTCTAGGCTTTCCTTCTGCTCAAGCACATATTAGTTTGGTAAAAAAAAAAAAATAATAATAATAACTCCCCACCTTTGGCTCTGGAAATTCCCTCCCAGATCTCCCTGGCCCGTTTTATAACATGCATTCTCATCTCACTCTCTCTCAACCCACAAGGGATTTGGGGGCCAGAGGAATTTCTCTGATAGGAATGTTAATGGGGCAGTGCAGAGATGGGTGGGGGAGGCATGGGCATCAAAGAGAAATCTTACCAATTGCAAAGTTTGGTCAGGGGGTCTTTAATCTTTTTTGTATCATGGATTCATTTGTCGTCTGGTGAAATCTACAGACTTTTTCTCAAAATAATGTTATTAAATGTATAAAGTAAAATACATAGGCCTATGAACTAATTATATCAAAATAAAGATGTAAATTTTTTTTCCCCATCCAAGTTCAAAGGGCTTCTGAAATCTACCCATGAATCACTTGGGGCTTAAGAACTCCAGACTCAGACAGACCCAGGAACAGATACAGAGAGGCAGGCAACTCTTCCCTTGAGCTGGACAGAGCTTTGGTACCGGGAGGACTAAGAAAGACCATAGGCTCATTGATTATAAAAAGAAGGAACCTCCAAGCTTATGTCATCTGTGGTTGTTGTTCGCTGACTCTGGATAACCCCGTTTAGGATTTTTTTTGGCAAAGATACTAGAGTGATTTGCCATTTCCTTCTCCAGGTCATCTTACAGATGAGGAAACTGAGGCAAACAGGGTTAAGTGACTTGCCTAGGATCACGCAGCTAGTGGTTCGCATTTCCTTCTCCATCTCATTTTACAAAATGAATAAACTGAGGCAAACAGAGTTAAGTAAGTTGCCCAGGGTCACACAGCTAGTAAATGTCTGGGGCTGGATTTGAACTCAGGGTCTTAGTGACTCCAGGACCAGCATTCTTTCCACTGCATCACCCACCTGCCCCAAGCTTATCACATACAAATCCCTTATTCTACGTATGAGGAAACAGAAGCCAGAGGGAAAACAACTTGCCTAGGGTCACATAGGTATAAATGGAAGAGGCAGGGGTTAAATCAGAGTCCTCTGACTCCAATGCAAACATGCTTTCCACTACATTCCACTGTTATTAGCAGAATGGCAGGAGACAGTGGTAAAGGCCATAAAAGAGAGACAGAGTAAGAATAACAGAGTCCAGAAGACAGCTCTGCATCCTGTAGCCTGTATGGCCTTGGGAGAGTCTGCCCCTCTCCGAGCCTCAGTTTCCCTCTCTGTGAAATGGGAGGTTCAGACAAGATGATATCTGAGCTCTTTCCATCCCCAGAGCTGGGAAACAGGACAATGGAGTGGAATCTGAAAGAGGGGAGATCTAGGGCAAGAGGAAGAGGAGGAGAGAAGACGGCATCCCAGTCCAAGAAAAATCCTAGTGGCAGTTGAAGCTGGGGCCCGGACAAAAGGGAATGGGGGTGGGGTTGGCGAATGGCAGGTTTATTAGTCAAAGTGGAGAATTCCCTTGTCCTCCACGGGGGTAGCTGGGGTGGGGGCGGAAACAGAGACCAGAAGCCAGGGGCAAACTCAAACAAGAGAGCCAGGAAATGAGCAACGGCCGGCCATCCCTTCCTCCCCAGCTTGGCGAGCCTGACCCTCCCCTCCGCATACCCCCTCCCCTCTAACTGATCTCCCTATTCTCGGTGAAACACGGCGCTCCAAAGGAGGAGATTTGGGACCTGAGATCAAGAGATAGCTGAGGCTGGGACTAGAGGAATCAACCAAAGCCGAGAAACAGCATCCTGCCTGACCCTCCTAGGCACCTGTGAAATATGTGGAAGTGGAAAGGATTATGGTCATTTTTAGCCTCTTCATTCACCTTTCCGTTCTTTCATTCATTCAATGCATAATAGATAGAGTTCTGGGCTTGGAGTGAGGACTTTGAATCCCACCTCAGATGCTTACTAACTCTATGACCCTGGGCAAGTCACTTAAACTTTCTGGGTTTCAATTTTCTCCTCTGTAAAATGAGAGGATTGTCCTTGGTGACCTCTGATGCTCCTTCTAGCTGGTCCTGGAATCAGGAATCAATCATCTTCCTGAGTCTTCTGGCCTCAAATCTGGCCTCAGACACTTTACTAACTGTTCCACCCTGGACAAGTCACAACCCTATTTGCCTCAGTTTCCTCATCTGTAAAATGAGCTGGAGAAGGAAATGGCAAAGCACTCTAGTATCTTTGCCAAGAAAGCCCCAAATGGAGTCACTAAGAGTAGGCTATAACTGAGAAGTGACCGAACGACATCATATTGATCACCATGGGAAATGTCCAGGAATATATAGCCAAGAAGAACATTTCAGGAAGAATTGTCATAAGCAAAAGTATGGAAGCTAGACAGCCCAGTGGGCATTCTGGGAACAAGTTCAATTTGGTTGGCATGTAGAGGATCAAACTGTGGAAGGGCCCTGGGTGATAAAACAAGGAGTTTCTATTTGATCCCATCCGCAATAGGGATCCATGGAGGGTTTTTGAGTATAGGAGTGATGGCAGTTTGAGGAGCAGCATAAAAATGGATTAGAGAGGTGGCAGACCAGAGACAGGCGAGCAGCTGGGAGTCTATTACAATGGTCCAGGTGAGAGATGATGCGAGGTTCTATGGGAGTGGCAAAGGTGAGAATTGAGAAGTTGGTGGATCAGTGCCCTACACTCTCATTCCCTGCTTATCATTGTGATATAGTTGTGGTTGGGGGTGAAGACCGGGAGGTCCTCAGATTGACCAGTTAAAGAGGCCGATGACTTCACATGTTTTTAGGCATTAGGGGCTGGGGTCCCAGGGCATCTTTCCATCTTCCCTACTACCCTGACTTGATAGGGGAGCCCCTCAGCCCAAGCCGGTGCATCCGGAGAGGATATCAAACGGCAGCGTTGGGCCCATCTGTGTTTATATCTCTTTTCCTGGAAGTGGGGAGGGCACAGGACGGGTGAGGTTGGGGTGGGGGAAGTGCCCAGCCGTGAGGTAGGAGATGTCTGGATATGGTGTGGTGTAGTAGCTCAGGTTCACAAGCACAAGCCAAACAGAGTAGGGATAGCTGTTAACTGCATGGGCAGAGCGGGAAGCTAGAGGCCCAAGAATCCAGGGCTGCAGATAAAGCAGACATGGAACCATCTCAAATTGTATCAGGTGCATGTCTAAAAGAATAAATGAAAACAGAGATAGAAAAGAACTCGGCCTGCAGGTGAGGGTACATAACATTAAGAAATTTAAAAGGCTCACCTTTTCCCTCTCCCCTCCCTTCCCTCGGCTGTTAGGCACCATTTCCCCAAATCGAAGAGACCTCTGCCTTCCCCACCCCCACCCTATAACTTACTCCATCTTCACAGACTCTTGAAGGGAGAGACCAGAGAAGGTGGGGAGGAAGACTGCTTTCCAGCAAGCATCTTGTCCCATCCCTTCCTCCCCCTCCCCGCCAGAGATGCCCAGCTATCTTCCCTCTGTCCCCTGCAAGGCTGAGCCTTGTTATGGGAATGGACAGGGAAAATGCTAAGAAACCTTAATGAGACAACTGATTCTGGGCCTGGGTCCTATAGCCAGCCCTAATGGGAGGAGGCTTCCCTCGGAGGGGTGGAAAGACCTGTTGGTGTCTCTGCTTGGACACAAGATGACCTCTAGGATCCTATCCAACCCTAGATCTTGGGTGACGTTTAATGAGTCATTTCTCCTCTCCTCAGTTTCTCATCTATAAAATGGGGATAATAGTAAGATAGAGTTAATATAAATAAAGTGTTTTATAAACCTTCAAGTTCTATAAATATAAATGCTCAATAATAAATAATAAGCACTTTTAATTGCTTAATAGGTGGTAGGTGCTGGGGATACAGAAATAGGAATGGAATGATCTTTACCCACAGTAAGCTTACATTCTAATAGAGGAGATCCTAGCTAATATATTATTATATAAAAGATATTCATAATATTGCATAAATTTTATGAGTAGAGATGAGCGTGTGTGTAAGAGGGGAAGGGATGTATTTGTACGCAGATGTATTTGTGGCTCCAAGAAGCTGTAGCATGCGCATTAATAATATTGACAACTAGTTTAACACTAACATTTTACACATGGGAAAACTGAGGATATGAAAGGTGAAGTGACTTGCTCAAAGTGACTGGAGGGTGGTGAGGCTAGAGTAGTGGATGCTATTAAAAGCTGGACGAAAAAAAAGAGAGACACCCTGGAGAGAAGATTGAAAGAATAGGGATTATTTTTCCTGGAGATAGAAACATGGGGGAGACTGAATGACCCTTTCAAGCCTCCAAGAGGCCATTGGTCCAAGTGCCTGTTTTTTCCTATGACTGACTTCGAAGAAGATCTTGGGCTGACATAACTTCAGGAAGGACCAAGGTGAGGTGTCAAGAAGAGCTTTGAATACCCAGGGATGAGTGCCAAAGGGAGAAAGGGTTCAGAGCAGGGATGGGGAACCTATGGCCTTGAGGCCACTTATGGCCCTCTAGATTCTTAAGCACAGCCCTTTGAATGAATCCATTCAGTCTGCACTTGAGGATCCACAGGGCCACATGTGGCCTCAAGGCTGAAGGTTCCCCACCTGGTTCAGAGTCTCCTTAATAAAGTATATTTGTATAAAGACTTTAAGGCATATGAAGCACTTAGGTACTTTATTCATTCAAAGTCATCTCATTATATCATCAGGACAATTCATCTCCATAGGTCTTTATTATTCCCTTTTAGCAGGTGAGAAGGCTGAGGCCCCAGAAGAGCCTCATCTATGGAAGCTATTCACACTAGCTGTATGTGGAATTAATAAGTTTTAAAGTCAAGATTCTAAAGTGAGATTCTCCTGGCCCAAGCCTAGCGTTTGTTGGGTTTTTTTTCCCCTTGCTTCTTTCTATGATGGCCCTACAGGGCCCTAAGAAGGAAACCAGGATGAAAGTGGGGAACGGACTGCTTACATCAAAAGCTGGAGGATGGTCATAATAGCGATACAACCTGGACATTCAGTTGTAAGGATTGTCCTTGCCTGTCCTTCATTTACCAAGAACATCAATGACTCCCCATAAATTGAAATTAAATAAGGCGGGGGTAGGAGCACAAAGTTGTCAGCCTCACTCTATCTTCCAGAGTTATCAATGTCTGGTGGCAGGACAAAAGTCAAGTTGGATGCAGCGGATGACCTTGGCATCTTCAATGACTGACCAAGGGCCCACTTCAGCCGCCTTCGTGGCCATTGGAACAAATTGTCCTTGTTCACCCATTCCACCAGGGGAAGTCTTCACATGCTTGGGATAGACACCCCCCACCCAATGATGCATTTGGGGCCTGTCAGTTACCTTCAACCTAGTTCAGCCCATCTGCTGAGATGCATGCTACAGCCTCTTGGAGCCACAAGTGAGAGTTGAGTGCCAGTTAGATATCAAAGGTAGATGAGCAGCCCTGAAAAGGGCTTGGCAAGCCCTCACACCAGAGGTGAGAGTTCTCCTTAAATACCCCTGAGTGTAAGGATGAGGATGATAGGAAATGGCAGAAATGCATCAATGCTTGTAATGCTAATGGGATAGGAAGATCTTCCTCACCCATTAACAGGCCTATGTGACCACATGTGTTCAGTCACAGCTGTAATAGATCCTGAGTCACACAGAGCCTATTGGGGGAGGGACTTGCCTAAGGAAGAGCTTGCTTAGGGGGAGGCTTGCTTGTAGGAAGGCTTTCACACCTTTTGGTACTAAGTTGATTAGGCACTGAGTCATGAGAGTTGCAATGCCTTCTGGCTCTGAGAAGTGTATATCTATCTGAGGTGAGGTTTTTGCTTTGGGGGCTCGCTTTTGAGAAGAATCTTTTGATTTCCTGGTTGAGATTCTGAATAGCTGTATGTTCAGACTCCCGACTACTCAGATGTAAATGCTCTCTTGATCTAATGATGTATGTAAAGTGTATAGCAATATTGCTTTGATTCAGGCAGTCAGAGGCCTGTCTGTTGGTCTTTATGTTAATTTCTCTGCTTGTATTTTCTCTGTTTATATTTTCTCTGCTGTTCAGGGTGCTGACTTTTCCGATGAACTAGTGAATGTAATTAAAGAAGATTGTTGACTCCTTTAAAGTTGCTTTCCTTTAAAAGCAGATCAAAGAACCTGTTATGCTAGGGTGCTTGCTGCTATAATGCTCCAGGAGCCAAGTCCTGCAAGGGTTGAAATTGATTGAAGATTTGAAAGACGCCTCAGAGGACTAATCTGGTCCAATACTCTCATTTTATGGATAAGGAAATTGAGGCCCAGAACAGACAAGTGACATTCTCAAAATCACATAGGTAGTAAGCATCAAACCCAACAAATGCCAGGTCCTCTCCCTTCAAAGTCAGTGGTCTTTCCACAGTGCCACAGTAGCTCTGAGGACTTAGCAGTCCTAGCCCCAAGCTCCTGCATGTTGCCCCATTTAAAGGCAGAGGGATGCTATTTTTCTAATCTGAGAAATCTTGAGCTCAAGAATACTTCATTCATTCATTTAGTGTTTATTAAAACATTCATAGATGGGGGACTCTGATGTAGGGCTTCTGAATTCTCAGCTACCTCCCTCTGTGGTTGACTGGCCGATTCTGATCTATTGGACTTGAAAAGAAAACAGGGAAAATCCAAGGGCAGGGCTTGGAACAGTTCTCACGTGGCCAGATCAGAAGCAGAGGAGACAGAAACAGTGCTGGAGCTGTGCCTTTTCCCTACAACCAGCAGGAATCTGGCTTGGGTCCCAACCAGCTTATCTCAAGTTCAGTGGCTATAGTGGTTTGGAAATTTGAATGGGGGGAAAGGAAGGGACCACAACAACCCAGAGAGATGGTGGGGTTTGTTGGCTTTGCCTCCTCTTGTCCTGATGTCCCTCCCCTAGCCCCTTTATAATGCTGAAGGCCTGGCACCTGAGAGAGGTGGAAAATCAGGTCGCGCCCCATTCCCTGCCCCCCACCCCTTCTGGGGCCAGACTAGACAGTGGCCTGGTTTCCATCCCAGGCAGGAGGCAGGCATGTCGCCGGGAAGAAGAGCCAACAGGAAAACATAATAGAGGGGCATCAGGGACTAAGGGCCCGTCCTGGGTCTGCTCAGCTCTAACAGATGTCACTGCTCTGCGCACTAAAATACACAGCCTCCTCCTCCGCTACCCTCTTCCCCTACTCACATAATGCATAGAGGGACAAGCACACAGATTCCTGTCCACATATTCATCTCCAGTTATCGGATGATAAGATTTAGAACCAAAAAGGATCTCAAAGACTATTTAGTCCAACTTCCTTACTTTACAGATGAGGAAACTAAGTCACAATGAGGAAAAATGACTTATCCAATATCACAAAAGTAGTAAATTGAAGAAGTAGGACTCAAAGACAAGGCCTCTGACACCAAATCCAATGTCTCTCCAATTAGATTAGACTGCCCAGAAAACCTCCTTCCCAATAGCCAACAGTATCCACACTACTTTCCTCTCCCTCCCCACCCCTATCCTACAGCAGGATCAGGATAAAATAGAGGTATAATATACAAATCTATTTCTGTTGAATTCCCAGTATGGAAACTCCTTCCATCGATGCAGATAGACAATATTTGAAATTTATATTCTTAGTTTCCTGGCGACGTGGAAAAGATAAGTCATTTGCCCATGATCAAATAGTCTGTATTTATTACAGGCAGGACTTGAATCCAGGCCTTCTCAACTACAAGGTCAGTTCTCTCTCTCCTACCACTGTGCTACATGACTCCTCCATGTATGCAGAGAAATACATACATCTAATTGGTACCCTATCATTTGGCTTCTCTCCCTCACCACCTCCCAAAACTTGCTTCAGAACCCAGATCACTGGTAGTTTGCCTAAACTACTAAGTGAATAATAGACTACTTCTAACAATCACTCTTAGCTATAGGTTAGGTGGCGCAGTGGTTAGAGAGTGTCAGACCTGGAGGCAGGAAGACTCAACTTTGTGAGTTCGAATCTGACCTCAGACACTTACTAGCTGTATGACCCTGGACAAGTCACTTCACCCTATTTGCCTCAGTCTCTTCATCTGTCGAATGAGTTGGAGAAGGAAATGGCAAAGCACTCCATTATCTTTGCCAAGAAAACCCCAAATGGGGTCACAGAGTCGGACACGATTGAAATGACTAAGCAACAACAATCACTATTTCCTCTCCTTCACAGTGAGGGATGCATACTAAGTGTGTTCAAGGGGACAGAGCAATGACGTCCATCATCCCATGATGGAATCTGCAGCTGTGAGTACTGGGTTGGATGTTTGGGGATGGGGGATTAGCCCTTACACCTGTGGCCCTAGAGATAGGAATACTTCCTACTTGGAATCAGGGTGCTTGGCAGTCACCAAGGGAAGCCAAGGTTGTTGATTATGATGCAAACTAGCAGCAAAGGGATTTGGAGGATTGGGATTATTGTACTAAGGCACCCGCAGCCCAAGAGACACCGCCTGTCAGTCAGTCTCCCTTCCAGGTGCAGATAGCAGAGATGGAGAACACCTAGGGTACGATGCAGCCACCATTGGCCATGGGTTGTTACTACAATCGTGGGACAAAAACCAATCTGTGGCCAGCATTGTAGCTGCTGGAAGATGAGACCAGTCCTGAGGCCAGAGTTACAAGTAGCTGACAGAAAAAGGAAAATGGCAAATGTTGGAAGGGATATGGGAAAATTAAAACACTAATGCACTATAGGTGAAGTTGTCTACTGATCCAACCATTCTGGAGAACAATTTGGAACTATGCCCAAAGGTCTACAAAACCATGCATATCCTTTGACCAAGCAATTCTATCACTAGGTCTGTAGCCAAAAGAGATAAATAGCAAGGAAAAGGACCTATATGTGCAAAATATTTATAGCAGCTCTTTTAGTGGGGGCAAAGAATTGGAAATTGAGGGTACATCCATCAGTTGGGGAATGGCTGAACAAGTGGTTGTATATGATTGTTATGCAATACTATTGTACTATAAGAAATGACGAGCAGGATGCTCTCAGAAAAACCTGGAAAGACTCACATGAACTGATACAAAGTGAAATTAGCAGAACCAGGAGAACATTATACACAGTAACAGCAATACCATGAATAATTTAGCTATTCTCAGCAATAAAATGATCCAAGATAATTCTGAAAGACTTATGAAAAATGTTCCCCATCTCCAGAGAAAAAACTGGTGGAGCCTGAATTCATATTAAAGATACTTTTCTTTACTTTATTTTTCTTGGGACTTTTTTGTCTATATTTTCTTTCATAGCATGACTTACATGGAAATGTGTTTTGCATGATTACACATGTATAATCTATGTCAACTTGCCTGCCTTCCCAATGAGGTAGGGTGGAGAATGAGGGAGCTCAAAATTTGAAAGAAGAATGTTAAGATTGTTTTTACATGTAATTGGAAGTAAAATAAAATAAAATATTAAATTAAAAGAAAGTCATGAGCAGCTGATGAGACTAGAATGAGAAAGTGGATCAGGCCCTTGATTTGGAGTCAGGAAGGGCTGGGTTCAAATCCCACTGCAGAAACTAGGCGTGGAACCCCAAGCAAATCACTCAACCTCATAGATGACAGATAGATAGGTAGAGCATTTGTTAAGGGTTTATTATGTGTCAGGCACTGTACCAAGCAGTGGAGACAGGAAGAAAAGAAAACAAGATGGTTTCTACCCATAAGGAGTTTAAGGGAAGAAAAAACATTAAAGGGAGCTGAAATTGGGAGGGCACCCACACTGGGGTGAGGTATGGAGGTGTGGCAATTTGGAAAGTATATTGAACTAGGAGTACAGTGAGCATGCTTGCTGTCTCTGATGAAATGGCCATCTAGGACAGAGACTCACCAACAGAGGAAGCTTCAGGGCAGAGATAGTGTCCCCAGCCAACCCTTTAAGGCCATGAGTTGTATATTTGTATTGCTTAATGGAATTTCCTCATTGGGAGCTCCCTATTCCTATGAAACCGCAGATAGAGAAAAAAGAAATCCATTTGAAAAAAAGATGCTTCTGCTTCTGGTTTCCAGAGCATCCTAGACTCCTCTATTCAACCCAGAGCTGAAGCCTGCCTTCCATCTTCTGTCTTCCAGCTGGTCCTGGTCCTGGCAAGCTTCCTCCATAACAGGAATCCATCCTGAGCCCTGCTATCAATTCCTCAGGCCCTCTGAACATTCATAGCATCTTGGACTTGGGGAGGCTAACCAGGGATTGAAATGAGAATGAGGAGGAAGAGAGTTGAAAGATGATGCTGCTCAGGATGTTTCACGGGGGTCCTTTGTCTCCACCTGAGGAATTTGATGAGGAAGAGTATGAATTCCATCTGTGAGATGTGGATGCTAACATGTCCTCCAGGGAAGAAAAACAGCGAGATTCCTCTAATCATAACCCTGTCCCCTTTACCTTACCTCTTCACTTTTCTATGCCTAAGGGAACAGATTCTAGGTTTAAAAGAAAAAAAGAAATCTAATATCCCTACTGAACTCCACAAGGACTGTAATTCTGATAATTCGATGATTCCTTGGGATGAAATGTTGAGCCACTAGGGAGAGTCCCAGTTCATAGTGTTACTGGGAATTGTAATCCCCAAACAATCCTATCACTTGTAGGCATACAAATATACATAACCCCATCCCAAATCATCAATTCTGATTTTGAGAGGATGTTAGCCACCTGCCTGGAGTAAGAGACACCAGAAGTAGCAGTGGATATTATGACTAGGTTAGGGATTGGAGGGAGAGGCAGAATCACTATTTGCTCAGGGGCCAATGTCCATAGTCCAGCCATGGGAAAGAATCATTCAAACAAATGCTGTCAATTATCCAAGAGTGGATTACCTGTGTCCAAGGTCTCAGCCTTCCCCAGGGCCTAAGAATGCTCCCTCTGACTGCCTCTCCCAATGGGCAGTCTCTGGGGGCAGAGGACATGTACCCTCCTATGAATGTAGCCCTCCACTGAGCTTGAAGCCAACCACCAAATGTTTCCAATTACACAAGCCATTATTTCTCTCCATTAGCCTCTATGGCACACTGTAACAACAATGTTGCTAGCAGCTGTTGTAGGGGTGAAAGACCACCAAAAAAGTACACAGGATAGCTGCTAGCACAGGTTCTTTGATCTGCTTTTCTAAGGAAAGCAACTTTAAGCAGTTAACAATCTCACTTTAATTAAACATACATATATCATTCACTTAGTTCAGGGGAGAAAGATCAGCCCCCTGAACTTCAGGGCAAATACAAACAGAAATTACAAACAGATCAACAGACAGACCTTGTCTGATAAATCACATACATAGTTACCAAAAAGAGAAGCCCCAATATCTGGATTTTCAAAGCCGGGGTAGGGGGCTGCTTCGACGGCTTGCCTAGAGTCTTGTCGCCAACACTCTTTCAATGAGTGTACCCCCCAAAAGTCAAACACTAACCTTCTAGTACATATATGCTGTTCAGGACCCTGAGGGCTGGGGGCAGCTTAGCATTTAGGGTGTGGGAAAGTTAGTTCTTCAATCACTAGCACCAGGGTGTGGGAAAGTTTGTCAATCCCCAGTGCCACATCATATACATTGTTTCCAATCAATGATTCCCATTGCCTTAGTGCTGAGACACACTCCAAAACAAAAAGGGGTCCACTTTACCTGCCCTATTCAAACAAAGGTGAGATTCATTAAAGGCACTTGATAACCTTAGCACCCTAAAAGAGAAGAACAGCAAAAAAGTCCTGTCCTGATTACCATTACACCCACTTGGCTTCACAATCACATGGAATAGAGCGGAATGGAGAATAAGTGCAGGGGAGCAGTAGGCTGAGGATGGAGAGCAAAGTAAAGAGTCTGGGGACTGGGAGACACAGATTCTTGCTTTGCAAGTGATTTGCTCTTTGGAGGCTTTATTTACTTCCCCTGTAAAATGAGGAAATTGTTGTCCTGCAAGTCATTTTTCAGTTCTGTTTGACTCTCTGTGACCCCATTTGAAGTTTTCCTGGCAAAGATACTGGAGTGGTTTTTCCATTTCCTTCTCTATCTCATTTTACAGATAAGGAATCTGAGGCAAACAAGGTAAAGTGACTTGCCTAGGGTGATACAGCTAGTAAGTGTCTGAAGTCTGATTTAAACTCAGGTCCTCATGACTTCAGGACTGGCACTGTATATATTGTGCCACCTAACTTCTTAAGTGAGGAAATTTTGGAGAGAGAGAGACAGAGAAAGAGAGAGAGAGAGAGAGAGAGAGAGAGAGAGAGAGAACATGCATAGAAAGTGAATAAATAGAAATATATAGAAAGTAGTTAAATTCAAGGTAGTTTGGGAGGGGGAGGGCATTAGCAGTTGAGGGGATCAGGAAAAGCTTCATGCAGAGGATGAGGCCTGAGTTGCATCTTAAAGGAAGAGAGGGACCCTGTAAGGGGGAGGTCAGGAGGAAATGCCTCCCAGTCATGGTGGGTATAGAGATGAGTGCTGGAGTGTTGTGTATGTATGAGGAACAGGGAGGCCAGTTTGACAGGATCTCAGAGTATGGGAAACAGGGGTAATGTCCAATGAGACTGGAAACGTAGGCCCTGCATATCCTGGCTTTAGAAGCCGAACAGAGGAGTTTATATTTGAGCCTAGAGGCAATAGGAAGCCACCGGAGTTAGCTGAGTAAGGGAGTCACATGATCAGCTCTTGCTTAAGCAAAATTACTTTGGCAGCAGCAGCATGTAGACTGGAGTAGAGAGAGATTTAAGGAAGGGAGTGGAGACTAGTGTTGAAATAGGCAGAAAGCTGGAAAGACCAAGAAATTTCTGCCCATGGTCATCTCATTCTTCATTATGGATGGATTATAAGCAGTTAGATTACAGAATGCCCATGTTGCCATCTTTCCCAAGGCTACTAAGAGGAGGGAGAGAGAATGAAGGGAATCGCTTTTGAGAAAGCCCAGGATATGGGTGGTCTTGGGATTTCCCACTTCCCTCTTCTCACCTTCTCTTCTAGCTGCCCCAGACAGCTAGATAATCCCTGTCCAGAGTGTCTGACCAATATTTTTTTCTCTTTCCAGGCACTAGGATCATTTTAGGAGCCTCATCCCCTTCAAGAGTCTTCCCAGGTAGATCCTAGGTTAAAAAGCAGCATGGTACGATGAGAGGGAAAAGAACACGAGCACATCAAGGCTTGAATCCCTGTGTGATGGTTATTAGCTGTGGAATCCTGGGAAAAATATTTCATTTGATGGTGGCCTCCTGGCTATACCAGGGGGCAGTAGAGGGTTAAGAGATTTTTCTAGTGTCACACGGTCAGACTACAGAACTCAAATCCAGGTCTTCCCAAATCCAAGGCTGTCTTTCCGTTTGTCTCGCCATATTATGTTATGAGTTATCCTTACCATCAACATTTCAAATAAGGGGCTTGACGGGGAGATTAGGTTTCTTTTTTCCTTTTAAGCCTAGAACCTGTTTCTTAAGGCTGTTCCACAAAACAGATCTCCCCTAAATACCTACACTTGTGGTTGTACACACATTCACACACACCAAGTTCTTTGCCTTCAATTAGTTAGAGACTTCCATCTCTCAGCTCCAGGCATTCTCTCTGGCTCTCCTTTATACCTGGAATGCTTTCCCTCCTCTGCTCTAACTGCAGACCTCCCTGGCTTCTGGTAAGGGCTTGAAAACCCATCTTCTATAGAAAGCCTTCGCCTAACCCCTCTTAATTCCATTGCTTTTCCTCTTTTAATTATTTCTAATTTATCCTCTGTAAGTGTATGTATGTATATATATATATATATGTTTGTATATATATTTTATATGTGTGTGTGTATTTTTTCTTGCCATTAGATTATGAGTGCCTTGAGAGCAGGAATTGTCTTTTGCCTCCTTTTCTATCCTTAGTACTGCTTAGCAAAGTGTTTGTAACATAGGAGGCACTTAATAAATGTTGAGTAACTGACTTCTGTGAGCAGCTGTAGTTTCTTCGTAAAATTGGTAAATGTTGCACCATCTACTTGTTCTTTGATTCAATAAGCATTATATGAATACCTACCCAAGCAGCTCACTAAGGGTTGGAAATACAAAGACAGAAACCTAAATAGTTCCCGTCCTTCAGGAGCTTGCATTCTGTTTAGAAAAATAAATCTAAAGACATTTCTAGGAGGAATGTTCCTAGGAATCAGGAGGAACAGGGTAGACCTGTTGTAGAATTGGTGCTTGGGCAGAGCCTTGAAGGAAACTCCAGGAGGCGGAGAAGAGGAAGAGGGAGAGGGAGCATTTTAGTTATGGGGGATATCCAGTGAAGAAGTACAGAGCCCTTGACATAGTGCTTATAAAACACTTGACTAATCTTACAAATCTGAGCTCTCTGTTTCTGTCTCTCTGTCTCTGTGTCTCTCATCTGTGATTTCATTGGTGTTAAGAGCTCTCAGTGAGGGGGCAGCTAGGTGGCGCAGTGAGTAGAGCACTGGCCCTGGAATCAGGAGGACCTGAGTTCAAATGCTGTCTCAGACACTTGACACACTTACTAACTGTGTCGCCTTGGGCAAGTCACTTAACCCCCATTGCCCTGCATTCCCTCCTGCAAAAAAACAAAAACAAACAAAAAAATCCTCAGTGAGAAAATTCTTTATTTCGATGCAAATAGCCCCTGTTCCACAGTTTAGTGAATTTCCAGGGGGCACTGAAGGCTTAAGGAATTTTTCTAGTGTCACACAGTCAGACTATAGAACTTGAATCCAGGTCTTCCCAAACCCAAGGCCATCTCTCCAACAGTCTTAATATATTATGTTATGAACTATCCTTACCATCAACGTTTCACTTTTGTCTCTTTATGCCCATTGATCTGCACAGTTCTTGGCACATAAGCAAATATGAAGCACTTAATAAATGTTTCCTGCTTGATTGATTGATTATCACCGGGACAGAGAACTGGTTCAACTGAAATGTATGAAGCAGAGCAATGGGTAATTTAAATATATCTGGCAAAAAAGGACAGAGCCAGGTTATACAAGGCATTAAATGCCAAATAAAGGAGTTTATATTTTATTTCAGTGGCAAGAGACCAGTGGAATTTCTTGAGCAGGAGAACGATAAGATCAGACCTGTGCTTTAGGAATATCAATGTGGCAGCTGGGTGGGGGATGGATTGGAGAGGGGAAAGACTAGAGGCCTAGCGACCAATTAGGTTATTGAAATGGTCCACGTGAGACGTGATGAGGGCTTGCGTTAGGCTGAGCCGATAGCAAAAGATGGATGGATGCTGCAGATGTTGTGGAGGGAAAATTGATGAGACTTGGCAACTGCCCAGATTTGTGGTAGGGAGAGAGAAGGGTCGGGAATGATTTTGAGGTTTCAAACTTGAGTGATGGGAAAGATGGATTTCTGCTGATTCCTCCTCAGCAGAAATAGAAGAGTTAGGAGGAGGAGTGGGTTGGGGGATGGACATTTGAGTCATCTAAAGCATTTTGTGACATAGGGGTGGAGTCCAGGGGAGAGACTGGGGGCACCCTTCAATGTTGATGAGATCATTAAGAGAAGAGTGGAGAGAGAGAAGAAAAGAAGGCCCAGGATAGAACCAGGCAGGGTGTGAGGCAGAGGGGCAGGAGGTAGAGGGGGCCACCGACATGCCTACATGCAGGATTATGAGCAAAGAGCCTTGTAAACTTTAAAGGTTTGTAGAAATGGAACCGATTGTTATTGTTGTCCTTGGAGGGGAGCCAACAGACTTCCTAATCCTATTCTGCTTGGAATTAGAACTCCCACAAATTCTTTTTCATTCCCTGCCCCAAGACAGCCTTTCCCCTATCTTCACCACTCTGCTATAGAACTGTTCCTGTGTTACACAGACCTCCCCTCTGCCCCCAAATACCCGCACTTGTGGTTGTGCACACACGAACACACACACACACACACACACCAAATTCCTTGACTTCAGTAAGTCACACAGCCTTCAAAATTCAGCCCCTTCTCCAAGTGCTGCCTCAAACCCTCTCCTACCACACTGCCACCACCACCCCCACTTCTCCTCACCATAATGCCAGGCCAATTGTCTTCAGAGCAGCACAAGCAACTTTATTACAGGCAGAGTCTTTGTGGCAAGGTGGACTGGCTAATAATCACAGGTACTCTACACAAGTGCAGATCCAAGCTTTATCCAGGAGCAGAGACAAGACTTAATAATCAATCCGCAAGCATTTATTAAGCATTTGCTGTGTTCCTGGTTCTGAGCTAGGTGATGGGAATACAAACATAAAAGTGAAACAGTCCCTTCCCTCAAGGAGCTTATAATCAAGTGGGAGAGACCATGTGCATATACCAAGTGTCCCAAATGTCTTAGTACAGTCTTAAACTTTAATAGTGTAAAAAAGAAAAGTGAAAGGGAGAGAAGCAGAGCCTGGAGGAGTCCCGTAGGAGGGCTAGGTGATCCCTGAGGGAGGGAGGAGGAAATATCTTGGGCATCTACCAAGAACAGGAGAAAATCAGGCCCAGAGACTGTCAATAATTGTTCTGCTGGCTGGGGATTTGAGTGAGGTTTTTATAGAGTTTTTCTAGAGTGTTCTCTCTGACCTGGATGGGGATGGGTCATTCCCCCTCAACTTTAATTGAGGATGGGGCATGCTTCCTTGACCTCAGAGAGGATGGGGCATTTCCCCTTGAACATCTAAGCAGAAATAGGCCTTATCTCCGGATACACTGTTGATGAAGGGCGACCCAGTGTCCCAAATTTGGGTCGCCTTGATGATCATGGCTTTGTGCCAGGGATGGTGGCCTACCAGAGCACATAAGCAGGAGAAGCCAAGACTTAGGGGGTTTTAGCAAGCGAGCTAGTAAGTTTCCACAGCAAAATAAAACTACGTCGCAAGACAAAGCTAAGTGAGAAGTGAGAAGTGAGAAGATGGAGTTTAGAAAACAGCAAAAGGTCACATAGAAAAATATATTTATTTCCATTACAACTGCGGACTGATTAGAGTTGGAGAGAAACCTGAGGCAGAGAAAACATTCAAGAGACCAGTATAAGTAGTCCAGGCAAGAAGCAATATAGGCCTGAACAAGGATGATGTCTATGGGAATGAAGAGAAGGGATTTATGGGAAAGAAGTTTTTGATTTGGCAATTGGTTGGATATTTGGAGTAGTAAGAGTGAAGAGTTAAGAATGATACTGAGATCTGGGTGACTGAGAGGACAGTGGTACCTTTAACAGTAGTACAGAAGTTTGGAAGCAGTATGAGGGGCAGCTGAGTGGCACAGTGAGTAGAATGCCAGGAGTTGGGAAGACTCATCTTACTGAGTTCCAATCCAGCCTCAGACACTTGCTATCTGTGTGACCCTGGACAAGTCACTTAACTTTGTTTGCCTCAGTTTCCTCATCTGTAAAATGAACTGGAGAAGGAAATGGCAAATCTCTCCAGTATCTTTACCAAGAAAACCCCCAATGGGGTCATGAAGAGTCCAGAATGACCAAATAATGACAAATGAGTTTAGAGGGAAAGATGAGAAGTAAGAGCTAGCATTTGTATAGCTTTTAAGGTTTACAGATGTCTTTATATGTTATATCATTTGATCCAAGAACCAAGAGAGAGAAGAATTGTGAAAACTCCAGAAAGGAGGGTGTTCAGGGGGGAAAAGGTGATCAGTCACTCAATCAACAAGCATCTATTAAACCCCTACTGTGTGCCAGGCACTATGTTAAGCAAAGAAAGGCAAAAGGCAGTTCCTGCTTTCAGGGAACTCACGGTCTACTGAGGGAGACAATATACAAATAATTCTGTACAAACTAGTATGTGCAGGATAAACTGGGGATAGTCTCAGAGGGAACTCACTAAGATTAAGGAAAACTGGCAAAAGCTTCTGGCAGAAAGTGGAATTTACCTGAGCCTTGACAGGAGCCAGGTAAGCCAGGAAGTAGAGATGAGAAGGAAGAGCGTTCCAGGTATGGAGGACAGCTAGTGAAAATGCTTGGACTCAGGAGATGGTGTCTTATGTGAGGGACAGCAAGGGGACCAGTGTCACTGGATCACCGAGTATGTTCGGTAGAGTAAGGTATAAGAAAGCTGCAAAGATGGGAAGAGGCCAGGTTATGGTAGGCTTGAAAAGCCAAATGGAAGATTTTATGTTGCATCTGGAGGTAATAGGGAGTTGCTAGAGTTTACTGAATGAGGGAGGGGGTAGTGATATGGCCAGACATTTGTTTTAGGAAGATCATTTGGACAGCTCAATGGTCATTGGTTTAGAGTAGGGAGAGGCTTGAGGCAGGAAGACCAACCAGCAGGCTATTCCAATACTCATTAGGTGATGAGGACGTGTACCACGGTAGTGGCAGCGTCAGAGGAGTGAAGAAGACATATAGGAAAAATGTTACTGAGTGTGGAAATCAAAGAGAAAAGGATTCTGACCACAGGACAGACCCTTGGGGAACACTCACTTATTGTGACATGAAGACCTAGAGAAAGAGACTGAGGAGAGAGATCAGATAGTTTAGGAAGAAAATCTCTAGTAAGAGTTAATGTTTGGAGGTGGCACAGTGGATAGAGAACCTATCCTGAAGTCAGGAGGACCTGAGTTCAAATTTGACCTCAAATACTTACTAGCTGCGTGAGCCTGGGCAAGTCACTTAATCCCAACTCCCTCTTAAAAAAAAAAGAGAGTTGTGAACTAATCCAACCATTCTGGGGAGCAATTTGAAACTATGCCCAAAGGGCTATAAAACTGCATATCCTTTGATCCAGCAATGCCACTCTCTACTAAGTCTATATCCCAAAGAGATCATAAAAATGAGAAAAAGACCTACATGTACAAAAATATTTATAGCAGCTCTTTTTGTGGTGGCCAAGAATTGGAAATCAATTGGGCAATGGCTGGACAAGTTATGGCATATGAACGTAATGGAATGCTATTGTGCTATAAGAAATGTTGAGTAGGCAGACTTCAGAAAAACCTGGAAAGACTTGCATGAACTGATGCTGAGTGAGGGGAGCAGAACCAAGAGAACACTGTATACAATAACAGCCACATCATGTGATTCCTAACTCTGATAGACTTGGCTCTTCTCATCAATGCAAGGACCGAAGACAACTCCAAGAGACTCATGATTGAAAATGCTTGGACACATTCAGAGAAGGAACTATGGAGTCTGAATGCAGATTGAAGTATACAATTTGCTCTCTCTTTTGTTGTTGTTTTGTTTTGTTTCTTCTTTCTCATGGATCCTCCCATTGGTCCTAATTCTTCTTTACAATATGATTAATGTGAAAATATGTTTAGTATGAATGTATAAGTAGAGCCTACATCAGATTGTCTGCCATCTTGGGGAGGGGGAGAGAAGCAAGGGGGAGAAAATTGAAAACTCAAAAGCTTATGGAAGTGAATGTTGAAAACTAAAAACAAATTAATTATTTTTAATCACCATTCAGATTCCAAAGAGAAATCTTAAATCTTAACAGATAAATAGATAACAATTTTAAAAAGTTAGCATTTGTATAGCTTTAAAAGTTTATAAGCTCAGATGCTTACTCCTATGTGACCCTGGGCAATTCACCAAACTCTGTTTGCCTCAGTTCTTCAGCAATAAAATGAGCTGGAGGAGGAAATGGCAAACCACTCCAGTATATTTACTAAGAACACCCCAAATAGTGTCACAAAGAGTTAGACATAATTGAAATGGCAGAACAACAACAACGGTTTGTAAAGTCCTTTACATGTTCTGTTCTTTGATCCAAGAACAGAGAGAGAGGGAGAGAGAGGGAGAGAGAGAGAGAGAGAGAGAGAGAGAGAGAGAGAGAGAGATCGAGAGAGACTTAGGAAAACCTAGAAAGGAGAGTATTCAGGAGGAAAAGGTGATCAACAGGGTCGAAAGCTTCGGAGAGTACAAGAAAGATATGGATTGAGAAAAGACCATTAGATTTTGCAGTTGAGAGATTGTTGGTAACTGAGAAAACTGAGGTCAACAGGGTTAAGTGACTTGCCCAGGGTCACACGGCTAATAAGTGTCTGAGGCTGGATTTGAGCTCAGCTCCTCCTGACTGCAGGCCAGATCTCTGTCCACTGCATCATCTTGCTGCCCTGCTCCTCACCCAAGAAGCAGTCATTCTAGTCTCCTTTGGTCAGCTAGAGTTGTACCCTGATACTCTAAAAAACAGTTCTCAGCTGATGCCCAACATCTACCCAGCTAGTTAACCTGTCCCTCTGAACATCTCCAGCTTCCATTCTTAAGGTCCTGAACTTGCCCTCATATTCAGACAGAAGCCATAGTCCTATTGTCCCTCTAGATTATCTGCTGGCTTATCTATTACCCCTTAACTTTCTATAATTAGCTCTAATCATTTGCATATATATAATATGTTGATTGGTTGTTGTCCTTTGTTGTTGAAGAGGACCAAAATGATACCACTTTGCTAGAGTCAAGTCACAGTGTGTCCAACTGTGGCCGATCAGACCAATGTGAGCTCAGAATGTTCTACCACAAGTTGGGCATAAATAGTCCGTGTGAACATTTGGGGTGGATTCTCTAAATTTGTGCATCTTGCAATTCTTTTGAGTTCTTCAACTCTGCTTTGCTCATAGAGCACAACACCTTCTCTGATGTGGGCACGCCATGCTGAGCAGTCCTGTGCCAGTGTCTCCCATGTCACACAATCAATTCCAAGAGACCTTGAGAGTGTCCTGGCGTCACTTCTTCTGACCTCCATGTGAACACATGCCCTGTGTGAATTCTCCATAAAATAGTCTTTTTGGCAAGCATATGTTTTACATTCGAACAACGTGGCCAGCCCATTGGAGTTGTGCTCTCTGAAGCAGAGTTTGAATGCTTGGCAGTTTAGTTCAAGTAAGGACCTCATCATCTGGTACCTTATCCTGCCAGGTGATCTTCAGACTCTTCCTAAGACAATTCAAATGGAAGCGATTCCATTTCCTGGCATGGCACCGGTAGACTGTACAGGTTTCAGAGGCATACAAAAATAAGGTCAGCACAATGGCTCTATAGACATTTAGTTTGGTAGGCTGCCGTATACCTCTTTTCACCCACATTTTCCCTTGGAGGCTCCCAAATACTGAGCTAGCTCTGGCAATGCACCCATCAACCTCACCATCAGTGTGTACATCCCTAGAAAGTACACTGCCAAGGCCTTTGATACTGTTAGTTATGACGGCTTAGGGAAAATTGTGTCAAAATTTGGTTGCCCAGAGAAGTTCATCGGCATTGTACATTAATTTCATGACAGCGTGCTTGACCAGGTTCTGGATGATGGACAATGCTCTCATGCTTTCCTAGTCACCAGTGGAGTGAAACAAGGCCGTGTGCTTGCTCCCATGCTTTTTAGCATGATGTTTTCAGCCATGTTGTCAAATGCCTTTAATGATGACAAACACGGCATCAAGGTCAGCTACCACACTGATGGTAAATTCTTCAACTTGAAAAGGCTACAAGCCAAGACCAAAGTAGAGGGAGTTCTGGTGCGTGATTTTCTGTTTGCAAATGATTGTGCGGTCAATGCAGCCTCTGAAGCTGAAATGCAACAAAGTATGGATCGATTCTCTGCTGCTTGTGCTAATTTTGGCCTAACAATTAACAAGAAAACACAGATGCTCCATCAGCCACCTCCATACCATCCATACATGAACCATTGGTTACAGCAAATGGAGAAGTTTTGAAAGCTGTGGATAAGTTCATATATTACTTAATGCCAACTTTGCAACTTTGCAGAAGGTTAACCATTTAACCAGAAAGTGACCACAGATGCTTAGAACTGGAATGGGGAAGAGAAGCTTATTCCACTTTCCCAAATGTGTTAAATATGAATATGTCTGTCTGTTTCTCTACCTAATTATCTGCTTACCCTGTAATTATACACCTTCAACTTATAGCCATCCACCTTAGAGAGTGAGAGAGCTCACTGAGGGCAGGGAGCGGCATCCCTGACTCTGTATACAGCACTTCATCCATCACAGAGTACATAAAAACGTTGAAGGAAGGTCTGATATTTAAAAGAAGAAAAAGGCAGAAAAAGAAAGAAGAGGAAAAGATAACATGGTAAGGAAAGGGGACAGAAATAATAACTGATATTTACATATCATTTCTAAGGTTTGCAAAGCATTTTAATAATAGCTAGCATTTGTATAACACTTTACAATTATAATCTATTCTCATCCTCACAACAACCGTGGGAGGTAGGTATTATACTTTACAGATGAGGAAACTGAGGCAGATAGAGATTAAGTGACTTACCCAGATTTACACACAACTAATAAGTGTTCAAGGATGTATTTGAATTCAGGTCTTTCTTACTCCACTCACCGAGAAACAGATAGATGGATAGATAGATAGATAGATAGATAGATAGATAGATAGATAGATAGATAGACAGATACATGTATGTATTTATATATGTGTATATATACATACATATATAGTATCTGCAAAATCTCATTTGATCTGCACAGAAAGTAAAAAGTATTCATGACATAAATACCACAGGTGTCATTAGTCCCATTCTATAGATTAGGAGAGAAAGGCTGAGTGACTTTATCATGTTCACACAACTGTTAAGTACTGGGGACACCTCTTGACTTTAAATCCAGTTGTCCTTCTACTTCCCAAACAGAGAAGGAAGAAGGGGAAGAGAAAGGGAAAGATAGAGGAGAAAGAAGACTAGGAAGATTGGAAAAAGATGAGAATGATGAGTCAAAGAAAAAGGAGGAAGAAAAGGAGAATAAGAGGTTAGATAATGCTAACTGACATTTATGCAGGCAGGTTTGCAAAGCATTTAACCGACAAGTCCCTGACTTCCCCAGGAAGTCCAACAGAAGGAAATGGATCCATGAGATGCGGAGGATGGCAGGAAAATGTACATGGTCATACACGTACAAGGGTGTGGTTCCTCCTTTTCTTCTGTCTTTCTGTTTTGTCTTGTTCACTCCCCCAACTCATATCTACACTAACTGGATGGATCCTCAGAGGGGAAGCTGCTACAGCACTCTCGGCATTTTAGATGAGATAGGAGAGGAAAATATCTCTTTACACCTGTAGCTCCTGAGCCCCCATGGACAAGCTTCCCATTTATAATTACCATTATTTATTAATATTAAGTAAATAGTAAAATGACCAAAATATATATGGTTTATAAAAATGAAATCAACAATAGACATAAAAATATAAGTATACAACTATTTGCAATATTTTGGTTATGACCAAAGTCACCTCAAACCCTTAAAATATCCCTTGTCTGTAAACTCAGTATTACTCCATTCAGTATCTCTCAAGATATTAAGTAAATTTCCTCTTAAATTCTCTTCATAAAGTAAAAAACAACTTTCTCAGAAAAATCTCATCTTTTTCCTCTTTGGGTCTTCTGCAGTTTCTCTTCAGAGTGGAAGCACCCTTTGACTTCCCTCAAACTGACATTTTAATAGTCTCTCTCCATAGTTTACCAAATAGATCCTTATAGATTAAAAAGTCAACACCTACTCTCTCCATGGCTCCATAGGGAAAAGCACACAGAGTACAAATTCTTTATAGGTCCTTGTGGATCGCAAATAAACATGCCTTCTTCCTGACTCCATAAGGAGAAGTGCTTCTCAGAAAATCACTTTTCAGCTATGACTACTGTCGACATGAACTGTGATTCTTTCAAAATTCTATCTGTACCTTCAAATTCCAGTAATAATATCTGTGGCTCTTATAATATTTGGCTCTTAAGGAAATTGCAACTGCCTCCCTATTCTTTCAAAAATCTGAAAGGGACACCTCTCCCCTTACACACAAATCTCTTCTTCTTCTTCTTCTTCCTCTGTTCTTTTTCTTCTTCCTCTTCTTCTTCTTCTCTTCCTCCTCTTCCTCCTCCTCCTCCTCTTCTTCTTCCTCCTCCTCTTCTTCTTCCTCCTCCTCCTCCTCCTTGTGCTTCTTCTTCTTCAGACTTCCAACCATTCAGTCAGTCAGCCATTCATTCATTTCAGTGTCTGGAGTAGGAGAGAAAGGTTGCAATCAATTGCTCCATTGACTGCGCTGTCCACAAAAAGCAATTGGCTGCTGTACTCACACTGACGATTTCATGTCTGGCTACCAATGGAGCAATGTTTCAAGATTCTGCCTGCAGTGATGGGGAATAGTACCTGAGGAATATTGCAGAAGAGACAGTACTGGGGTGGGACTGAATTGGCAGCTTGTGAAAAAACTCACTGGAAGGTGAGCTTAAGAGTAGGAATGCCTTCTCATTTCCCCTGAGGGAATTATAGCTCTGATTCAACTGGGGCCCCGGAAGTGAAACCCCTCCCTTACTCCTTCCTAAATCTGGGATCTCCTTGGAATCATGAGGCTGACTGGGAATATTAGTGAGAGATGACTGGACTGAAGACCCCACAGAATAGCTCTTAACAAGTTTCTTATTTATTTTCTTTGTATGATAACATGAATGAGGCTGCCACGTGGATAGCCTAATATAAATATTAAGAATTAACCAGATTAATAGAAATTCCCAGACATAGTGCATGGCAAGCCAACTGATATTGCCACAATTTTAATATTTTGGAATGATATTCCATTTTCTCTTCATTTCTTTGGATCAATATTGAATTAGCAACAGCATTCACCTTGCCAAGAGCTGCGTAAGCCTGGGGTAGGTAGGCCAAAAATTTGTTCTCTTGTGGCCAATGAACATGCTTTGCAGCCTTTGGGAAGGCCTCTTGACAGTGCACTGGGTGCATAAACAAAGCTAGTTGGCTA
This sequence comes from Phalanger gymnotis, assembly GCA_028646595.1. Taxonomy (NCBI): domain Eukaryota; kingdom Metazoa; phylum Chordata; class Mammalia; order Diprotodontia; family Phalangeridae; genus Phalanger; species Phalanger gymnotis. The sequence continues at coordinate 186,006,372 of CM053626.1, forward strand.
GTGGCGTCAATGTATTTCCATCTAGTGAACAAATAGTCCCTGGCAGCCTAATTAATTAATGAAATGACAGCCTGCTTTTCTGTGGACTTAAAGAAAGCAGGACAAGAATCAAATGTGGGCTGCTATTATCACTGTAGTGCTTCCTGTGACACCTGGGATACTCACTAAGTACATGCATGGCCTGCCCCCCATTGTCACACCTGTGTCACCTCGTTTGAAACTCATGGCAATTCTGGATATTATCTTTCTCATTATATAAATGAAGAAACAGAGATTTAAGGGATTGGCCACACAAGGCAATAGTCACAAAAGGATAGGATTCAAACCCACTTCTCTTCAGCATGAGAGGGCTTTCCACTACACCATTCAAAGAGGGAGGAGGTTGGGAAGACTAGAAGGAGGAGGAAGAATCAACAAAAGAGAAAGAAAAAGATGAAAAGCCAAAGAAAGAGAAGGTAGAGGAGGTTGGGGGCAGGATAACTTTAGGGGGAACGTGAATCTGGGATTAGGGAAAGGGCAGGATGGTTGGAAGGAGACAAGAGTGAATATTTTAGAAATAGGGTTATTTTCAAAGAGTTGGCTCCAAATGTAGAATTATTGAAGGAAGGAGATGGATATTTCTTCTTTTAGCAGGAGAGAAAGCTAGAAAAGGAGCTCAGGTAGAGAATCAGAGGCTCAGTCCTCACTTATTTTTGAACATTTGGAAATGGGATTTGGAGAAAATAATCTTTGCTCCCTTTCCCAGAGGGTGTCTGGGGAGCATTTAAGGGATACCTGTCCTCCTTGTGTAGGGGAAGGGACAGCAGTGGCCTGACACTCACCCATTCTCCTACTCTAACCAGTGGCTTTGTGATTGAGGAGGAGTCTGGTGGGCTTTGAGGAGGAAGCGTCTAGGATTAGGGGTAAAGGACACCTTATCTATACTCCTGTCAGAATCTCCTACAAAATCCAGAAATAGAAGGACGTCAGGGAAAGGGCAAAGGAAGAGAGAAAGCCAGAGGCAGAAAGAAGGAAAAAGTCTCCAACTGAGATATGGAAGAAGGCGAGACATAAGAAGGTCTAAAGGGAGAGGAACCGGTCCAAGTCCTGGGAGCAGGGTGGGGGTGGGGAAGTGGACTGGCGCAGGAGTTAGTTCAGTACACAGGATATTGAAGGCGAACATCATTCCCCTCACCCTCTCCCCACCTCTCCCGTCTGTTGGGAATGTGCGGAATGTGATGAGCCGATAAGATCCGGGACTCCCACTCCACCTGGCACAGAGCTGGGGGAAAGGGTAGGGAGAGTGGGTGCCAATTTTTTGCTGTCCAGAGCAATCCTGTCCACCAAATGGGGCTGGGGATAGAGCGGGAGGGAGAGGGGCAACGGCCAACCTGATTACAGTCTCAGCGGACTCAGGCTTCCCAATCAGGGAGGGGACCCATTTCAGGGGACTAAAGGAAGGCCATCTCCTGGGCACACAGGCAGGATGCCAGAGGCTTCAGGCATACCTAGATACCTTGAGGGTGAGCTGGGCAGTGAGTCAGGAGTGATCAGTGCCCCTGGGGGTGGGGTGAGGGAAGAATTTTCTGGCCACCTGGGGAACTTTTGGGAAAAGATACCCCACCTGGATCATAGGGGTTGACTAAGATTCTCTGGGAGACAGCACCTTTGGATTAATGATGGATCAACCCTTACCCCAAAAGGCTACAAGCGGTCACCACCATTTCTGCCTCTAGCAAGCCCCGCCTGCAATCTGACCTCAGGGCAGATCTGGGACCTAGCAATGGGGGAACAGTACTTGGAAGAATTCCATGAACACACTCATGACTAAGAAGCAGCTTGGTAAGGTGGAAAGAATGCTGGGTTTGGAGTCAGAGGGCCTGGGTTCAAATCCTGTTTCTGACAGCTGTATGACCATGAGAAAGTCATTTAATTTACCCGAGCTTCAGTTTCCTTATCTGCAAAACAAGGATGTTTTACTTAATGATTTATAAAGCTCCCTTTCAGCTCTAAATCTCTCACACTATGACTGGACCCCCTCTTATATGGGCCAGGGGACCCATCATTCTGAAGCTCTCTCGGCATGCCACAATGGAAAGAACGGGGCCTGTAGAGTCGGATGACCTAGTGAACAATCTGTCTTGGATGCTGACTCCCTGGGCTCCCTGCATTACTATCCTGCTGGAGCTTTGGATCTTTCCCCAAAATACCTTTTGCAATCCAGTCAGATTAACATCACAAAATAAATAACTATGAACCATGGAATTTTCTGGCAGTGATTCGTACATCTATAGTGTTTATTGAGCATTTCCCTCACATTACCTCTCTGAGGCATATAGTACAAGTAGTATGCCCATTTTATAGAAGAAAAAAGCTGAGACTCAGAGAGGTTAACCAACTTGCCCAAGTTCACACAGATAGTAAAGAGAAGGCAGGGTTTCCTGATAATCTCCTTTCCCATCTTTCTTTCTGTGATAACTTTAAAAGTAATGTTCAAAAGGCTGCCCAGTCTTACTAGTCTCTAGTCCATCCTTGGGTCTCACCTTTAACTAACCTGAATGAATGAATGAATGAATGAATGAATGAAAAAGCATTTTTAGCACATAAATTTCTGGAAACCAATCACCCATTCAAAAGCATTTATTAAGCCCCTGCTATGTGGAGAACGCTGCTCTAAGCTCCAAGGATACACATAGAAAAATAAGACAGTCCTCTGTTCTCAAGGAACTCACATTCTAATTGGGGTGACAACATGTACAGGAAGTTTCTGTTTGAAATTATATAGAAAAGTTTCCCTGGTCCTCAGAGTGCAGCAATAAAGCAGAAAGCAATGAATCTTCTTCAAAGTCTGTTCCTTCTTTGAAACCATATGCATTTCTGATGTCGAACCATTTGATAGTTCCAAGGACATTAGTGGCAAGCACTTTCTTTTCTGGGCCTTCAGTAACTATGACTGATGAGGAGGTGGGGGGTATAGTATCTACAGAGGCATTTACTGGGTCACATCTCTACAAGAATTCCTCCCTTGGATGACGGATCAGACATCTTATGTCTGTAACCCATATTTGCAAGCCTGAGGCATTTTGCATGGTGCTGGGTATGTAAGGGACCCTTTATTGGTGGAGAGAAATCTGATGCAATGAAAAAGAAATAATGGCTCTGGAAATCAGGGATATGTTGAAGAGTCAGCTTCCCCTATATGTCTGCAGCTTCCAAATTCTCTCCTACTTTCTTCCCTGGTGCTGGTTCTGAAGACTGTTTAGAATTAATTCTGCCCCTCACACAGTCACAGAACATGGCACCAGTGTTACCTTTGCCCATTAGGAGTCTCCTTCTACATACCAAGAAGTATGCAAAATGTCCAAGGCTTGGAAACAGGTTATATGGAAGAGCCTGAGCTGTAGCCATGGGCTCTGACAGTGGTTCTTCCTTAAACCAATCTCTCTAGATATCTCAAAGAAGTTAAATGACATGGTTTCACTACTTCCATTACCTACACCCCAGAAGGATACAGGAGCTGAGGGAGGGGATACCAAAGGGGTGGGAAGGCAAGTGTAGGGAGAGGTGATGTCACAACCAGGCCACTCAAGAAGTGTACCTCCCAGATGGTAACATAGTGAGTCCTACCACAAGAATTCAGGACAATGGGATGAGGAGGAAGCCTGGGACAGCTGGATGGATCCAGAGATACCAGGAGCAATGATGTTTTGAACTTGGTTCAAGGACTTGTATTTGAACTTGAAACATCTGGAAAAGAGAAGTAAAGGTCCATCTTGCTGACTAATGCAGGAGGAAGGATGGTGGGCAAGGTACTTCTGTTTCCATGCCCCTTTCCTCCAGGACTCTTGTGGGCTGCTGCTGTTGCAGGAGAGCCAGAGAGGCTGACAAGAACCAAGAATGTGGGCTGGTAAACCAAATGCATGCACCAAGCCATGATAGTTTCCTTTTCCTCATCTTCATTCCATTGATAAAGCAGCCTACTACTGAACTGCCCAGCCCGTCTGGTTTCTATCTTCCCTGCCAGGTGAAAAGGAAGGAGAAGCTGATTCTTTCTCTACAGCCAGCATGCTACACCAACAACCAGCTTCTCATCCAAATGAGCTGCTTCTTTCAACTCCACCTCTGCTCCTTGCTCTTTTGTTTCGATCACCTTATTATGCTGGATATGAGCAAAAATTTGACATCCACCAATCCTGACATGTGTGATAGAGTTGGGGAGGAAAAAGTTACTTTTGTCCTTTTGAGAGAGACATGACACCTCCTCTGCTCCTCTCCCCCTAATTCTTTTTTGACTGGAACTGAGAAAAGTGAGGGTCCCTAGGATCTTTATAGGAGAATATATCCGTATAGAACAACCACGTTCCTGTAGACTGGTTAAAGAAGACATTGAGGCAAGCTTTGTGTGCAATGAGAGCTAGGCACATTTTGGGCATTGGAGCTACTGCTACCATCAATTTTGCCCCTATTTCAGGAGGCACCATATTTTTTTTGGAGGCAATCAGGGTTGCGATTTGCCCAGGGTCACGCAGCTAGTAAACATCTGAGGCTGGATTTGAACTCAGATCCTCCTGACTCCAGGGCCGGTGCTCTATCCAATGTACCACCTAGCTGCCCCAAGGGACCACCTTACTATTGTTCCTCTGGTACCCTTACTACAATTGTGGATGAGGGTCCATGTGTCTGGCTCTGCTGCCTGAACATATTTGAACATATTTGCGATTAACTGGAGGAAATGAGCTACAGGAATACCTGGGATGGGAAGGGGCAATGGGGGAGGAGAATGGATATAGGCTGGTGGTTTGAGGTTGGGCCAAGTTGGAAAGAAGAGGAGAGATGGAGGAAAACCTCAGACCCCTAATGGCTGAAGACGCAGTTATGTGGCTATAACCCCAAGGAACCTGATCGAAGCCTCTGGGGGATGAGGCTATGGGGCTGGAGAGCTTCCAAACCTCATCGTTTCATATCAATAGCAGGAGAATCCCATGAAAACACAGGGAAAGGTGAGTCCTGGCCCAGCTGGTCCATAAACAATAACTGATCCCCCACATAATTTCTACTTGGCTCTTGAGTGGGTTTTGGTTTCACCAGGGAATTCTGGACACCTCAGACTCAGTGATACAGGCTGCAGGAACTCTCTCAAGAGGGATTCGAATGCTTCTCAACTTCCTCTTCTCCAACCCCAAGCATTCGACACCCCTTGTATCTCTCTACCCCTACTTCTCACCAGGCTGGAGACAGATATAGTTACATACAAAGCAAAACTACCCTTTCATGAGCTGTTGGCTTGTACTTCCCCTAGGGAGTGGCAAGAGATTGTGGAGGGTCTGGGTGACAAAGTCTTCCTTTCCAGCTAACACCAGGCTTCAGGCAGTGTGCCTGCTGGAAAAGGAGTTTGAGTCCAAGAGATGGGGATAGTGTCAACAGAAGGCTTGAGCCAGCAGCATCCCTGGGAGGAATGCCCAGTGAACACTGGAAGCCAACAGAAGTCTAGACCAGCAAAGTAAGTAATAATGGCAACGAAAGAGTTTAGGCAAGAGAGGAAATGATCATGTCATGGGATCAAAAGGTGCTTGGACCCTTGGGGAGAGGGTCAAGATTTGCCTCAAAGTAACTGAGAAGATATCCCTCTTTCCCAATGAAATAGAAGTAAAATAGAGCTCTGGGTAAGGAGTTCTTAACCTGGGCTCTGTGAATCTTTAAAAAATGTATGTATTTTGATAACTGTATTTCAATATAATCAGTTTCCTTTATAATCCTATGTATGTTGTTTTATGCATTTAAAGTATTATTCTGAGAAGGGACTTATAAGCTTCACCAGACTGCCAAAGAGGTCCATGATAAACACAGAAAAAGTTAAGAACCCCTAATCTAGGCTTCAGCACAGGCCCAGGCCTACCCAGCAGGCTCAGGCCTGACCCTCACCCCCCCACCCCCAAATCCCAGTCTGGTCTTCCAGAAGCACATCTTACATGCCTGGGATCTAAAAGAAATCTGGGCCTGAGCTCAGCCAAAAGGCATCATTCACAAGGATTTAGGTTAGACCTAATACTTTCTGATAGAGAGGGAGAATGGGAAAGAAGTCTATAACATCTCCTTTTCTGGAGGTCTTTGGTCATGGGAGACATTCTCGCCTATCTGGGATGGACTGACAGAGGTCTGTCATGAAAGCTGGGGAGTTGGGATGGTGCTATGGATGGCATGACTCCTCACACTTGGAGCTTTCAGAACCCTCAGCTTTGCTGACTTTGTACTATCTCGACTGCTTCTACTTCTCTGATTGGAGATCAGAAGAAGTAATGCAAGGACACTCTCGAGATCTCTCTGAGGAACATTCGAGTCAATTTTGAGACATGGGAGACATTGGCACAGGACTATCCAGCATGGCAGGCTCCCATCAAAGAAGGCACTATGCTCTATGAGCAAAGCCGATTTGTGGTAGCTCAAAAGAAATGCGAGATGCACAAATTTAGAGCCGTCTCCCACTCCAAATGTTCGAATGGACTATTTGTGTCTGACCGGTGGTAGAGCCCTCCAAGTTCAGCCACAGTAGGGCACACTGTACCTTGACCCCAATATCGTGATGTCCTGTCGGTCCTCTTCGAGAACAAAGGACTGCAACCAACCAACCAACCAACTTCTCTGATTGCTTCTTCTTTCTCAATGCTAGTTAAGAGAGCTGAGTCTCATGTTCTGGAATTCCTGAGGAGACCTAGGTTCTGGTCCTAGTGCTACCACTGACTGACTAGTTGTATGATTTGGGTACACAGTTTCTCTGTGCCTTAATTTTCCTTTCTGATAAATAAGGAGTTTAGGCTAGATAACCCTAAGGTGTCCTTTAGCTCTAACATTCTATGATTCTCCCTTAATAGTTTCCATTTCTCTTTCTCCAGCCCCCTTAGTGTAGATATTTCCCAAACTCACCTCTGTCATCTGTCCTCTGTTTCTCTACCCATCCTCTTTGGTGATCTACCTGTCACCTCCATATGGATGACTCCAATATTCATCTCTATATATCCGGCCCCAGTCTTCCCTCTGAATCCCAGACCCGTATTTCCAACTGCCCTCTAGATATCAGCTGGAGGTTCCTTAGACATTTCAAATGTAATATATCAAAAGTTGAACTCATTATCTTCCCCCTTACACTGACCTCTCCTTTTTTCCTATTTCCATCAGTGACACCAGCATCCTGTCAGTCATCCAGACTTAAAACCTGGGACTCCTCTTTCCCTTTTCCCTTTCCCTCACTCTGCTTGTCATTTGTCCTTCCAATGACATCACAAGGGTGACATCCTGACTTGAGCAGGAATTGCATTTAAGTGAGGCAGAGCCATGTAAAGTCATCAGCCTCACTCTCTCCTCCAGGGTCATCAGAGTTCAGTGGCAAGATATAGAATAGGATGACTGGCGATGGTCCAGGATGCAGTGGATGACATTGGCCCTTTTAAGCCAAGGTCTTTCCCAGGTCTCAGTTTGTCTGAAGCAATGCCCATTCAGTGATTAAGGGCTAGATAAGAATTGGGGCAAAAGATGACACAAAGGAATCAGTCTGAAAGGGGATGACCCTCAGAGTTTCTGGCCAGAACAGAAAACACTTGCTATTTATACTCACTCTGAGCCATCAAAATCTAAACGATGAGCGAAAGAAGCTTGGGCTGGGACCTATTATTGGCCATTCCATAAAAGGCAGTCCTCACTCTGAACATCCAATGTGTCACCAAGTCCTGTCAATTTTTCTTTACACTTTTTCTTTCAGATCCAACCCTTCCTTTCTATTTCTATTGCTAGCACCCTGATTCAAACCATCTGTACCTCTTGCTTGCATAATTATGATAACTCAAATGGTTTCCTTGCCCCTAATCTCTCCCTTCTGTAACCCACCCTCCATACTACTATCAGAATAATCTTCTTAATGAATAATCTGATCATATGACTCCACTATTCAAGAAATTTCAATGATTATCTACCAAACAGAAGTCCAAATTCTTGAGCTTGAAATCTTCTATCATATGGCTTGGTTCTAACCTGCCCTTCCGACCTTACCTCCCACTATTCTCCTATTAATATTTTCCAATATAGACTGGCTATTCTCCTGCACCCACCCTGATCATTCCACCTTCCATGCCTTGTCTTCTAATGTTTCTTTGTCTAAAATTCTTTCCCTCCTCCTAGTTTATTAAATTGCTTAACAGCACTTCTTTTTCCAAGAAGCCTTTCCTGACCACTCTATTCCACTGGGATCACTCCCTGCTCTGACTTCTGATAACACTTATTATAGTCTAGGGAACTGTTACTAGGCATTAAGCACATGCTGTTATATATTTTTAAATCTTTTATGGATGCATTTTGTCTTCATATCACAATCATTTCTGGGAAAAACCTCTCCCTCTAGACTGAACCATCCATTAGAACAAAGGAAAACAATTAAACAAAAGCTTTCCAGAGACCCCTTCTGGCTAGGTATACAGCACTTTGTCCTAGCAGTCTCCTACCTTGATGTCGTAAAGAGCGAGGTATTATCATCATCTGTTCTTCATTCCTTATTCAGTTAGAGTGACATTTTATTTTCATTGTCGTAGCCACTATGTATATTGTTCTTTTGGTTCCAAATATTTCATTTTGCATCAATTTATAGAATCTTCTCATTTTTCTACAGACTTCTCATACTTGGCATTTCTTAGAGTACAATAACATCCCATTATATTCATATACTGTAGCTTTTTCAGTCCTTCCACCAATCTATGGACATGCACCTTGTTTCCAGTTCTTTGCTACCACAAAGCACGCTATTATGAATATTTTGGTGTGTGTTGGATTTTGGTTTCTGTCTTTGACTTCTTTGGGGCAGATGCCCAGAAATAGGATCAACATATACGTATTGGCTTTTATTAGACTGCCTACCAAACTGAAGGTATACAGAACTGTTGTGCTGACCTTATTGTTGTATGCCTATGAAACCTGGACAGTCTACCAGTGCCATGCAAAGAAACTGAATTGCTTCCATTTGAATTGTCTTAGGAAGATTCTGATGATCATCTGGCAGATAAGGTACCAGACACAGGGCCTTTCTTGAGGTGAACTGCCAAGCATTCAAACTCTGCTGCAGAAAGTACAACTCTGATAGGCTGGTCACATGGTTCAAATGTCAAACATAAGCTTGCCTAAAAGATTATTTTGAGGAGAATTCAAGGAAGACACTCACATGGGTGGTTAGAATAAGTGATACAAGGACACCCTTAAGGTCCTTTGGAATTGATTGGGTGACATGGGAGATGCTAGCCAAGGACCACCCGCATCAAAGAAGATCCTGTGCTCTAGGAGCAAAGCAGAATTTCAGTAGCTCAACAGAAACATGAGATGCGCAAATTTAGAGACATGTGCACCCCAAATGTTCACACGGATTGTTTGTGCCCAACTTGTGGCAGAGCATTACGAGCTTATTTTGGTCTGATCAGCTACAGTTGGACAGTTAACTCTAACATAGTGATGTCATTTTGGTTCTCTTCAAGAACAAAGGACAACAACCAACTGGCTTTGAATATTTAAATGTTTCCCTTGATTCCCAGACTGCAGCATAGCACCAGGGCTACCCAGCAGGTCCCCAGAAAACCCAGTCTCATCTTCTAAGGAGCACATCTTATATGCCTGAGGTATAAAATAAATCAGGTATTAAGTCCACTCAAAGAACATCATCCAAAGGAAGGATTTGTTAGATCATAAGGACTACTTTCTATGGGGAAGGGAATAAGAAAAACCTACAGCATCTCCTTTTCTGGAGATCTTTTATCACAGGAGAGATTCTTACCTTTCTGGGATGGATTCACAAACTGGCATTTTAGTTACTTTTGTTATGTAATTCTGAAATGACACCCCAAATCCTTGGATCATTTTACAGGTCCACCAACAGTGCATCAGTACGCTAATCTTTCCATAGGCCTTCCATAATTGGTTGTTTCTGGATTGGAGAGAGGGGTAATCATACCCGTCAATTTGCAGGGGATAAGGCAAAACCTCAGAGCTGTTTGAATTTGCATTTCTCTCACCCTTGGTGATTTGAAACATGTTTTCTTGAAGTCATGAATAGTTTGCCATTCTTTTGAAAACTCTTCTCCAACTTAGTTGTAATATTCTTGGCCTTGTGTCCTATCTCCCCAGGTAGACTATGAACTCCTAGAGGGTGAGAACTACTTCTGTGTGCTTTCCATAGCTCATCACAGCACAAAGCTGGGCCCATAGGAGACTCTGGGGACATAAGTGATATGGATGAATAAAACGAAGTCTTCTCTCGCCTATGAAAGACAAAAATGGACAAGTCTGCCATCTGGTGGTAATTGTGGATAAATGCACACAAACACCTACCTCTTCTGACTCAGATTATAGCTTGCAGGGAGAAAGAGCCCTTGGAGGTCATCTGGTCTAACCCCCTCATTTTGTAGATGAAGAAATAGGACCTACGGTTTGCCGAAAGTCACAAAAATAGCAATATCATTATTACAACTTTATTATAAGAGGCAGGACTCAAATCTGGATCCTTTGACCGTAAATTCAGCCTTCTATCCACTGCACACAAGGTGATGGTCATCCCAGGGTTCCTTCCCATCATTCTCTCCTTCTCCCTGCATCCAGATCAGAGAGTCACCTAAACCTGAGCCAACAGGAATCTGAGGAATGGTGAGAGTGGAAATGGAAACAACACTATATTTGGAGTCACAGGACCTATGTTTAAATATTACCTCTATGTCTTACTGTGTATGTAACCCTGGGCAAGTCACTCACTATACCTCAGTTTCTTTTTCTGCAAAATGAGGGGAATGGATTATCTCTACATGCCGGCTTTAGACCTTGCGATGAAATCACAAGTCTGGTCTTCTTCCTCTTCAAATTATTGGTTGTTTCTATGATTTGTTCTTTAACCCCCTCATTTTTTAGGATTAGATTATTTAGTTTCCAATTAATTTTTGATCTATCTTTCCATCTGTCTTTTATTGAATGTAATTTTAATTACATTAAGATCTGGAAAAAGATGTATTTAATATTTCTGTCTTTTTACATTTGATTGTGAAGTTTTTATGCCTTACTACGTCATGAATTTTTGTGTCAGTGCCATGTACTGCTGAGAAAAAGGCATATTCTTTTCAATCTCCACTGAATTTTCTCCACATATTTAACTTTTTTTAAATTCTATTCACTTCCCCAGGAAAGAATGCTAAAAAGAAAAAGAAATCGAGGTACTTGTAGCTATTGACATGTTTGAAAAGGTGCTTGTCTAATCATATGTAAAGAATTTTAAAATTATATTTGCAGATAAAACAATGGGAAGAATTGTCCTTATGTCTGAAGACTACCTGTGTGGTTGATCGGTTCAGAAAATGAAATCTTTCTATTTTACACTTTAAGTGGACGAAGCAACAGATGTGAGTAAAGATGCTAATTTGCTTACATATGTACAATGTACTCCTCCACAGAATTTTACTCTTATGCCTCACCATGATGTAAAGATGATCAGGGGTTCTTGAAAGTTATGACAAGGGAGCTCAAGCTTCAGCAAGGTCATTAGAAAGGCTTCAAATATAGCCCTGATAACAAAGTTTGTTTTCTGAAGACCACTATAGCTAATTATGGGGAGACACATCTTCAGTAGGTTGGACAATTAGTGATGGAGCTGTTTTAGCCATGGAAACCCATGAAACAAAGAAAAATTTTAAATGGCATTTGCTCCAACGTAAGCTCAGTGACAGTGGTAGAGTGGTAGGAAGTGGGGCAAACAGTGCCAAGAATGACAGCAATGTGTCATTCTTGTTAGTCAACAAACTTCAGTTTGACTGTTATTAATATAAATAGGAGACAGCAATATGGTTCAGTAAATAGAGCGCTGGGCCTGGAGTCAAAAATTTGATGGTATTGTCATTTTAATCATGTTTCACACTTCGTGACTCCATTTGGGCTTTTCTTGGCAAAGATACTGGAATGGTTTGCCATTTCCTTCTCTAGCTCATTTTACAGATGAAGAAACTGAGGCAAACAGAGCTAAGTGACTTGCCCAGGGGTCACTCAGCTAGTAAGTGTCTGAGGTTGGATTTGAGCTCCGGTCTTCCTGACTCTAGGCTCAGTGTTCCATTCACTATGCCACCTTGCTGCCCTGGGTTCAAATCCAGCCTCAGACACTTACTAGCTGTGTGACCCTGCTCAAGTCACTTAACATCTATTTGCCTTAATCCACTGGGGAAAGAAATGGCAAACCACTTTAGTATCTTTGCCAAGAAAATCCCATAAACAATGTCCACAGAGTCACAAAGAGTCAGATACAACTGAACAACAAATCCTTCCCCAATCTAAACACAGGATCCTTGTGCTGCTAGTGATGCAATGGGTAGATATATTGCTGGAAGAGCTGACTCATATTGTTTGAGTTTTAGCTAAGTGGAAGGATAACTCATAGGTATTCCTTGGAGAGCTGAAAAATGTATCTGGTGGGATTATACACTAAAAAACTCATTTTGTGGAACATTTGGTCTTCACATAATATTGTAGTACTAATGATTGGTATTCACAAAAAATACCACCACGAAAATTATTAGAGCTTATGCACCAAAAATTGGTTCTTGAGGCTGAAGTGGTAGAGAAATTATACAAAGAACTTGCTAAGGTCCTTCAGATCAGATCAATGTATATTCTGATACTCAGTGACTTCAGCACAAAGGTTATCCCAAAGAAATTCAAGGATGAAAATGAAAAGACTACCAATAAAAGAAAAATAGAAGCAATTTGCAAAAAACATTTCAGCAATCTCTTTTATACATCAAGGATCATAGGACCAGATTTGGACCCTAAAATCACATTCCTTAAGTAACTATAGAGTACAAATGGGACCAGGAGAACAAAGAGGAAAAAGCAGCTTGATTAGACTAAGTATATTTGGGGGTGGGAGTGGAGGGTCAGTGGGAGAAAGAGAGAATAAATGCTAACAAAAATAAATAAGTAAATTTTAAAGAGATTCACGTTGAAGATTTTTTTTACATTGAAAATTTATTAACGATAGCACTGCACCAAGAGAATTTTCAACACAACTGAAATAATACATTTTTGTGTAAATGGCAGAGCGATGGAGAATTGTATCACATTGTACCAATGACGCTCAGGGGATGTTAGGATGAAATGTAGGTTTACAAGCACTAGTTTAAAATGTTGACACTCATGAAATGTTTTGGTGGTTGTGGTGGTGATTTTGAGCCTGGATCTCCCTATCTTACTCAGGCTGGAAGTACAGTGAGCACTGGTGAGCTCAGTCTCACTATAATGAGCAGGGAAATTTTGACCTGCTCCATTTCTGACCTGGACCAGTTCACCTCTCCTTAATCAGCCTGGTGTCCCCCTGCTCCATATTAGTGCCCCTGGCTCACCACATTAGTGCCAGATGTAATGTAGACATTCAATTGGCTTTAGCCCCACTACAGCTCAGAACTCCTGAATTCAAGTGATCCCCTAGCCCCAGTCTCCTTAGGAGCAGAAGTTATAGACATGTACCAACACATTGACCCCTTAATGAAATTTGAACAATTGCAAACTTGTATTAAGAAATATGAATGAAGACCTATACTCAGATCTTCAAGTTTTTAAAGAATATTAATTTTATTATTTTGTTTAATCCTTAAAAGGAAGGCTCTCTGGAAAACTGTATGATGCTGGGGGAGGGTCAGAACAGAGCACTTTTTATATTATTGGGAAATATTGTGATGTTCTAGTGCCAAAGCACTATGGGTTTTTTTTTGTTTGCTTAATATTGATTGAAAACTGTTTGCTATTACTTTTCTTTTGTAACCCAAGACCCAAAGCTCATTGGTATGGCAATCTCTCCTCATTAGTGGAGATCAATACCCCACACCTGCACGAGGGGAAGGGAAGAGTTGGTGAAAGTGGGAGAGAAGAGAGATTCTGTGTTCTTCTGGTTTCCAGTGTATAGAGGAACACAATCTTCAATGCCAACCTCAATGCCATCTTCAATTCTTTTTAAGTCATGGAAGGGAAAAAGCCAACGTGAGAGAAAATGGCAGTCTCTGTCATGTCCCTACCCCCAGTTTGCTACATTTGAGACTTTGGGGAATTTTTCCCCTTGGGTGAGATCTGGGACTGACTCTCTCTCTCTCTGCCTCCCTCGTTCCCTCCCCCCCTCAGCTATCTCACTCTCAGTGAGAACTGAGATCCTTCTATCTGTAATGTCTAGAATATATTCTCAAATAGATACTTTCTCTGATTTCCATTTTGCTGTCAAGTTGGACAAACGGGTTTCTTTGCTATTTGCTACATGTCTTCATAGTAGAACTGGCATCTGGTGGGAAAAGGGTTAAGCCTTGGATATAGAGATTGGAGCATTAAGAAACAGCAATAAGGACATTAGTTTGAACCTTAAAGTTACTTCTCTTAGACTAATATTTAAGGAAACAAATAAATATAATTCTAGCAGTACCTACTTTCTCCGAAAAAAGCAGACTGGCCAGCCTCTGGCACCAACGTCCTGCTTCCCCTTTTATCAGGATTTAAAATCTCCTTTGGAGAAGGTTGGGAGGAGGAGAACCTAGAAATATCTCTTCTTGACTCCCTTTGACCCACATCAAGATAGGCACATTATAAAGAATTGGACATTGAGGGGATACCCAACGATCGGGAAATAGCTGAACACCTTGTGGTATATGATTGTGATGGAATACTATTGTTCTCTAAGAAATGATGAGGGTAATAGCTTCAGAAAAACCTAGGAAGACTTGTATGAATTGATGCCAAGTAAAGTGAGCAGAACTAGGAGAACATTGTTCACAGCAACAATTATATTGCAATGATGATCAATGGTGAAAGACTGAGCTGCTCTGACCAACAGAATTATCCAAGACAATTTCAAGGAATTCATGATGAAAAATGCTGTCGATCTCCAGAGAAAGAACTAATAAACTCTGAGTGCAGATTGAAGCATAGTGTTTTCCCACTTCCTTTATTATTCTTGTTTTTTTTTTCTACAACATGGCTAGTACATGACTTCATAAGCATAATGGGTATCATATTGCTTGCCTTCTCAATGAGTGGGGGCAGGGAGGCCATAGGGAGAGAGAGAATAGAGAACTCAAAAATTTTTTAAATTAATGTTAAAAAATAAATTAAAAGACTCGCCTCCCAAAAGATAACATCATTACTCTTTTTAAAATGTGTGTCTGGGGCAGCTAGGTGGTACAGTGGCTAGAACACTGGCCCTTGATTCAAGAGAACCTGAGTTCAAATCTGACCCCAGGCAATTACTAGCTCTGTGACTCTGGGCAAGTCACTTAACCTGGACTGCCTTCCCCCCTAAAAAGGTGTCTTTTGCTCTCATATCATCATCTTCATTTTCCAAAATGTTATTCCCCAATTCCCCACCCTGAGAACTTTTCCTTTTGATGAAGAAAGAAGAAAAAAAGCAATTCAGTAAAACTATCAACTAAGCCCAAAATCATATGCAATAGTCCTACAACTCTGCAAAGAAGGGAGACAGGTGCCTTCTAATATAGTTCCTCTTTGGGGCCAAGCCTGATCATTATAATTACAGAGCATTCAGTTTTGATTTATTGTTGCTTTCTGTCCATTTATATTGTTGTAGTTTTTTTTTGTATATCGTTTATCTGATTTTGCTTACTTTACATTGCATCAATTCATTTAAGTCTTTCCATGCTTCTCTGTATCCTTCACAGTTACCATTTCTTACGATGATATAATATTACATTGCATCCATGTTCCACAGCTTGTTTAACCTTTAACCAATCCATGGACATCTTCTTGTGCTAGGGTAATTTCAAAGGATGTTTGGCTAAAAGAAGAAATTACCATTTTTCTTGGCAATAATAAAATTAAATTCATTTTAAACAAAATTTTCTTTTTGAAATGTGAATCTTTGGTACGTTTGGTGTTTTTTTTTAAACTGAGTACTCTGAATTAATCAATATAAGGCCCTCCAATTCATGCTTTGATCCAGAAATGTCCATTTAGCCTGTGGGTGGCTTTTCTTTTATATGCTTTTCTTTCTTAAAGTTAGGGTATAATTAGAGCATAAGCTCATTGAGAACAGGGACTATCTCATTTATTTTTATACTTAGCACAGTTCCTGGAACATAGTAGATATTTAATAAATGCCTTTTCATTTATTCATTCAAATACAAAAGAAAGGGAGGACTGGCTTCTTAATCACTTAACTGATCTACAGAAACATTTTTCATCTTATTTTAAAAACCTAATCTTAGGCATTCATGAAAAAAATTTTCACCTGTCACAGATACATTTGGCCTTATTCTATCTGAACAAGAAAGACAAATAGGCTTGTCTAGTGATAGTTTGTTGAAGCAAGTTGAAAATCTTATCATGCACCTGGCTATGGAGAAAAAAAAAGGGAGTTTATCAAACAAACTGATACAAATTTTACTCCTATTTTTAGCATCTTATTTGTGTGAAATGGGGTTTTTTGCTGCAGCTACTATAAAAATAAAATACTGATACCAATTAGTGATTGAAAAAAAAATTGAGTTGCAATGTCATCAGTGACATTGATGAAAGTTTTAAATAAACTGAATTAAAAATTAAGGCTAGCCATCATATGCATAATATTATCATGGTTATTATTTTTAGAAGTTACAAATATGAAAATTTTAAGAATGTTATCAATCAGTAACTGTTTATGCATATTACTGCATGCAATTTATTATATTCTTAAAATATAAGTATTATTATGAAATTATAAAAAATTCTTAATTTTATCTCAAGGAGATAAGAGGTAAGAAAGTGTCATTTTCTAAATAGCAGGGAGAGTTCATAATAATCTTTTTTTTTTTTAATTGGGAGGCAGTTGTTACAGAAAGTTTAGAAACCACTGCCTCAATCCCTCCTGTGCCCACTACATCTCACTTGTTAGGCAGAGACGTTGTCCAGCTGGTCAGCCAAAGACCTTTTAATGTGTCAAGTACTTTTAGAAAAGAATCTCTAACATTATCAGAAAGGAAGAGATGGCAGGCTTAAGGGAATCTGATTCAGTCTTACATGTTCATTCTGCCATCCCTCCCCTGACCTCATCCATTCAATACTTGAGTGCATTTATGACCTCGATGATATGGATATACCCTCCGTTGTTGTCATTCCAACCTATTTGGCTTCTCATGCTTGCCACCATGGACAGATACTCTACAAAGGATCCACTCCAATGCTAGGGACCATTGCCAGTCATCTTGACCTATGTCTTCCCATTGGACTCCGAAGACTCTGGAGGAAAGTGAGGCTGATGACTTGTGCAGCTCTGCCTCACTTAAATCCAATTCACTCTCAAGTCAAGGCATCACCCTTGGGATGTCATTGGTCTTCTTCAAGAATGAAGCAAGCAACAATAATAACAATGACCCTGATGCTAGCAATTTTGATGTAAGTATTACCAAGGTACCCCTGCATCATGGGGGCTGTCGATCCTTCACTTTGTTCAATCAACAAAAGCATTGAATTTTTGCTCTATTCAAGGGCACTGTGCTAAACCTGAAGGAAGTAAAAGATGAATAACACCCTGCCTTTAAGAAATTTTGTCTCTTTATAAGTGACAGGGCATGTACATAGATACATATAATGAGGATCCCAGTATGGTAAATGTATAAGAAAGGTTCAATGCTGGATTGCATTTGGGAAATATTCCATGATCCCAATGACCCTCTACCCCCATCCCCAAAGCCATCAGTTTAGCACCAATATTCTCCCTAAGATTCTCTTTCCTTGAAAATCTCAGAAGACTCAGTACTTCAAGTAACCCAAAAGGCAATGGGAAAACACACGGTGGGTGGATGGTAGTGGGAATAATGTACACCACCATTGAAGTGGTCTAAAATATATCATCAAGGATGGAAAGGACCAGAAAAGGAGGTGGGCTGATCTCTATTCAGAGAGTCACAACTAGGAGAAGGATCACAGGATCTAGTAATACTAATGATGATAATAATAATGACGGCTGACATCTATTAGTGCTTCAAGGCTTGCAGAGTGCTTTACATACGTTATCTCATTCGATGCTTGCAACAACTCTAGGAAATAACTGCTTTTAGTAGCCTCGTTTTTATAGATAAGGAAACTGAAGCTAAAAGAGATTTTTGAGCTGGAAGGGGCCTTAGAAAGTATTAAGTCCAACCCTCTGATATTAGAGATGAGGAAACTGAGGCACAGAGAGGTCAATTGATTTGTCCAGGGTCATAGATTAGAACTTTTCCCCAAAGCAATAAAAGTTAAAGAATATTAACTGGTAACTATATTACTGAGGTTAGTAACTATTAAACAAGGATAATTAGTTAAAACAGGAAGATCCCTGAGGGCTTGCTTCCTGCCCGGCAGTTGTCTGTCACACCTCAGATAGGATATTCCCTGGGCCAGCCCCATTCTGCTTTCCCTCTCACTCCCTGCTCTCTGTCTCCCCACTTGTGGCCTTATGGTATCCCTGCCATGGGAATTCCAGGAGTCTCTCTTCCCCAGGTCTTTCCTCGCAAAGACTTAAGTCCTGGGGTCTCTCATCTCCCTCCCACCATCCTTCTTTCAAGATGAATTTGTCTCAAAACATCAACACGAAGGCCTATTTTGTGCTGCTTGCCCCATTACATTTTGTCAATCTTTGCTGCCCTGGGCTCCCAAACTGCTAATTTTAGCCCTGCATACTGGAAATGAGAGGCAGTAGATGGATAGCTAGATTGATACAGAGGCATCATGGAGATAAAGATGTAAAGACCCAGTGGAAAGTCTCAAACTCATTGGGTGGATCTTTTAGGGTGGATCTATAGAAAGGCAAGGAAGGTTCAGAAGTGCATTCTTAGCCCTGCCTTGTTCAATTTAATAATCTGCATATAAAGTTCCTGGTTTCATGTACAATCCTTCTCTGTGTTCTTTTCTGGATGTTGAAATGTTTGTGTTTATTGATAATTAAATCAAAAACAAAAAAATCCCAAATTTTAAAATTTATTTTTAAAAAATTTATAAATTTTTTTTAAAAAAATTAATGCAAATTTTAAATGTAGTGGTTTTTTAATTTGAAGAGGGGAATTGGGGAAGCTAGGTGGCATAATGAATAGAGCATAAGCCCTGGAGTTAGGAGGATCTGAGTTCAAAGGTGACCTCAGACACTTATTAGCTGTGTGATCCTGGGCAAGTCACAGATTGCCTAAAAAAAAAAAAAGAGGGGAATCAAGCGCCATTATAAGGCATGGTAGATGAGTTTCCATCTACTACTAGTCATTGGAGTAGCCATAGGAATGAGATCATAGCGGTAGGGAAGGGAACAAGCATTTATTAAGTACCTACCAACTGTGCTAAGTAATTTATAGATATCTTCTCACAAGATCATAGGATTTAGGTCTACAGCTAGAAGGGATTGTAGAGGTCAATTAATCTAGCCCCCTTGTTTTACGAATAAGAAAATTGAGGTAAACAGGTAAAACAGAGTTTAACTGACTCGCCCAAGTTCATACACTGACCAAGTGGCAGAACTGGGATTTGAACTCAGGTCCTGTGCCTACACATTGAACTCTCTTTCCACTGTACCCATGTTGTCAAATTCACCCAAGCAGAGGAAGCACAAGTGACTACACTGGTGGGCCGGGAGTCAAGAAGACATCTTTCTGAGTTCAAATCTGGTCTCAGACACTCACTAGCTGTGAGACCCTGGGAAAGTCCCTTCACCCTCTTTGCCTCAGTTTCCTCATCTATAAAATGAACTGGAGAAGGAAATGGCAAACCACTCTAGTATCTCTGCCAACACAATCCCGAATGGGGTCACTGCACAATCTGTGCCTACACATTGGGCTCTCCTTCCATGGTAGCATGTGGTCAGACTCACCCAGGTACAAAGTATCTTGAGAATGGTTATGGGAAGAGGCCATTTCCTACTTCATAGAGTTGTGGTGAAGAAAGTAGATAGATAAATGTGAATAGTTGCTATTATTTAAATTCCCAAGTGAGAGAATAAATACAGCGGATAGAGCATCAGGCCTGGAGTCAGGATGTCTTGAGGTCAAATCCAATCTCAGACACTAACTGGGCAAGTCGCTTAACTCCTGCCTGCCTCAGTTTCCTCAACTGTAAAATAGAAGTAATATTAGTACTTACTCCCAGGGTTGTCGTGATGATCAAATGAGATAATATTTGCAAAGCACTTAGCACAGCGTCTGGCACCTTTGTTGCTGTTCAGTCATTTCAGTCGTGTCTGACTCTTCCTGACCCCATTTGGGGTTTTCTTGGCAAAGATAGTGAAGTGGTTTGCCATTTCCTTCTCCAGCTCATTTTACAGATGAGGAAACTGAGGCAAACAGGGTTAAGTGACTTTGCCCAGGGTCACTTAGCTAGTAACTGTCTGAGGCTTCACTTGAACTCAGATCTTCTTGACTCCAGGCCCAGGGCTCCATCCGCTGTACCACCCACCTGCCCATCTGGCACATAATAGGCATTATATAAATGCTAGCTATTGTTGTTGTTGTTAATGGCAAAAGAGGAATGTGATCATCAATAAATATTTATTAAGTCAGGCACTATGCCTTTAAGCAAAGCACCGGGGATGTAAATGTGAGCAAAAAGAAAGTCCTTGCCCTCAAAGTGCTTACATTCTCATTGGGGAAGGCAGCATACGGAAGAGCTAGGGGTAGGGGAGAAGGTACCTGTGAGCATGCATGATGGTCATGTCTAGAGAATTAACGATGGCTGCTCTGGGCCCTTTCTCAAAATGGAGCTTTGTTGAGGAGCTCGCCAATGGCATGGGGAGTCCCACGGGAGAGAAGCTGAAGCAGGGTCGTAGCTATGCTACATGCTGGGAATACACATCCTCGGGTCAGGAGTGTGGTCTCAAGGCCATAGGTTCCCCGCCCCTGCCGTGGACTCTAGGATCAGCTGCGGCCTTTCCTAGCTCTGTGTGACTTCCAGATCCAAGCTTTGCCACTTAGCAGTTGTGGACAATCTCATCGTTTCTCTGAGCCTTAGTCCCCTAACCTATAAAATAAAGGCAATAATACTTTCACTGCAAACCCCACAGGGAACTTCTGGAGAAAGCACTTCGCCAACCTTAAAGTGTCATGGAGATGTAAGTTATCATTATTGGACAACCTACTTAAACTCTTTGACCATTCCATTTGGTAGAGTCATAGAATCATAGCTCTAGTCTTAGGAGGAACATCATTGGCCATTTAGTCTAACCCTCTCATTTTACCGCTAGAAAAACTGAGATCCAGGGAAATCTAGGGACTTACCCCAGATCTCACCGGTAGTAAGTGTGAGAGGTAGGATTTGAATCCAGGTCCTCTGACTCTGGCGCCAGCCCAGAAAACACTGTATAAAATAGGAATTATATAATCATACTAGCACTATGCATTTCACAGGGTGGTTTTTGAGAAAGGGACATGGTGAGCTTGAAAGCATTTTAGGGAGGTGATTTGCCATTTGAAAGATGGATAGATGGGTGGGGTAGGCATTCTATCTCTGTGCATGAATAAAGGCACAGGGATGCAAAGGTGGGGAATAGCATGAATACTCCAGCTTGCCTGGAACACAACCGGAACACAAAAGAGGAGTGGTGTGAAATAAGACCAGAAGTGGAAGGTAGATTGGAACCAGCCTGAATGCCAGGTTAAGGAATTTTGACTTTGATCAGGAAGAAAGGGGGAGTTATTGAAAGATCTCAAGAAGGAAAATGGCAAAATGACAATAAATTGTGCATATTTGTTCTTGCAACTCAATGGTGTACAAAGCAGTTTTCTCAAAACAGGCTACGTCACATAGGATCCCCCCGGGGAAATCGAGAAGACCAATTTGGCAACTATCGTTGTTGAGTCACGCCCAACTCTTTGTGACTTCATTAGAGGTTTTCTTGGCAAAGATACCGGAGCGGTTTGCCATTTCCTTCTCCAGCTCATTTTACAAATGAGGAAACTGAGGCAAACAGGGTTAAGCGACTTGCCCAGTGTCACACAGCTAGGAGGTGTCCAAGGCCAGATTTGAACTCAGGAAGAGGAGTCTTTCTGACTCTGAGCTGAGCACTCTACCCGCTGCACCACTTAGGTGCCCATGGCAACCATAGATCAAAAGTAATTTGTAGGAAGGATTGGAAGAGAAAGAGATTGGAGCTTGGGGACCTAGTAAAGGTAACTGCAATAGTCACATCATAGGTTTATAAATTTAGAGCTGGAAGGGCCCTCTAGTCTAGTAACGTCAAACACAAATAGAATGGAGGTTCCTAACTCACACATAAAGATCTCTGTAGGCTGCATATTGACTTCGCTTTAAAATGTAATGTTAACTGACTAATGTGAAAATATGTTTAATATGAATGTATGTGAAGAGTCTATATCGAATCGCACGCCATCTTAGGAAGGAGAGGAGGGAGGGGAAGAAAATTTGGAACTCAGAAGCTTGTGGAACTGAATGTTATAAACTAACAATAAATAAATAAATAAAATTTTAAAAAAAATTTATTTTAGACTCAAGGGCCAGAACACAAATACAGAATAGAGGAAAGAAACAAAAACATATCATAAACCTAAATACAAAGTAAGAAAGAAAAAAAAAGCACGTCGTGTGCATAGCAGAACATGAGATGATTCAAAATATGTAAAAATAAATTTTCATTTCAAGAAAGCTTGTATGATAAATAATAATACATGTTGTATTGAGAATTGTCCATCTTTGCTTCCTTGTGAGTTTTCTTTTGTTCTCTGCCATGCACTTTTTAATTTTGTTCTTTTTTCCCCTCCCCCGCCCCCAGAAGGCTATAATATAGTTTAGCTATGTTTCTCGATAGCTATAGATATATACATACACTTATACATATATAAATACATATGTAGACATATACTTTCCCAAACATACTCTACTCTTAATCTTCGTTTTTATGCTTGTGCGTATCTCTTGCTTCCTATCCCTCCTGCCAATAAATTTTTAAAAATGCAATGTGATCTATGTTTTATTCTATTTTTATTTATTTTGTCAAATATTTCCCGGTTATATTTTAATCCAGTTCTGGACGCTGGGCCAATTGGCAAGCTCGACACCTCTGATCCAGTCCATTTCACCCATCAATCCCTCTTTTCAGCACGTTCCACTAAGGAGATCAAAGACAAAAACAAAATTCCAGTATATACCAGAAAGTTCATGGCCTCACTCTTTGTGGTAACAGAGAACTAGAATGTAAGAGTGACAAGACTAGATCTGTGCATAAGAAAGCCTATTCAGATCAAGCATGAAGATGAACTGGAGTAGGAAAACGTTGGAGGGCCCACCAAGAGGGGAACAGCTCTTTAAAAAGAAATAAATAAATAACCTGTGGATAAGAATGTGGTAGAATATTATCGTGCAGTTAGATATGACAAATATTAGGAATTCAGAGATTTGTTGTTATAGTTCCATCATTTTTTTTCAATTATGTCCAACTCTTCCTTGCTCCATTTGGGGTTTTCTTGGCAAAGATACTAGAGTGGTTTACCATTTCCTTCTCCAGCTCATTTTACAGATGAGGAAACTGAGGCAAACTTGCCTTGCCCAGGGTCACACAGCTAGTAAATATCTGAAGCCACATTTGAACTCAGGAAGATGAGTCTTCCTGATTCCAGGCTAGGCACTCTATCCAACTGTGCCACCTAGGTTCAGAGATACGTGGGATAATTTGTATGACCTGACCCAGAGTGAAACAAACAGGACCTACCCCCCCCCCAAATGCCCAGTGACTACATAAAAAAACAGACACTTAAAAGAAGGTAAACTATAAAATACTAACAGGGCAGACAAAATATTGTATATATTATCAGATATCACTATATCAGGGATTTTCGCATAACTTTTTTGTTGTTGACTTTTCCAAGGGATGGTTCAATCCCAGAACTATGGTATGTTTCCAGAAATATCTGTGATTATTCTTTTTACAAAAAGAATCAACAACACTTCTTTAAAAAAATTTTTTTTTAAAGAATAGCCTATGGGGAAGCTAGGTGGCGTAGTGGATAGAGCACTGGAACTGAGGAGGACTTGAATTCAAATCAAGCTGCAGATACTACCTGTGTGACCCTGGGCAAGTCACTTAACCCCAATTGCCTCCAAAAAATAAAAATAAAAATTTAAAAACCACCTCATTTTGCAGCTGAGGCAACTACGGTTCAATGAGATCGAGTCCACAGGGAGGAAAAGGCAGGATTAGAGCCCAGGTGCTCCAAGTCTAAATTTAATACTCTTTACGCTAACTTTCTCTCTGCAGTTTGGAGGAGAAAGAAAAGTACTAGAAACAATTCAAAGGGGTAGGAAGGTGCTGAGCCAACGTTGTCAGACTGTTACTGTTAGAGAATCAGTAATGACCCATGGAAGGAGAGCAACAACCAGGTGGAAAAGCCCTGCATCCATCCCAGTTGTTATCCTTTGCTGGGGTGACTGTATTCTTCCCCTACAGGGCAGTGGTAGGGGAAGAAGGGAGATCTATGACAATTTACTGAGTTTCTGGGTTAGTCCTTTCTTCCTCTCATGCTGTAGCCTGGGAAGCTGAAGAGGGAGGGAGTGGAATCCAGACTAAAATGGAGATTTTCCCCTGCAGGGTTAAAATAAGGAATGAGTGAGATATCGTACTCCATGATATATGTGTCTACTGCATTAAATTTTTACTACGCTATTATCTAATCTAATTAAACTGCTACTCAACTGTGGAAAAATACACCAATAATAGCTGACATTCATATAGCACTTTAAGGTTCATGAAGTGCCTTCCATACATTATCTCATTTGATCCTATGAATAACCTTGTGAGGGCAGGCATTATGGGTATCCCCCCTTTACAGACAAAACTGGGCTCCAAGTGGTTTACGTGACTTGCCATGGTCAAGCAGCTGGTGTCAGAAGCAGATTTTGAACCCAGCTCTTCCTTCTTCCCAGTTTTGCATTCTTTCCATCACCCTATACTACTTCTATAAAAACAAAGCTGTGCCTTTTTTGTCTTCTCCATCTAGTTCAGGAGTTCTTGGCCTCTCTGGGAGTTCAATGTCCCGTCTCCCAGGCTCCTTCCATCTCTAACAGTCTATATCCTGTGGTTATGTTTAGTTATTTTATCCATAATTAATCAGTAAAGTTCTATTCTTTAATTCTACTGTGACTCAGTGGAATGAAGGGAAATATAGTTTTTCTTCTTTGCATGGGCCAGGAGAGCTAGAGGGCTATGGGTGCCCCAGAGGCCACAGGGAAGGGATGGTGACAACCAAGACAGAGCTATGGTTGCCCCAGGAAACAGGAGGATGGACCTCAGGGAATGTAGCCTGGGCTACAGGGAGTGACAAAAACAGATCTGTGCATAAGCAAGATTATTCAGATCAGGTATGAGGAAGATGACTTGGAGTGGAGAGACAGTGGAGGTGGGAAGACCTGTTGGGAGGCTATTGCAATAGACTGGATAATGAGGGCCTCCGGGAGGGTGGTGCCTGTGGAAACAAAGTGAAGGGAATGGATGCCAGAGGTGTTTTGGAGATAGCATTGACCTGGTAAATTTGGATATGAAAGGTGAAGGAAGAGAGAAGCAGCATAGCCCCAAGGTTCCAAACATGGAAAATGTAGTGAATGGGAGAGAAGTCAGCAGGAGATTAGAGTAGCCTGGTTCTGATCTGGCAGGCATTTGCTCCAGCAGAAATTGTGCCACCCAGAGATGCAGCATCTTTAATGTCCAAGCTGCTGCTGTGGCCCGATGTCGGGCTGCTGAGGAGTTTCTATAGAAATGAGGGCTGTGAAAGGATCTCATTAGGTTTCCTCACCTTTCAGTGATTGGTTAGGTGCCATTCTCTGGAAAGTATTTTGAGGTGCCATTTTGGTCTTTGTGGTGTGACCTTGGGCATGTCATTTTACATTTCTGGGCCTAGGTTTCATAGGACCATGGATACATTGCTGGAAAGGAGCTGTTAAAAGCATCTGCTTAAACCCTCCCACCACCACTGCCATTTTACAGATGGGGAAAAGGAAGCCCAAAGAGAAATTACTCTAGTCCTCTACTCAATCTAGTACTCTATTCAATTGATCAATTAGCCAATAAACAAGCAATTATTAAGTGCCTATTGTGTGCCAGGAATCGTGCTAAGCACAGGAGATGCAGATAAAAAGTACAAACAATCTTTGTCATCAAAGTACCAAAATAGGCGTATAAAAGATAAATGCAGAGTCCATACGAAGGAACCTTAGTGGAGAACAAACTGAGAGCTGTGGGGGTCGAAGGAAAGCCTTCTGGAGAAGATGTCAGATGAATTGAATCTTGGATGCCCTAAACTTCCAGGAGGTAGATGCAGCAAAGGATTGAGACCAAGCACAGGGGACAGTTGGGAGCAAAGCCATGTAGGTGGTAGATGAAGTGTTGTTGGTGAAGAACTAAAAGTAGGCCAGCAGGGCTGGATGGTAGATTGCTAGGAGAGAAGTAATGTGTAAAAAGACTGGAAACGTAGGAAGGGAGTAGGTGACAAAGAGCTTTAAGTGCCAAGCAGAGAGGTTTATGTTTTGGATCCTAGAGGGAACAGGGAGCCACTGAAGTTTATTGAGTGATCTAGCCAGACATGCCCGTTGGAAAATAATTTTGACAACTATGTGAAGGCCAATGGATTGGAGTCAGGAGAGATATGAAGCAAGTATACCAGTTATAAAGCTATGGAACTAGGGGCAGGTAGGTGACATGGTAGCTAGAGCACCGGCTCTGGAGTCAGGAAGATCTGAGTTCAAATTCGGCCTCAGACACTGCTAGCCGTGTGACCCTGGGCAAGTCATTTAACCCCAATTGCCTTCCAAAAGAAAGAAATCTATGGAAATAGTCCAGAAAGAGATCATATTGGCCTAACCTAGGGTGGTGGCAGCGTGAGTGGAGGGGAGGGAACACATGGAAGGGAAACTGGAGATACAAATGACTACATTTTGGCAAGTGATATAGGTTGAGTGAGAACTAGGGGACTAAGGGGGTGGGTCAAGAATGACACTGAGGAATCGTGGGACTGGAAGGAGAGTGGTGATCTGGGTGGTAATAGGGAAGTTTGGATGAAGGGAGGGTTTGGGGGTAAAGATAATTAACTCTGTTTTGGCCATGTTGAGTTTGAGCTATGGAAGATCTAACCATCAATTGATGAAATGGGACTGGACCTCAAAAGAGAGTCCGGGACTGAACCTAGGAAGCATCTATAAGGATAGGAAGAGAGGAAAGGAGAATTTATCAAGTGCCTAATATGTACTAGATAAATATTATCTCATTTGGTCCTCACAAGAATCCTGTGAGGTAGCCTCTATTACAGTGGAAGAAACTGAAGCAGAGAGAGGTTACATGACTTGCCTAGGGTCACCCAGTTAATCAGTGTCTGAGGATGAATTTGAACCCCTGTCTTCTTGACTCCAGACCCAGCACTTCATTCTCTGATGGCCCTGAGGTCACCAAGAATGAGAATGTATAGCATATAGAGAAAAGAGTTTGGGGAAGCACCAACAGTTAGTGAATGTGAGCTGGATGAAGACCCAACAAAGGAGACTGAGAAGGAATAGTCAGGCAGGCAGGAGGAGAACCATGAAAGAAAAATACCTGAAAACCCAGAGAGGAAAGAGTATCCAGGAGATGGTTAGTAGTACCTAATGCTACAAAGAAGTTATGCCACTGTTACAGAGGTCACAAGTAAACTGAAGGATGTTGGATTAAATAATCACCAATGTCCTTCCATCTGTGACATTTTTCGTTCTATGATTGTTAACACACGGATCCAGAGTCTCCTATACACAGGTACACACGCACACACACACACACACACACAGACAGACACACACCCCCTCACCCCTATGGTACCTTACCTCTAAGGACCACTAGATGGTGCCAGATCCTCAGACAATGGTGGCCCACAGAGAGTGGCTCTGTGTTCCTCTACCTCAAAGACACTGAGCAGCCAAAAAGAGTGGTGGGAATAATATTTATCTTTGGACATCTGACGCTAAGTTAGGTCAAGGCACTCCTGATGTTACTCTCTCCTCCCCTCCCCCCAATTCGGTATCATATCTTTCTCTTCCTCACAACACCCTTCCTTTTGCAAGATCTGCCTCATTTGGGTCTAGATGGCACCCTCCCTATTGGCCTGCATACAAGCCCATCGCCATGCTTGCTGCCCTATGTGCAAATGGGCACTAATGAATTAGGTCATTTATGCCCATTGGCATCTGAATTGGGCCCCTGTGATAGCTTTGCCCAATGCCCAAGAGAGTGTGGGCAGGGTTTGGGGCCACCTCCCTGGCTCTGCCCTGAAAGCCATTGACATTTGCTTAACCCATGCTATCCTAATGCCAACTGTGCTCCCCTTCATCTAATATTCTTTTAACATGAGTTCCTCCCAGAACGTCAGTGAATATCCCTCTCTAATCTCTTATGGCCCCAGTGTAGACATCAGCTTTGCCAGAATTTCTCCATATTGCCTCCCCACTGTCCCACATCTCCAGAGCCCTTTCAAAAGTGAACAGGACTTTAAGGCTGAGACCTGTTCATCTTGCTGGCCCAGGGCAAGGCGCCCTGCCCCAGGTTGGGCAGTGCGAGTGGCGTCAGTCCCACTCCATCACCTGGCAATCCTCATCAGCCAGCCATTGATAGGATCATAGGATCATAGGATCCTAGATTCCAGAGCTGGAAGGGATCTTAGAGGCCTTTCAACCCCTTCATTTAATAAATTAGGATACTGAGTCACAGAGAGGTTAAGGGAGTCTATAGGGTCCATCTCAACATACTATATTCACAGCTGGCCAGCTTGGCAATTCTCATGCCCCTGACTTCACATGCCCACTTTTGTGTCATTTGTACCTACTGCTCCCACTCTATTGAAAGCCCCTGCCCAGCCTTGATAGGGCAACCTTTTCCATATAAATTTGATTCAAAATTATTTATTAAATACCACTATGTTTCAGGCTCTGCACTAAAAACTGGTGATACGAAAGTGAAAAATTACAAAGTCCCTCAAAGAGCCTAAGTGAGAGCGCTCTCTCTCTCTCTCTCTCTCTCTCTCTCTCTCTCTCTCTCTCTCATAAAAGTCAGAGTTTGAGAGATGAAAGTGAGAGGCAAAGAGCCCAAAGACAATTTGAAGGAGAAATCCCCTTCAGCAGTAGGGACCGTGTCCATATCTCAAAGGGTCTTACCTGATCAAGCTCAACCTGGATGAGGATGCCCTATCAAAGCTGGCAAGGGCTTTCAGTGAGATAGTAGCAACTGGTGGGTACAAATGTCACATAAATGGGCATGTGTTATGGACAAGGAAAGGCACGGACACTGTCCTACAGGCTTATTCAATTTTGACGCTCTGTTCTGAGCCCACCACCCTGCCCAGTACCATTGTCCATCCTTTGTAAAAGTCCAGCTCCATTCCCAGATTCTTGGAGGCTGTGCCAACAGATCATAAACTTTGGCAGGTGTTACCAAATGCGAAAGGCTTTGAGTATAGGCTAGGCATGGACTGTCATTGACCCTACTCACTTCAGAGGCGCTTTCCACCAGCTGATGAATGTGTTCAGCCAGGAAAAGAAAGGTAAACAGATTGTGACCCTCCTCATTTAGAAGGATGAAATCACGGATCTTCAAAGTTCTAGCGAAGATTGAATTCTGGTCCCTAATTCTGCAGCCTGAGCCTCTTTCTGGGGAGTCATAAGTGCTCTGGAGGCTAAGTAGGAACACAGGGGTACTTCCAAAAACTGGGCTAGAAGGATACTTTAGCACAGAGGGGCAGCTAGATGGGAGCAGCTAGTAATAAAGGGGGGCTCTGTGCTAGACAGGATAGACTAGGTTTGGACCATCAGAGGACCTAAATATCCAGGTGCCTGCTTACTAGCCACCTGACTTTAGACATGTTACTCTTTTCTCTCTGGGCCTCGGTTTCTTCATCCGTAAACTTACAAGATATCTTCAATTTTTGTATCCAAGGATCCTTCCAATTTCCTCCTTAAGCCTTTGGAAGGCAGAATCTGAGACTGAATCCCATGTTGCCTCTTTTCTTAAGAGCCCTCCAGGAAAGCTGTCTGTACATTGCCTCTTACCCCCACCTCCCAGCGTCGGAGAGGGGGAGGGGGTTTTCGAATGCTCCCCTGTCAGTCCCTTTCCCCTCACACATACCGTACCACCCCCCCTCCGTCTTGTCCCAAAACTTTTCGTTATTTAGCTTCCCTACTCATCCGACTTCCCGGGAAGGGGGAACTGTGCCGCACCCTATGCCCTTCCCCTCCCCCATCGCCCCGGGCTCCCTTGGCGCCCGGTTGGCAGCAGAACAGAGGGCACCTCGAGCGGGTGGAAACTCGCCTCGCCACGGGCTTCGAGTGGCGGGCGATAGGCGCTGGGGGGACGCGGAGATAGACAGATACCGTTTCCACCCCCACTCTCCGCGCCCCCACTTTTCCCACGCAGCAGGGCGCCCCAGGGAAAGGGGATCAGTCCCTTGTCCCTCTGTCCTCACAGCTGAAGCATGTCTCTCTCCCTTTTCTGAACTGCTTCGCTCGCTTAAAAAGAGAGCGGTGAAGAAAGAGAGGAGAGGAGAGGAGGGGAGAGGACAGGAGGGGAGGGGAGGGGAGGGGAGAGGAGGGAAGGGGAGAGGAGAGGAGAGGAGAGGAGAGGAGAGGAGAGGAGAGGAGAGGAGAGGAGAGGAGAGGAGAGGAGAATCTCTAAGTATTTTAAAATTATTTCCTCCCAGTTGATATTTGGTTTAGCTCTTTCGGAAGAGACAGAGGGAGTCATGGAGCTCTCTTCTCATCTTTTTAAAAGGCTAGAAGTAGGGTTTCAAAACCTCTGCCACAGCCATCTCGCCCCCCGACCCCCCAACCCCTCCACGCTTCACAGAGATGCAAAACTAATGCCTAAGCCTCCCTCTACTCCCAACATTGGAGAGGAAACTGAAAGCCCCGCTGAGATGCAATTCCAAGAATAACCAGCAGGTGGCGAGGGTGGACTGCGTACTTCTGCGGCTTCCCCGCGCTGGGGCGTTGAGATGAAGAAAATGGGTTGAGGTGTGGGGGAGGGTTAGGTTGGGGGAGAGGGGAGTAAGAAGAGAATATGCCCAAGTATCATGGCTTCAGAACATCCCAGGGCCTCCTCCCCATATGGTGGAGTAGAGGGAGTCAAGCCTCTGCAAGTGTGAGGGAGCTGAGCGACACTGCGATGAGAAGAGGATGGACAGGAGGAAGAAGAGAGGACTCTTTAGCCGAGCAGGTGGTGGTAAGGATGGAGTTTGGGGCTTAGGTCGCAACTCTCAGCAAAATGATCTGAGAAAAGACCAAGAGATTTGTACACACACGCAGACAGGAATACGTGCAGATACACACACTGGTACCCACACTTGTGCCTACATCCCGATGCGCAAACTCCCGTGTATACGTGCAGCTCCACCCAGACGTATACACAAACCCCATACTCATTAACTTGCACCCAGTAACACAAGGTTCTTCAGTCTGGATGCCCACCTTCCATTTCACTCACAAATCACACATCACACACAAACACATACACATTTGTGCCCACATTCATGCACCATGCCCCTAAATACAAAGAGCTACCACCCACCCAAGCACTAACCAGAGGCAGACACAGACCACCATCGAGCATACACACTAATATATCTCTATACCTCCCGAGGCAAACCAGAAACAGGGATAACCCTACAGGCTTACTCTCCGTATTCCAGGTGTCCCCAAAGTGTTAGTATAGTTTTTAATTTAAATAGTTTAAAATTATTTGGGGACATCCTGTATATAAACACATTCCAGATTTCTAGTTTCTCTAGAAATGCCAGTAACAAACAAAATCAAATGTCTCGATATCTGCTCTCTCTCAAAAACACAAGTTAAGCACACCCCACCACCCTCTCTAACCCGTTCCTTTCCCTGATTTCCTCCAGTAGCATCTCTTACTCCAGTTATCTTTACCTTCAGAAACCCTATACCTCAGACACAACCTGTGTGACTTTGGGCAAGTCACTTAACCTACCCGAGCTTTAGTTTCCTCATCCGTAAAATGAGGGAGTTCGACTAGCTGGTCTTTGAGGTCTTTTCCAGCTCTACATCTATGATTCCGCGACCACACACCCCACACACTAGACATCCCACCTCCCCTCAAGAAGACGTTGCTCCGCATCCTCAGGATGACAAGAACCTAGAAGGTCCACCTGTCACCTAGAGCTTTGGTGGGCCCTCTGCCGGTTTTCTGTAGACCTCTCCCTCACATTTGGCTGCCTGCAATTTACACATGCATACATACTTGGTTGTAGATATCATACATGTAATCACATACATGTAAGCACGAAGACATGTGTACTCAAGCACAACACCTTAATTAACATCATACAGGGACTGTCTTCCCCGCCGCCGCCACACATGTATACACACGCACCAGAGCTAGGCCCACAATCAAGCCCACAGTCGGACAGAGGCACACGTGGTCACCTTCAGGAGCTCTTAGACCCCATTCCCCTGCCCACCCTTCCCCACCCTCCAGTTCCTTTTGATTGATCGCCACCCCCACCCCCCGCCGACATAACATTTCAGAGACACTTCAGGTTTATTTTGGGGGGGGGGGAGGCGTGAGACTGACTGGAGGAGGACTAAGGAGCGTGTGTATATATATGTTTAGGGTAACAACAAAGAGTGGGAGAGAGAGGCAGGGAGAGAGACTGAGAGAGGGAGACAGAAGTGTTTTGCCTTCAAGGCAATACTTCCAGCCAATCAGCGAGCAGCATCCACCCTCCCTGACTCCACAATTAAGCCCATAACCAGCCGGCCGGGCGGAGCTGGCAGCATTTGGCTTGAGACGCGGGACGAGAGAGGCACCTAACGCCGGTCGGAGCAGGCTATGATCTGAAAGCCCCCTAGGCCTCCTCCTCTCCCGGAGACCCGCGACATCGAGGCCCCCGCCTCCCCTCCCCTTCTACTCAGGACCCCCCCGCCTTTTTCCGCCTCTTCTCCTCCCCCGCGCTCGCTCGCCCCGGGTTGTAGCCACTTCGGGGGTGGCGCGGCGCCAGTCAGCCAGCAGCGATGAGTGGCTCTTTCGATCGCAAGCTCAGCAGCATCCTCACGGATATCTCCAGCTCTCTCAGCTGCCATGCTGGCTCCAAGGACTCCCCCACTCTGCCGGAGTCTTCTGTCACGGACCTGGGCTACTACAGCGCGCCACAGCACGACTACTACACGGGTCAACCTTATGGCCAGGCGGTGAATCCCTACGCCTACCACCATCAGTTCAATCTTAATGGGCTTGCAGGCACTGGCGCCTACTCGCCCAAATCGGAATATACCTATGGAGCCTCCTATCGGCAATACGGGGCTTACCGGGAGCAGCCGCTGCCAGCCCAAGATCCAGGTAAATGGGGATACGATCCAGAGGCTCGTATCCAAACTCCGAAGCGGATAAACTGCTCGGAGCTAGGAGCAGCCGCCTACTGCACGGTTGGCTGAAGGGGTGAGGGCGATAGGGATAGTTAAACAAGTGAAAAATGGTGGATGTTAGAGGGACCCTGGGATGAGCAGAGTGAAGTCACTCTGGAGATCGACTTGCTGCTTGTTCTGGGAGCCAAGGAAAGAAAAAAGTTAAGGCTGAGAGAAAGGACTGAAGAAGGGAGGACGGTGAGGGTTATGGGGCGGGGGGGAGAGCAGGGAGAGAGATTTATGAAATGAAGCGAATCATGGGGAGGAAAGAAAAAGAAAAAAAGAGGAATGAAAACGTGTAAGAAGATAGATGAGGGAAATGGAAAGAGAAGGAAAAGAGATCGAAAACGAAGAGAGAAGGCAATTAAAAGGGGAAAGGAGAAAGAAGCTGAGATGATGACAGAAAAGGAGAGATGTAGGGAAAGGGCAGAGAGTTGGGGCAGAGACAGAGCAAAACGAGAGGCTAGAACACAGAGCAGAAGAAGGTGAAAGAGACAGACGGTGAGATAGGGAAAGAAAGTGTCCGGAGTTTCCAAAAAGACAACAGAGAAGAGTGAGAGAGAAGGAAGATATTGTAAAACTAGTTATGGGCGAGCCCGAGAGACACCCAGCCACGGAGAGATTGCTCAGCTGGAGAGACACCCAGACGGGATGGGGAGCTCCGAGCTGTGGGCGGCCCCGGGACCCAGCCCAAGTCTGGAAACTCAGTCCTGCCTGGCCCCAGCCCTCACCGGAGCCCCAGCTCCCTCCCTCGGGTCCTCATTTTGCCCAGCCCCGGTGCACAGAGGCTCAGGAGCTGGGGAAATCCCGCAGGGGAAGAAGGGAGGGCAACCCACAAGGGGGAATTAGAGGAGGGTAGTGAGGGATCTCTGGAAGCTGACCCATGCTCCTCCCTCTCCTTACAGTGTCGGTGAAGGAGGAGCCGGAGCCGGAGGTCCGAATGGTGAATGGGAAGCCCAAGAAAGTCAGGAAGCCTCGCACCATCTACTCTAGTTACCAGCTGGCGGCCTTGCAGCGCCGCTTCCAGAAGGCCCAGTACCTGGCACTGCCGGAGAGGGCCGAGTTGGCTGCCCAGCTGGGCCTCACCCAGACCCAAGTAAGGCTTCCCTCCTTCCAGATCCCCATAGCTGTATCCCCTGCTTCCCCCATTTAAGACATTCCTGCTTTCTGATCTCTCGCCTTTGGGTGTCTCGCACCAAGAATTGGTGAGGGAGAGGGGGGTGCGTGCTATCTGTCTCTTTAAGATCTCAACTTATGAGATGCTGGTTTCCCCACTGTAGTCTGGCAGGAGAGAAAGGGGTACGGAAAGCAATTTAAGTATGGAAATCTATGGATAGCCCCTCTCGTTCTTAACTGCTGAGATGTGTGTCTGTCCTTGGGTTGGTGCTTTCATATTAGTATTAGAATGAGTGTTCATATTTGAGTATTGGCCATCTGAGTAATAGGTATGCATGAGTTTGACATGGAACAGAAACAGTGAGGGGGACTAACTCTGCTCCCCCCAGCAGACATTTCCATCCTCCCCTATTTGATCCAAGAATTCCTGATTGTTTACCTAATCAGGGTCCATTCCACGGCATCCCCTATATTGGACTATGCATGCATGGGTGTGCATATATCTATTGTGTGTGTGTGTGTGTGTGTGTGTGTGTGTAAGAGCGAAAACATGCCTATATACATATGTGTATCTGTATGTGTGTATTGAATGTATATAGTACCAATGTAGACATGTGTATGTTTATATATATATGAGTGTGTGTATCTAAATGTATATGAATATATATATATATACACACATGTATATTCTGCATCTGTATCTCTGCTGTGTCCCCAACACATTCTTGGTGAATCATAGAATTTTCATAGATTTAGAATTTGAAAGTTCATAGAAATCACGTGGTTCAACGGCCCTCATTTTGCAAATGAGGAAACTGAGACACAGAGAATGACATGACTTTCCCAAGGTCACATAGGTAGGTCGTAAATGACAAGGTGAGGATTTGAACTCAGTTCTTCTGACACTGCTTTTTGCCAGTGAACCACACTGTCACTGTACAGAAAGGGGAACCTCTAGCTCTAGGCCCCAGAAACACCTACCGCCACTTGACTGAGCTATGTCTCCCTTGCCCCTGAAAACCCAGGGCAGGAAGGAGAGACTGGTGGAAAAAGCAAGAAACCTGACCTGGTTCAGAGGCTGGGCTCCAAAGCCCCCTGCATAGTTGCGATGCCCCTCGAATAGGCCCCAAAGAGAACTGGGGACTATTCAGGGCCCTTCCCACCCTATCCTGGCAGCAGCACTGTGCCCCTGAGGGGAGGGTTGCGGGACGCCTGGCTCCCTCCTAGTGTTGACAGGTGGGACGCTGCGTGAGGCCCAGCCGCTGGGAATCTGGGTCACCCAGTGAGAGAGCTGAATCATTGTTTGTCAGTGTCACGGGGTGGGGAGCAGGAGCAGTGTTCGGGAGGGGGGATGCCTTAAGGGGAATTTGGGGAATCATTGTTCACCTGCTGCCTGAGGCTTGGAAGGATAGATAAGGGTCCCCAAGTCACCCCCCATGAATAATTCCTGAATCCCTCTGTGTATCCACATATTTGTGTTTGTGAGTGTGTGGTTGAATTTCTCTCAGTATGTGTTTGTATATGTTATTGTTTGTGCGTATATAGCTGGAGGGGGCGGTGTTTGTGCTTGTGGATGTATGTAGGTGTGTATTTATCTGTGTATCTCTGAGTATATATAGGTATTTGACATGAAAGAGAACATCACTATCCCAATGCACCCCCAATCCCTCCTGCCCATGTCCCGCCTCTTCTCAGCTCTGCACTAACTGATACTCCCTTTCTGTTCCAGGTGAAAATCTGGTTCCAGAACCGTAGGTCCAAGTTTAAGAAGCTCTACAAAAATGGGGAGGTACCCCTGGAGCATAGCCCTAACAACAGCGATTCCATGGCTTGCAACTCTCCCCCCTCTCCAGCCCTCTGGGACACCTCTTCCCACAGCACCTCAGCCCCAGCCCGGAGCCAGCTGCCCCCACCAATCCCCTATAGCGCCTCCCCCAGCTACCTGGACGACCCCACCAATTCCTGGTATCACACTCAGAACCTGAGCGGACCTCACTTACAGCAACCCCCTCCGCCTGCCACCCTGCATCACACTTCTCCTGGCCCCCCACCTAATAGTGGGGCTGTGTACTGAGGGTAACCCCTGTTCTGGGATCCTGGGGGAACCCAGACTCCCCACCCACTACCAACGAAGGACAACCCAGGACTGAGCCAGAGGAGCACCCGTCATGGCCGATACTCAGGAATCAGCAAGGAGTGGAAGGGGTAGGGAGAGGCCCCCCAATCTCCCTAGGCTATCCCCTTTCTTCAGGGATCTGGGTTCTTCCTGAACAACTTTATAGAAACCCTGGATTTCCCACACTGTTCCCTGCTGCCCCTGCCATGCTGTACCTGGCCCCCCAGATGTTGGGGCACGTTGTACTCAGCTGGAACAGTATCTTCCCCGGACGAATCCGGACAGGCTTTGGGAGGTTCCTGTCTTATAAGATTTGATACTTGCCTCATTTCTCTGGACTAGAGACTTTGGGGATGGAAGGCGGGAAGGGCAAGGTAGAGAGTGCTTGAAGGTATTGGCAAAGCTGTTGGGAGATTCTGGCTCATAGTCAGACCTTGCTCCTCCCTACCAGCCCTTGGAAAGACCATTTAATGAATTCCCTTGGTAAGAAGGCTAGAAGGAATGGGTGGAGGCTCTTTCTGTCCCTTCTGTCCTTCCCCACCTCCCTCAAACCCCATATTAGAATTGGGGGTTAAACCAAAGAAAAAACCCAGAGTGGGGAAAAGACTGATTATTTGTGGCCTTAAAGAAAGGAACTCGCTGAGTGGTTCTTTTTTTCTCTAGGACCCCAGACCCCTTCTCTGCTAGGGGTTCTTGAATAGACTTCCCCAGGGCTGTGTTTCTTGTTCAATGTACAGAACTTTGCACAACTTTGGTCTAAAAGCTGTTGAAAAATAGAAAACGAAGGGCATTGTTAAAAAATAGGACCAAACTCCCCTCTTGGGCATCTTCGCCTTCTCCTCCCACATTCCTACTTCATCTCTCCCTCCTCCAGTAAGTTGGTGATTTTTAGCCCCCAAACCTCAAGTCATGAAGAAAACCAGCCACCAAGAAAAAGTAACCGCCATCCCCTTCTGGGTGTCGGAGGAAACAAATTTCTCCCGGCTGAACTGGGTTGGAAAATGCCCAGCGAAAGGGAAGAGAAGGGGGATGGGATGGGAGGATGGCTGGCTCAGCTCCTTCCTCTTGGGCTGGGAGTACCTTGGGACTCTACATCCCCCCCAGGGACCCCAAAAGCCATCTCTCCTACTCTTACTGTGGTAAAACACCAAAGAAGCGGGGGAACCCAAATACTGTAGAGATGTATATGTATATACATATACATATATAATATTTTTTTAAGAGAGAGAAGCCACCTCCTTCTTGCTGTGGTTTCCTATTTATGTGCCTATTTCCTCCTGTACAAATCTTGCTGTGTGTAGAACTGAGAGAACAGGGTTGTTGGCGCCTGGTGGATTTTGGCTTGGTGTTGGGGCAGGGGTGGATGGGAAGGCAGGGAGATATGCGAGTCTCTGGGAATCCCACCCCAGGAGACAGCATGGCCCTGGCCAGCTCCCCCATCACTCCCCCCCCCCACCATACTACTCTCTCCTTTTCCTTTGTGCTTTCTTACTGGACCCATCTTTATATCTGATATTAATAAAAAAAAGTTGTACCTAAAGGCTCATGGCTTAGCCACTAGCCCACTGGAGGTTGGGAAGGAGGGATCTGGGGTTAAAACGGGGCTCACTTCCTTGGATTGCAGAGCTGATGGTCCCTGGCTTGAGGGGAAATGGGTCTTCTAGGGAAGGTAGCATGAGCATTAATAACGGGTAACTTTCCTGTGTATTTTCTGCCCACCATGTCAAAGCTGGTGAGTTGCCACCGGTGCTATTGAAAGCAAGGACCCTGGTGCTTGGATCTGGGCTCTTAAGTCCTTTCTTTGCTCTGGGGCTATACAGTGGTAGCAGTGGGGGAAGCTTCAGAAAGGACCTCAGTTCTGAGGCCAAAAATTTATTAAGATATAGAATTTAGAGCTGGAAGGGATTTTAAGATCATCTAGACCAGGAATTCTTAACCTTTTTTTGTATCACAGATGCCTTTAGTTGTCTGGTGAAATATTTGGACCCCTGGCTAGAAGATTAAAAAAAAATTATCATTGAAGAAATTGCTTGTTTTCAGCTAGAAGTTAGTGAAAAGGAAGATGTATTTTTTCCATCCAAATTCACAGCCCTCCAAGATCTATCCATGGGTCTGTGAGCCCCAAGTTAAGAATCTCTGCTGTAATCTTCACCCATTTTATAGATAAGAAAATTGAGAGGAGCAAAGGGCTGTTTCTAAGGTCACACAAGTAGCAGGTTCATGGAAGTAGTAAACAGAGCCTATGTTTGCCAATCTCCCTCTTCTCTCTGACCCGCCTCCCACCCTTCCCGTGTCAGGCCGATGCCCTGGGCAGGCAGGGCCCCAGGGACTCCACTCAGCGTGGCGTCCCCTGCCAGGCAGCTTGCCTCTGCTCTGCTGGCTACAGGGTCACCTGAGGGCTGCTCTTTGATCTCTGGCTCCTGACAGACATGCTTACACAGGCACTCCCCACCCCATTGTCCCCTCCCCCCCCTTATAGCCCCTCACCCTCTGCATCTTAAAGGGCTGGTATCTGGTTTAGCTGAGCATCCAGTTTGCGGGGAGGAAGGGAGGGTGCTAAAGACAGGGGTACCCTCTGCAGCTCCCTTCACCTCCTCCCTTGCTGGCAGGGACCCCAGGCAAATGGGACTTGGGCTGGGGATAGGGATGGTGACGGGAGATAAACAAACGACCTAATGTCTGAAGGCGGTGGGTTCTGTGTTTACCTTCCCCGGGAAAGAACCAAGCCCTGACTCAGAACCCTCTCTCCCTGCTTGAGCGACCAGGGCCAGTGCTGCTGGCCTCCCCACTTCCCACTTCTCAGTCTTCTGGGCTGGCTGGGTGCCCCGCTCCCTCCCCAACATAACCTCCACCCTCTTTAGCTCCCAACTCTGGGGCCTTTCAAAGGAAGCTGTGCAGCTGGGTGAAGAAGGCACTGAGTTCACCGGGCAGCTGGATGGGGGAGGACCAAGAGTCATGCACATGTACACATACATTCAACAACATCGCATCACACGGGCTCATGTGCCAAGAAACACAGCAATCTAGCTCTCCTGTGCAAACATGTAATGGGTCACAGAACCGTCTTACTGCTGTATGTACGCAAGAGGACAAACCAAGTAATTGGGACGTGTCAGATTCATTCACACCGGGCAGCTCACATGCTACCGCACACCCATAGAGATAAACACATACACACACACAGAAACACACACACACACAGAAAAAAACACCTAAAGCATTGCGCTAACAGAATCACACACATATCCCGAACACAGAAACACTCGAAAGAAAAAGCCGCAGAGTGCCAACAGATTTAGATGCAGAGACACACACATGTCATCATACACACAGATGTAGAAACACATGGACAAACACCCCAGATAAATGGCAGCATCCCACCAGTACAGAGAGATATTGATACATGAGCCACACATGGAAACAACAGCCTCCCATGTAGACATAGATGTACACACAAACCCCATGGAACACCATTATATTATACACACATACAGACACCTATAGAATTTTATGATCAGAAGGAACCTTTGAGGTCATCTCATCCAGCAAACACAAACAGACAAAGAGGCAGTCTTATTTCCCAGGCACACACCCTGCTTGTACATAGATAGGCAGCACTCGTGGAGGTCATTCAGATACATTTTGAAGGATTCAGAAATCCTGAGACAAGGCCTAGCAGGACCCTCCAGGAAGTGGTAGGAGGGAAGGAGGTCCCAAAGCCTCACCAGACTGGGTTGGCAAGGGTTAAAGTGGCAGCTGCCAGGCGGGGCTTGAGTGGAGCAGTTTGGTTTGAGGGCTGCGTGCAGGCGGGTGGGAGCAGCAGTGAGGCGGCAGGCGGGCAGACTTGCTGGAGACACTGCATTTTATTAGGGCTGGGCTGCCAGCAAAGGGAGGGAATGAAAAAAAAAAAGGCAGAAGGAAAGAAAGGAAAAGAAAGAAAGGAGGAGAGGGCGGGTAAGCAGCCTGCAGGATGAAAGGATGTTGTAAACTCCCTAATACCTCCCTGCTCATCCCAAGGCCCGCAGTCAGGCTGGATTAACAGCCCTGGTGACCTCCTGCTGGGGTCAACCCCACCCCATGACCTCCCTTTCCTCCTCCTCCTCCTCCTCCTCCTCCTTCTCCTCCTCCTCCTCCTCCTTCTCCTTCTACTCCTCCCTTCCCCCAAGCCTGCCTGACCAGCTTCTCTTCACCCCCCCCCCACCTTTCCACAAGCATCCTTATGGGGGTGGGGCAAGGGCACCAGGGAAAGACAGGGGTAGTGGGAAAGGGGCTGGACTAAGCTAGGATAAGGATGGGGGGACACTTCCCTGCTATAGAGACTGGCAGGAGGCCAGAATTGAGGAGGGTGGGGCAGCCATTGGCAAATGCCCCTGGGATGGTGAGGAGGCCAGTGGGATGAATGCCCAGTTCCCCAGACCTGGCCCCCCTGGGCCACACCTGTTGCCTCCTACCATGTTCAGAGGACTAGTCCAGCTGCCACAGGGAGCCCCTCTCCTCCACCTCTTTAGGTAATGCTTGGGAGAGAGAGAGGGAGTACCTCTAGTACTAGGATATCACAGAAGTTGGAAAGGATCTCAGTGTGGCCATCCAGTTCAAACTCTTACTAGAAGAAAAAACATGCCACCCTGTCTGCCCCCCCCCCCCGCCCAGCATAGCCAATAAGTGGTCAGCTAGGTTCAGTGTCCTGTGGCATTGGCACATCCTTCACTTCAGTACAGAGATCCCCTCCCCTCCATACTACACCCTCATCAAGGCTGAGCTACCCTCCCTCAATCTATCTCTCCTGGTACCATATCTGGGTATCCAAGTTGCTGCTGTTCTTTCTCCTGCAATGTACACAGTCCTTCCCAGTAGATTGCCAGGGAGTCACCTTTCATTTCCTCCATTATATCCCCCTGCTTAGCACAGTGCCTAGCACATAGTAGGTGCTTAATAAATATTTATTGAATGATTGAATCAACCTTAATTCCCCACTTATCACATACTATGGAAAGAGTCTTGGACTTGGAGTCAAGAAAACCAGGTCCAAATCCCAGCTCCTCCACTGTGTGACCTTGGGAAAGTCATTTGCCCTTTCTGGGCCTCAGTTTCCTCAAGTAAAATGAAGGGTTTGGATTTGAAGACCTCTAAGTTCTCTTCTAGCTCTAAATCTATGATTACATAATTCCATAAGCCTTTAAATCTGTACCACAGAGAAAGAGAGAGAACCATGGTCTTGGAGACTACCCTGGGTCCAATGGGGACAGAAACCTGGGAAGAGATTTTCCTGAGGGCAAGTT
This sequence comes from Phalanger gymnotis, assembly GCA_028646595.1. Classification (NCBI taxonomy): domain Eukaryota; kingdom Metazoa; phylum Chordata; class Mammalia; order Diprotodontia; family Phalangeridae; genus Phalanger; species Phalanger gymnotis. Next base: position 186,048,282 of record CM053626.1, read on the forward strand.
CAAGGAGGCTCTTTTTTAATAGCCCCACTCCTCTTATTGTCATCTCCCCCTCCCCATTTTGTTCTAACTACCAACTCAATTTGGGCTTTGGATTCAAATATAGGGCTCAGCAGGACTCTGGCTATAAAAGATGAATTGGTCTGACATAAAAAAATACACTCCTCACCAATTTGGGTTCAATGGCCAGGCCCCTGGGAGGGGAGAGAATGGACTGAGGGTTCCTAAATCTGTCAGCTGAGAAAGGATGATCCCTAGAGCTCTTGAAGTTGGCCTGACCCCTTCAATTGCACTATAACAGACTTTAATTCTCCCCTTCCCCAGCAGGGATGAGATGGTCTCCAAAAACCTCAGTTTGATAGTTTTTAACCCTTCAGCTGGAAATAGGGGAGCCCTTTAAAATTCCAGGCCTCAAAGTTAGATAGTCCCTAACTCGTCAATCAGCACAGTATCTAGCTCCTTTGTGGCAAGCTTCTACCTAACGTTGGCAACTGAGAATGCCACATCATTGAATCTCTCCCAAGCAGATAGTCCCTAACTCCCTTCCATATTGCCCTCATTTCCCTGCGGGAGGGCCCACAGAGGGCTGGGTGAACCCAGGGGTAAGTGATACTCTTGGCCTTTACAGGACCCTGGCATTACTGCCAAGCAAAGCCCACTAGTAGATGGGTTCTCAGTCTCCATGCATCAAAGTGGTCTTGTGGATCTCCTCCTCTTTTTAAACCTCAGCATCCACCCTCCCATCATCCCTCCCATAACATGTAGCATGACAATGCCCTGAGCTATCCTCTGACTTGGGCTGGGGCTCTGGGCTGAAACCATCAGTTCTCGTTTTTTGGGAACTTGGAAGCTGGGACTCGGACCCTCAGTTCACTCCTTATCCCAGGGCTCTAGCCCTGGCTAGTTGTGTCAGTCCAAGTTGCATCAACCTGCCCCTGGGGGAGTTTGGCATCTGTGGGGGGTGGGGAGCCCCTACCAGCACTCTGGCCTCTGTTTTCTCATCTCTAATTACACTGCACTAATCATCTTAATAGGCTGTTTACTAACTACCAGGAAAGCCTAGGATCCAGAGACACAAAAGCCAGGAGTGCTAAGAGATCAGTTTTACCAGCCTCAGGGAGGCTAGGGGGCAAAGGAGGCATTGGGAATTTACCCTGACCTAGAGGAAATGGCATGAGGTAAGGGTGGGACTCAGATCTGAGGGGGTAGCCAGACAAATGTGGGCACTGAGTGAGACAAGCACACTTGCCTTGTGCTGTCCCATCATGCCTCAGGTATGGGTAATTCGGAGTGCCTGGACCCAAGTCATCTCTGCCCATGGTGTCCCAAGCCCCCTTCCCCTGGGAATCTGCATGATCAGCAGAGGCAGGGTGCTGGAGGTGGGGTGGGATGAGAGCTTTAGGACTAAGGTCAGTGATTTGGGGTTAAGAGGGACTGGTTGGGAGCCTGGGATGGGAATCCCTGAGGAACTCTGAAGCCATGATTATACCTGACATTCAGATGGCACATGAAAGATAACAACATTTATATGGCACATATATCATTGAGAGTCAGGATGGCATAATGCTGAGAAGGCTGACCTCAAAGTTAGGAAAACCTGGGTTCATGTCCTACTTCTGACACATACTCCTTACATGACCCTGGGTGAGTCACCTAAAACTCTTTTCCATTTCCAAGGCAACTTTTTAAAACTGTAAATTACAGAAGAGTTACTGATCTGCATTGGTGGAGAAAAGTTTCCACATGGTGAATTCCCTTGACTGAAAAAATCAAGGAAGGGAAAAAAGGGAGGAAAAGTATCATTGACCCACTTTTCAGATGAGAAAACTCAAGTATAGGAAAGTAAAGTGACCTTTCCAAGATCATAAGCTCATAAATTTTAAACTGGAAGGGGTGGGCCCAATCTCTTTAATTTACAGATGAGGAAACTAAGGCTAAGAAAGGTTAGGTGACTTACCCAGGGTCTTACAGATGGTAATTATCAGAATTGGGATTTGAACCCGGAGCTCAAGGATCTAAAACTCAGTGCTTTTCTTATTTCAACACACGGTGGGAGTTGTTAGAAGGAAAGATTCCTGGATCTCCATGCCACTTTGAAACAGATCTCTCTCTTGGCATTAGGGCTTCTCCTCTTCCCTTGAATCAGGCATTTTAGGGAGAAGAGCATGAGTGATGTCCACAAACACACATGAAAATTGCTTTGGGATTAGAGTAGTGTTCCAAGTGTGAGCAGGACTGGTCATAGTGGCCAGGATTGTGATATTGGAGCAAGGGAAGCTGGAGACCCCCACCAAGAGATCCCCAACAATTACCAGCTGAAGGAAAGGGAAAAAGGAATAAACAAAACCAGGTAGGCACAAGAGAATCTAAATTTAGAGCTAGAAGGAACACTGGAAATCATCAAGTGCAATCCCCCTCATTCTTCAGATGAAAAGTGGAGTCCAAGAAAGTAGAAGTCATTTGCCCAAGGTGACATAGAGCCTGAACTGGAGTCAAGATTTAAATTCAGGTCTTCTGACTCCAAACCCAGTACTTTTTAATGCTGCTCCTTGCCAGAGAATAAAATCCACTTATGTTCTAAAAGCATGGGCTCCCCAAAGGAAGACTTAGGGAGTCAGTCAACAGCTTCTCTCCAGACTCTGGATTGAGCACCCCTTGAGCACCCCTGTATGAAGTCTGGAAATGAAGGAAGGAAGGGAGAGAGGAAGGAAGGAAGGAAGGAAGGAAGGAAGGAAGGAAGGAAGGAAGGAAGGAAGGAAGGAAGGAAGGAAGGAAGGAAGGAAGGAGGAAGGGAGGGAGGTAAGGAGGGAAGAAGGGAAGGAAGGAAAGAAGGAAGAGAGGAAGGCAGGGAGGGAGTGAGGGAAGGAAGGAGGAGAAAGGATGGGAGGGAGGAAAGAAGGGAGGGAAAAAGGAAGGGAAAGAGGAAGGGAGGAGAAAGGGAAGGAGAGATCAAGTGAGGAAGGAAGGAAAGAAGGGAAGGAGAAAGTAGGAAGGGAAAAAGAAGTGAGGGAGAAGGAAGGAAAATGCATTTATGAAGGGCTTACTATGTGCAAAACATTCTGCTAAGCACTGGGGATATAAAAGAAAGGTGAGACAGCCCCTGTCTTCAAGGGGCTCACATTCAGACTGAGGAGACAACACATCTAGACAGTTTCAGCTGCAAGTCAGATGGACAGGTCCCATGATCCTTGAGGTGCCTCAGCAAGTGGGGGAGCATTCAGTTGAAAGAGGGGCTATGGCCCTGTCTCTAGGAAAACTCCCACTCTGAAGGAGGAGACAGGATATAGACTTGGGGAACAGAGAGCAAGGCATATGAACAAATGAATAGGGTTAGTATGGACCTGTGCAGAGGTACAGGGGAGGGGGCTTAGATGAGAAAGGAGGAAAGACCTGAAAGGAAGGTTAGACTGGCAGAAGGGCCAAAGTGGAAGAGCCTCAGAAGAGGGGACAAGAGTGCCCAGATTCTTGTTCCCCCACCCCCCGGGGCAACTTCATTTGGGATTTGCAAAATGTGCTGACTAAGCGGGAGAACTAAGACTCCACCCTGAGGGATTAGCTGGGGCTGGGGAGGTGGGGGGAACATTGGGGTGGGGAGGGGGGAAGGCCATTCTCCCACTCACTGTAAGTTCACATTGCACCTGGCAAACAGCACCATGCCCTGCCCAACATGCCAAGGGCACACAGCCATAGCATGCAATGTGTGTGGCACCCCTTCCACACCCCACCTCCCAGCCCTCCCAAGGACCAGAGTTAGTGCTTTCCTGAGCAAGTAAGACAATGGCCCAGAAGGATTAAAGTGACTTGCCTCAGGTGGCAGAGTGATGGGGAATGGAGTAAGGCGAGATTTAGGGAGGTGGGGTCACTGGAAGTATGGGGTTAGGGATCAGAGGTGGAGAGAAAGGAGTTCGGAGAATCAGCTCTCAAAGGTCTGAATCTTATGATCTTGTGTCAAAGGCTTTGACCCACATTAGAGGCTATAATAATGATAACAGTCACAACAACATTAAGCCGTTTACATTTATATGGCACGTTAAGGTTTGGAAAACCATTTCCATGCATTATCTCCTTTGACCCTCACCACAACCCTTCGAGATAGGTGTTATTGTCATTTCCATTCTACAGATGAGGGTCAGAAAAGTTGAGTAACTTGTCCATGGTCACTGAGCTTGCAAGAGTCCTAGGAAGGACTCAAACCCAGTTCTTCTGATCTCCAAATTCAGCTCTCCATCCCTATCCAGGGGTAGGGAATCTGTGGCCTGCACTTGAGGATCTAGACAGTCAAGTGTGACCTCAAGGCTGCAGGTTCCACAAATCTGAGTATGCTCTGGTGGTTCTCAGATGGCAGGAAAAGAAAAGATTTGGAATAGGGTGGCTAGACAAAGATGGGGATGGAAAAACGTTGAGGGAGGAAGGTATACCTTCCTTCTGTCTAATCAGGCCTCAAATGTGGGTAATTCCAAGTCCTTAGATGCATGTCATCTATGCAGAGGGTTTCTTAGACCTTATTTGACTGTTCCCTTGTCCCCCAGGGAAATCCTCCTCTAACCTGAACTAGCCCCACGTGGACATATGCAACTCTCTACAGAGAGATACCTAACAACCACATGGAGGGAAGTGGGGTGTGGGAGTGGGGAGACAGAGAGAGACAGAGATAGCAAGAGATAAAAGACAGACAGAAAGATGGGGAAGGAGGGAGGGAGGGAGAAAGAGAAAGAGAGAGAGAGAGAGAGAGAGAGAGAGAGAAAGAAAAAGAGAGAGAGAGAGAGAGAGAGAGAGAGAGAGAGAGGAGAGTTGAGGGAATGAGGGAGGGGAACGAGATGGAATAATAGAGGAAAATAGAGCAGAGAAAGAGAAAAAGAGAGAAGTACAAAACAGAATGGGAAATTGGAACACTTCTGCCACTCACTGCCCTTCTTGGGTCTTCAGTCTTCCTTCTTTGTATAATGAGAGGATTGGGTTAATAATTTCTAAATTTGCCTTTCAGCTCTGGCATTCTATATTTTGTAATTCTAGGAGACAGGAAGAGGTGTGTAGTAAGAAAAAAAGGCAGGATTTGAGAGGGTTTGAAAGAGGAGGAGTAGGAGCTAAACCCCTTAGAATTCAATCACAAGGTGTTCTGTAATACTAATGTTCTTTAAGTAATAATGAAGGGAATGGTTTCAGAAACCCTTAGGAAGTCTTGTATAAACTGATGCAGAGTGAAGTGAGCAAAACCAGGAGGACAATTTACACAGTAAGGCAATGTGTAAAGGTAATCAACTTTGAAAGACTTAGTGATGTAAAACAAAATAAATTAATACAATATTCATTTTTTTAAAAGAATTCAATCCTAACAGATGAAAAGAGCTTGTCTATGGAGCCAGAATACCAGGATTTGAATATGTGTCTGCTACTAAATAGATGTGTGACCTTGAAAATAATTTCATTGCTGGGCCTCAGTTTCCCTATCAGTAAAATGACAGAGTTGGACTAGATAATGTATCAGATCTTTTTTCTGCTGCTCACATTGTCTTCCCTAAAAGACTGTAAGCTCCTTTATATCTGAGAGGGTTTCCTTTTTTCTTTGGATATTCCTAGTGCCTGTGGCTGAGCAGGTTATTTTAAAATACTTACTAAAAATAAATTAGTTAATTAAAAAAATAAAATAAAAATGCTTATTAACAGATTAACTGCTGAATGCTAGTAGTAAATCCTATGGCCCTGAGTCTTTTGCAAGGAGGCTCCCACCATCTGAAACATCACTAAACCAATCCACTCTAAGAACATCAGAGTAGTCAAGTAATTAGAAGATAAGAACTTTGGGATGATAGCTTAGTGGTTAGGGGTATGTCAATGATGGGAGGGAAGGGTGTTATTGATAGGATCATCCCCTTATCCTTAAGAAGTGTGTTCACTGTCTGACATCCATCATACCAGAACTGACCTCCTTGTCTCAGTGCAACTACCTCCAGGCTCCCACCGTTCCCTACTTATACTCCTTGTGGGAAAACTAAGGAAGGAACAGGGCACATGAGACTGGGGTGAGAGGGTGTGTCTGGAGACAGCTTGGGGAACACCCAATATGTGGGTGACATTGTTTGAGAGGCTAGCTCCACCATCTAAGACATCACTAAACGAGACCCAGTCTGAGAGCAAGAACTCTGGGATTCCTGAATGGGGCAGGAAGTTGGATATAATGACTTATAAGATCCCCCTACCTCTGAGAGTCCACATGACAAGTCAGAAACAGGACTCTCTCTATTCAGAATCCCAACCACTCAGAACGCATTCCATATGCTCTCTGGAATGTTGCTTTTTTCCATGATGGCCAGGATGGTTACATACCCATGTATACACACATGACATGTGAAAATACAGGTATAGAAAATAATCCTCCCACAAAGACCCATATATAGACATATACTCACAAACAGCCACACAAATGCATAAACATGTGAACATATGCACTCATACCTGTACATGTACATAACCTCCTGTGGTAGTAAATACAAGCCCAGTGGACCCCTCAGTGGGCCCAAACCTAGAAATCCAAGGATATTAAAAAACCCCAGAACAGGAGGCTCCTCCCACTTTTTTGTGTAAGGTATGGTAAGGGCCATTTGGTAGTCGAGCAAAGCCTATGGACCTCTTTTCAGAATAATGTTTTTTTTTTTAATAGTATGTTGTGTTTTTCCAATTGTATGTAAAGACAATTTTTAGCACAGAATGTTTTAAATGTGTAAAATAAAATACATAAGCTTACAAAGGTAACTAATTATGTCAAAATATAATTATCAACATTTATTTAAAAGACTGATGGTGCAGTCCTGGAATCAGGAAGACCTGAGTTCAAATATGCCCTCAGACACTTACTAGCTGTATGACCCTAGGCAAGTCACTTAACCCTGTTTGCTTCACTTTCCCCGACTGTCCAATGAACTGGAGAAGGAAATGGCAAACCACTCAAGTATCTTTACCAGGAAAACCCCAAATGGGGTCATAGTCAGACATGACTGAAGTGACTGAACAGCAACAACAAAAACATAAATTCAAGGACCCTAGGTTAAGAACCCCTGATGCAGAAGAAAGCAGAGGCAAAGGTGAGAACCATCCTATGAATCACCTGCCCTTACTTCATGGATTATCAGGCACAGAAAGGCATTGTGGTACAGTGGATAGGGAACTGGCCTTAGATACAGGAAGAGCTCTGACACATACTGGATAGAACTCTAGATAAATTTCAGATTATAAAGTGAAGAGGAGATGCTGAGCTGCTCACATAGAGGGAGCTCCCTATCTATAGGTTCCTAACCCTACTGGGCATAGCCTAAGAGGCCTGGCTCTTGCCTTAGGGAGCCACACAGCCAAAGTCACAGACACATGTATAAAGAACAAACTGACAATGAAATAAAGATTTTAAACAGTAGATTCTGTTTACCTTCTGTGTTCAACATTTGGGAAATATATAGGGGCACAGAGGAAGGGAAGGGGTACCCACAGTCAGATTGGGTGGGACCTGGAGGCAACAGGCTGCACTCAATCCAAGAGGGCTTCCTGGAGGAGAATTCAGGTATTTGTTTGTGATATAGGGAGTGGGGTGCACAATGGCGCCCCTTTCATTTCTCAGGTAATATCAGAGGCACAGAGGCAGAGGGCTGATCTTCCTGGGGGATGAGCTCCTATGGACAGTCACCCTAGTGGAGGACAAGGAGAAGAGAAGGGGAAAAGGAAGAATTTTAGGGCAAGCCAAATTGTCAGTGACCACTTGTCTAGATCCCCTTGCACTGTGGAGTGCAACAGGAAAGAACTGGAGAGAGGTGCCTTGGTAACTCCCCCCTAGTCTGAGTTTCTCTGGGATCTGTTGGGGCAAAGAATTCCCCAGCACCAGGCCTGGGAGGAGAGGTTTGTGGCAGGCCTTAGCTTGCAGAGACCAGTGAGGAGGCAGCTCAGGCCAGAGTGGTCTGATAGGTATAAGTCATGGTGGGGGCTGGGGTGGGGGAGCCCTGAAGGGAGAGGAAGGAGTCCAAGGATTAGGGTATGACTGCTTCCCCCCCTGTCCTTCTCACTCTGCTGCCACTTAGGACAGAGAACTCACTAAAGCCAACGCTCTGCCGGCTCCCTGGTCTCACGGCACTTAATGAAAATGACCATTGTGTATGGTCATCAATCCTGGGAGGAAAAGGGAGAAGTTATAGTGAAGATGTGATGACTACCAACTGAGAAGACAGCTGGGCACAGCAGAAAGAGCTCTGCCTCCAGAACTCAAGGACCTGGGTTCAAGTCCTATAACACAAGCAAGTCATTCGCCTCCCTGGGCCTCTGTAAAAATAGAGGATTGGACTAAATGGCCCTTTCACATCTACTCTCAGAAGAAAATTAGAAAACCTGGTGTAGTTTTGGGAAATTGGACTGTCAAAAAGAAGTCATGGGGACTCTAGGCTGAAGTAACTGGTGCATACATTTGCTCCCTTGTTTGTGTAGCTGTCCCATCCTCCCAATAGCCTAGGGAGAAAAAGGAAGCTCTTTGAGGGTAGGGGCTAGGTTGTCTTTTCCTTTTTCTATCTATACTACTATTGTACTATAAATAGTGCAACTACTATATTACTACTACTATAGAGCCTTGCATATAGTAGGTGCTTAATAATTGCTTGTCAAAATGTTAAATATATGCTGAATGACTAGGGTCATGGTTGGGGGAGTGGGGCAGGTGCGTATAGAATTCCCTACTCTTTCAGAAAAGTTCTTCTTTAGGTCTCACTTTCGTTTCAGCCAAAACCTCCCAAAACTGTCAACTCTAACTTGGTTCTGCCCTGGTAGAAAAGTCACCTGAGTATCCGTGTAGAGGACAGAGACAAAAGATCTACCTAGCCAAAGAGCTAACCATCTTTCTGTTCCAGGGGGTCCAACATTTGAAATTCCTAGGACAACATCTGGAATCCTGAGCAGTAAGAAGCAGGTAGGGTTTTGGACATTGCCTTTCCCCCAAACACACCCTACAGCAGCCCCACAATGCCATATCATGAGGGCAGAATAGGCTGGAGTAGGAGGCAGACAAAGTGAGGTAAATTTGGCCAGAGCTGCTTCTCACAGCTTCTCTTCTCCTTTTCTTAGAAAAGCCAGTCCTGTCCCCCACTCTCACCCCACCCTTTAGTCTCCAGCTCCTATTTCCCTCTGAAAATGTAGCTCCCAGGGAGGCCTATGGAAATGAGCAAAAATACCATTTTAGGGGAAACTGCGCAGGAGCTAGAAAGGATACCAGTCTCTTAGAGCTCTGGTTTGGGATTTGAAATTGGTGTCTTAATTGGGCCTATTAAGCTGAGACCCTGTGGATAGAGTCTAGGGCTGGAAGAGAAGTAGGCCCAGGCAGAGGCAGACTAGGGCTCTTGCTCAGGGAGACAGCTAACATGGGCCTTGTGGAACAAAGGAACCAAACTCTTAATAAAATTAGTGGCTTTCTGAGGCCACTCAGCTGCCCTCCCCTGCTGTTCACCAGGAAAATATTCTCATAGCAATTCCAGAGCCAGGGAAGGGAGGGCCAGTTGATATATGTATGTAAGAATCTATGTGAGTATGGTTCTGTGTGTTTATGTGTACGTGTGTCTTTGATCATATATTTGGCTCTTCATGTGTGTTTTTTTCCATGTTTATCTTCATTTGCATCTCTATGTGAAGATATGAAAGGGAGAGAGAGAGAGTGTGTGTATGTATGTGAGTGTGTGTGTGTGTGTGTGTGTGTGTGTGTGTGTGATTTGAGGTTTGGGGCTGCTTTTCTTTTTTTAAGAAACCAAATTTGGCAGGCAGGGAAAGGGGGAAGGGGAGACATTGGGAAGCTCTTGGTTTCCGGTTCCAGTCTTTTTCCATCTTAAGAATAGGAACGGTAGTAGTCACACTTGGGGGCTTGCTGCTGGAATCTCACCCTTTCCCTCATGTCACTGAAGCCCCCAAACTCAGGCTCAGACCTATAGCTCTAGACAAGGAAGGTGGGGAGGGAATTAGGAAGGTGGGGGGAGCTCCCAGACAAGGCTAACCAAGCTGTGCCAGGTCAGTTGGAATTTGAGAATCTTACCCTCCCTCCTGCCATCCCTCATTGGAAAAGAGAGGGACGGATTTTTCTCTAAGGACCTTGGGCTATATTGCCTTGAAGCCTGGAGCAGGGGTGTGGAGGGTCCTGCCCCATTTTTTTCTTACCTGGCCCTTCCCCATACATACATTCTGTCCCCTGGGCTGACCTGAGGAGGCCCAGCTGCTTAGTGAGGTCTGGCACAATTCCTCCACCCTCCTCTTACCTTGGGGCTAACCTCTCAAGATGGGAGAGCCTCAGGTCCCATTTGGCTCCTCCTCTTTGGGTAAGGGAAAAACTGATGGAAGAGCAGAGTCCAGGACCCTAGATTTGGTGTCAGGTGCCCTAAGCTAACATCCAGGCTGTCCTCTATGCCTCATCTCCTTAACTGAGAAAGAGGTAACAAATAATGCATCAGAGAGTATAATTGCATTCGAAGTTAAAAGACCTGAGTTAAAATTTGGATTGTGCCACTCACTGGTTACCTGTGTGACCTTGAGCAAATCACTTAGGTGTGCAAATCCTGGTCTTGGTTTCTGTATCTGTAAAATGCAGGAGTTGTAATGGATCAGGAATCCTTAACCTCTTTTGTATCATAGACCCCTTTGACAGTCTGGGGACTGTCTGCAGTCCCTTCTTATAATAATGTTTTTAAATGCATAAAATAAAATACATGTAATACAGACTATATTGAAATGTAGTTATCAAAATGTGTCATTTTTTTAATTTATCAACTCCAGGTTAAGAATCCTGGATTAGATCATCTCTAGGGTGCCTTCTACCTCTAAATTCTATTCACTGACTGGATCTTTGGGGAGTGGGGGTAGAAGGAAGAGGAGAAATGGAGGGAAGAGAGGGAGCTTCCACCTCTGAGAGGGGGAGTAGGGTATTTCTGTCCCTCAGTTCCTGCTCAATAGCTCTTAGCAAGACAGAGCCAGCACCCTCTGTCTTCTGGAACCACGGAAAACTTGGTCCACGAAGAGAAAAGGTAAAGAATGGAGAGGGAAAAGGAAGCTAGGAGAGAGAGAAGAGGAGAAACAAAGAAACAAAGACCAAGAATGAGATAGTTGGAAAAAGACTGAAAGAAAGGAGAGGGAGAGAAAGAGAATGAAACTGCAATTTTTTTTTTTTAAGAATGGATTTTTTTTTTAATATAGTGATGGGTGAAAAAGGCCTATCAGGACCTGAGGCAGGGTTTTCGTTTTGGCCAGGGAATCCAAATGGAACAATTAAATTCAAACAAAAAGCATTATCATTTATTAGGTACAGAGATAGGCAACAGGGCATACTGGAGAAAGGGTTGACCTTGGAATCAAGCAGATCTGAGGCCTGCTTCTGGACACATTCTGACTATGTGACCCCAACAAGTCACTTAACCTCTCACTGCCTCCAGGCAGCAGCTCCAAGATTTTAACTTGTACAACAAGTGCGGATCTGCATTGGTAAACAGTTTTCCTCGCCAAGATTTCTCTAGACCAATGAAATCGCAGATCTAGTAAGGGGGGGAAAAAGCATACAGGGAACAAGAGATATAAAGATCAGTAAGTTGGTATCTTCCTTCATGACACTTACAATCTAACAGACATGTACACAAATAGGAATGATATATTCTGCAAAACAGATATAAATACAAAGGAGGGGCCCAAAAGACATTTGAGTGAGAAGAAATCACTTCTGATGGGGTGGGAATGGGAGAACCAGGGAAGGGCTGGGGAAATCAGTGAAAGCTGAGGAGGAGAGAGGAATCTCAGTCAGTTCTTAAGAAAAGCAAAGGAAGGAGGGGTTGATTCTAGACATAAGCGGGTAGAACAAGCCAAGGCACAGAGATAGGAGTGGACAGGGTGAGAAAAGAGGATGGGAAGTAGTTCAACTTGGAAAAAGCACAGAACCATATCAGGGTAGCAGTATGATATGAGGCCAGAAAGGCAGGTTGGTGCCAGGCTTGGGGGCTAAGCTCCAAAAGATCTCACTCATTTGACTTCAAATTCAGTTTTCTCACCATGAAACTGAGTTTATTTATTCCTTTCTGTAGGGGAAGGGAGGCACAGGGGAGGGGGAAGACAACCTGGATCAAAGGTGAGCAGGGCATTGAATGCCAGGATTAAGAGCTGGCACTTGATTCAGTAGACAATGGGAAGCCACAGAAGGCATTTGATCAGAGGAGTGCAGTGATCTAATTTGTGCTTTAGGAAGATTCTTTTGGCTGCTTCCCATGGATTGGGCAGGAGGAAAGAGGAAGACAAATTAAGAGCCAGTTTTAATAGTTTAGAGAAAAAGTGACTACAGCTTGAACTAGGATGGTGGAGAGGGGAGTAAAACTTAGGGGGTATGTGGTTGTTCAGTTTTGTGGAGCTGCTTTCTCCCTTTCTTTCTTTCTTTCTTTCTTTCTTTCTTTCTTTCTTTTTCTTTTCTTTTCTTTTCTTTTCTTTTCTTTCTTCACTTTTCTTTCTTTTTCTCTTTTCTTTCTTCCTTTCTTTCTTTCCTTCTTATCTTTTCTTTCTTTCTTTCTTTTTTTAACTCTGTCATGAGGGATGGCTCACTGGAAAAGGGAAGAGATGAGATGTTCAGAAATAAGGGTGATAAAACTATATCAATATAAATTTTAAAGAAAATCAAAGGAGAGATTTGAAAGCTATAAAGGTGGAATTAACAAGATGTTGGTAGTTGATGAGGAAGAGAGAAGAATCAAGGAGGAACCCAGAATTTGAGCCTGGATGGTTGGGAGGATAGATGGTGATGCCATTTTCAGAAATAAGGTTTAGCAAGAGGAGCAGGTTTGGAGAGGAAGACTAGACTGTTGAACTTGAGGTGCTCATGGGAGAGTCACCCACTGATCAGTTAAAAAAGTGGGTCTGGAGATTTTGGAGTTATCTACATAGAGGTAATTGAATCCATGGAAGTAGATGAGATAGTCAAGGGTGATGGGGGAGAAAAGTTACATGTAGGGGACTCTCACACGTAGAGTAAGAGCAACCAGGGAGGGGGACAGAGGAGGAGGCTGTCAGAGAGCTAGCAGCAGAAGCATGAGAGAAAGTGTTATTAACTAGGGGTACGGAGGAGGTTGACCCAGAAAAGAGTATGCATAGTAAGTGACACATGCTGATCTCTGAAGGAAGCTAGGCATTCTGGGTGGCAGAAATAAGGAGGGAGTGCATTCTGGACATAGGAGACCAACCATGTAAGGGCATGAGGTGGGGGGTGTGATGTCCCACAGTATAGTTGAGAAACACTAACATTCCAGTTTGACTGGAATGGAGTTTGTGTGAGGCGAGGTGAGGGATAGGGGTGGGGGGTGGGGGTCTAACATGAAATAAGCCCGGAGCTGGATTGTGGAAGGCTTTAAATAGTTTGCTGAAGAGTTTGTAGTTTATCCTAACATCTCTTCCAGGTCTGTCCCCACCCCACCTCTGCTTCTAATGCCTTTCCTCCCTATTTTGTGTTTAATTACTTTGTATTTATTCCCTTGTCTCTCTTGTTAGAATGTAAGCCCTTAAAGAGTCAGAACTTTTCCTTCTTTGTATAAGTATCCTCGGCACTTAGCCCGGTGGCTGGCGCGTGGCAGGTGCTTATTAATGATTGATTGATGCTGGGGGCTATAGGGAGCCATGGAAGGTTAGTGACGGGGACTGGAATTCAAACCTAAGTCTATCTAGATTCCAGATCCACATTTCCATTCTATTTCTTTTAGGGCTCTTTCTAGTCCCTAAGATTGTACCATTAATTTAAAAAAAAAAATCTGCTTCTTCCTTATCTCTGGATTTCAGAACTACCCCTACCCCCTCAATCCCCATTCTACACTACATATCTACATAGAAAAGGTGTAGCATGTGCCCTGGATTTGTGGAGAGAGAACCTGGATTTGAGCTCTGGCTCTGTGACCTTGGGTAAGTCACTTAACTTCTCTGGGCCTCAATTTCCACATCTGTAACATGAATTGGTTGGATTATATGACATCTAGTCTCTCTTCCAGTTCTAAAGCTGATAAACAATAGTACTGCTGCCTCCCATCCTCTTCATGCCTCCATCTTTGTCCAATTTGGCTTACTCTTAGTGGGAAAATTCCCTGCTGCCTGGAAAAGAGTTAATGCCTGGGTTACTCTTTCCTTTTCCTCAGCAAATACTAGGAGGAGAAAAAAGAAGTTGCTTTTAAAGGGAGTTGAAGTGATTCAGAGAATCCCTGAGGATAGAAGGAGGGCTGAGGGAGTTTATGGTTTCAACCATAAGCCATTGAGGCTTAACACCCATAAAGACTGTGAAAGAACATCATCAAATACCTTCGAGTAAAATCTCCGATTTTCTGCAATCCTCCCTGGGCGCATTAGATACCTTTTATGGGGGTGCAGAATGGGCAAAATGACCTAGGGTCTGCATTATTATTGAGAAGCCCATTCCCTTTACCTGCTCGTGGTACTCTACTCACCTCCAGGTTCTCTTTCCACCTCTTCCTATTCTCCTTCCTGCTTTGAATTCCATGGGCCCCCTTCCCCTGGGAACATGCTGACTCTTAGAGGTCATGTCTATACAGGCTCCAATTATCTGGATGATATCCCAGGGAATTGGGCAAGTCTCGTATAAAATCCTAAGCAGCCACCACCCCTGAGACAAAAGTGAGGACTGGGTTTGAGTAACTTGCTTCTATAGCTATGTAGACTCTACCTTCCCTCCCCCCATCATCTCTTACCACCTCCTATAATGGGTTTAGGGGACTGGTGGGAGGTGAGTAGGGGGAGGTGTAACCCTGTCCCTTGAACACCCCTCCACTTCTATATTCCCCCTTTTCCCACCTGCAAGTAATTTAGGAAATGAACTGGTAGTTAAGATTCCATTGTGGACTCAGCTGCCCCCAAATCCCCACAGATCTGTGTGTATTTGGGGGCCCCTCCCCTAAGACCCCCTTGCCCTCTTTCGTCTTCACAGCAGCAAATTACTTGTAATTATCTCACATTGAAAAGCCTTCAGGAGCTGCTCCCAAAATTGCTTTAATTGAATCTCATTTCAGTGTGTGTGGGGGGAGGGTGAAGATGGGGGTCTGGAGTGGGGTGAGAGTCTTTGTCTTAAAATAGCATATGGGAAGGGGGGGAGGATCAACCCAGTCCCAAATGAGATGAGAGAACCCAAAGACTTCTCTAATGTCAAACACCCTCTAGTTTAAAAGAAAATGCCAGTTGTTCCTTTCTCCTTAGCTTCCAATATCATCTGCATATGCAAACAAGCCATGTGTCCATTGATACTGTTCTCTCTCCTTTTTAAAGCTTTGGGTTCTCTAACAAAATGGCTTCTGGAGCGCTTGTTGGTTGTATTTTTTTCCTCAACCTTCCTCTCCCTCTTGACCCTAAGGGAATAATAGATCTATATAATCCAGAGGAAAGTAGGATTTGGATATCGATAAATTAAGCTGATCACCTCACTACATCCTTTCTCCTTCACCCTGAAAATTCTTCTATTGAGATGTCTACATGCCTAGTCACCACCTATAGAACCCTAGGGTTCTCCTTTCTGCACGCTGAGAGCCTTGGACTTTTAAGGGGCCAGAACAACATGGGCACCTAGAACCAGGAAGAAGTTAGGAGTCAGGAAAGCCATTATGAAACTCTCAATTTCAGGGCTGTAGTAGCTCCAAGTTGGCTGATTCCATTTTTGGAGGCAGTGGAAATGGGGGTGGTGGTGGGAGGAAGGTGGGGACGACTTGGATTCAGGCACTTGAATTCAAATCCTAATTACTTGTCTGGTCTTGAGTCAATCATTATTTAGCCTCTTTGTGCCTCAGTTTCCTCAACTGTCAAATGAAGTGGGTGGACTAGATGTCCTGAAAGGTCCCTGCCATCTCTAACTCTGTGGTGTTATAATCTCTCAGGCCTTCAGTTTCCTTGTCTATAAAATGAAGGCAGCTGGATGAGAAGGTACCTTCCTTCTTTAGCTCTTTGGAGCCAAGGGGCGTGATTGTGAGGGGAGTGTGTGCAGGAACCTGTCAGTGAGTACACCAGATTGGTTGGGAGGAGTAATACTCTCTTTGCTACTTAAGTTTACAGCCTCTGCTGTTGTTTTAACGATGAGATGCATGTTCGGCTGTCCAATTAATCTCAGCTTTGGAGGCTTTCCGAGAGCCAGTGGTAGATTTTATCTTGAGACCTGTGGAAAGAGATGCCTCCAACCTGGAATGGGGAGCTGATGTTATCGGCCTCCCATGGAGAGAGTGAGGGACCTGCTGAAGGTTGTGGGTGCAGGGTTAGAGGAGGGGGTCTGGGACAAAGAAAGGAAACAGGGAGGTTGAGGCAAAGAGCCTTCTTCCTTTGGCTTCTCTTCATTTCTCTTCTCCTGCTCACAGTCCTCTCTCTGGGTAGCCGAAAAGCCAAATTGGGATTGGCCAAAGGAGGGGGAGGGAATAGCAGGGAGGGGGAGGTAGTGTGGTGGAGTTGGGAGTCATAGGGACAGTCCTCCCTAATTCTCGGATGAAGGAGTCTCCAGGGGTCTGGACAATCTCTGTTTCCAACAGCTCCAGGTCTGTCCATGCACAGGGAAATGAAAAATTACTCTTGTATAAGCCCTTATCTACTCGAACCATATCTCTTGAATCATTCTTCTATTTCCATGAGATGCTGGGTCCTGGCTCTCATCTAGGTCTGGCTTTTAGGGGAGTGATTCTCTGCATCTCCCAGGGACACCTCAAATCAGAGTATTAGATCTGAGAAGAACCAGTCCATATTGGCTTTGGATGTGTCTCATTCAATCCTAGGATTTAGAGGGGAAGGGAACCTTAGGGAGCATCTATTCCAACCCTTTCCTTTTACAGAGGATCAGAGAGGTGAAATGCTCAAACTCCATATACATACGAAATAACAAAACTGAGATCTAAACCCACATCTTCTGCTTCTAAATTTAGGGCTCTTTCAATGGCATCATACTGTCTCTCTTAAGGTCTTTGGCACTGATTGTGTGACAGGGGAGACATGGGCACAGGACCACCCAGCATGGTGTGCCCACTTCAGAGAAGGTGCTGTGCTCTATGAGCAAAGCTGAACTGAAGTAGCTCAAAAGAAATGAGAGATGCACAAATTTAGAGAATCCACCCCAAATATTCACATGGACTATTTGTGCTCAACCTGTGGTAGAACATTCCGAGCCCATATTGGCCTGATCATCCATCCCTGTAACTTGATTCTAGCATAGTGATGTCATTTTGGCCCTCTTTGAGAATGAAGGACAACAACAGCTATCACTACCTGTTGAACAAAGAAAGAAGTGCCACAGGTTGGAGATATCAACCCTTTTCATTCCCCATCAGTCAGGGGCTGAATGGTTAGTATCCATGACCCGGATTTCGTCTGGGTTAAACATTTGCCATTATTCACACCTGAGTTTTAATTCCATTCAATTCAACAAAAATTTATTACTTGGTTGTTACCATGTATAAAGACAAAAAAAAGCGGTTCCTAAACCTCTCCACACCGCCCCCCCCACCCCAGCTTACATCATCCTGAGGGTGGGGGTGGGGAATACAGCTTGTATATGAATAAGGAAATACATAAAGTAATATAAAGTAAATTTGAAAAAGGAAAGTATGCTAATAACCAGGGAATCAGTTAATCGCTGGTGGGGGGTGGGGGATGGGATTCAGGAAAGGCCTGATGTTAAGGTGGTGCCTGAGCTGAGCTCTGAAGGAAGGCTAAGGAGCAAGTGAATTCTGGGCAGTGGGGACAGCCTATGAAAAGTCATAGAGATAGAAGATAGCATTTCATAAGTGGAGAACAGAGACTATACAAAAAGGAGTAATATAAAATATAACTGGAAAGATAGGAGGGAGCCAAATTTCAGAGAACTTTAAATGTTAGGTTGATGAATTTCTATTTAGGGAAAGTGGAAGAGAAAAGGAATAAGTATTTCTGTAACACTACTTACCAGGCACTCTGCTAAGAAGCACTTTTCACAAATATTATTTGATATTTAGTCCCGAACAATAGTAAACCATAAAACATTATTAAAGGAGACTTTTTGAAAAGTAAGAGGGAGTTGTTAAAGATTTTGGAATAAGTGATGATATGAGCATGTCTGCATTTTAGGAATATCGGTGTGACAGCTATGCAGAAAAATTGTAGAAAGAAGAGATTAGAGGCAGGGAGACCAGCTGGGGGGCTATTGCAGAAGTCTGGACAAGAGATGATGAGGGCCTGCATTGTCCTATGAGGCGAATAAGAAAAAATGGGAGGCCAGTTGAATCAGTACAAGATTTCTTATCCAGTGTCTTGTCCTATCTGTGGGATGTATCTTTGCCAAGCCCCTCCCCCAGACACTAATTTTCTCTTATCATTTCTCCCTTCCCTAAGAGTGACCCCATAAAATATATTTTGCATAATTGCACATGTATAACCTATATCAAATTGCTTATTAACTCAGGGAGGGCAAAGGGAAGAGAGGGAGACAATCTGAAACTCAAAATTTTACAAAACGAATGCTAAAAATTGTTTTTTGCGTATAATTGGGAGAAATTCAAAATAATTGGGGGTGGGGGGAGACAATTGAGGTTTGCCCAGGATCACATAGTTAATAAGTGTCTGAGGCTAGATTTGAACTCAGGTCCTACCTGACTCAAGATTGGTACTCTTTCCGCTGTGCCATCAAGATGTCCTCAAATATTTTTTTAAAGAGTGGACCCCCCCCTTACTCCATATCAACCACCACAGGCCATTATTATTTCCCCATTAGCCCTATCTGCTCCCCGGCTGTTTCTTCTTGTAGGAGAAAGAGATCTGATATGAACCGAGATGGAAAAATACTGGAATAAGTTGCAAGACACCTGGGAATACTGGTCTTTTTTGTACTACAGGGGGAAAAGTGTACTCAGAGTATTACATTTGGGCCTAGGGCTATTGTGGAACAAGGGCCAGGCCTACGCTACTGGCTGGCCAGACACTGTGTAGCATTTCTTCCACTGGAGCATTTGGAACCGAGGAGATCATTGGAATGTTCTAGTTCAGGATTCTGAGCCCTAACTTCTAGAAGGAAAAGAGAGAAGTATAGAGGGAAGAAGCTTACTCGAGGGAAGGGAGAAGGCACCAAAGTGTTTAAAAGAAACAGGAAAGGGTACAGTAACAATTTGTCCCATTTCTGGAAGACTCAAGTCAGGAAGAAAGTTCATCAGACCATCTATACTTCCAGGATTTTCCCCTAAAAAGTCCAAACCCATTTTGAACTGTCCTTTGTCACTTCAAAAGTAAAGGTGGGAACAAAGACTGAAGGGAATATGGGAGCATCTTCAGGTATATTTAGGAAGAGTTGTTTTGTGGAAAAGGAATTAGGATGATAAATTTAGAGCTGGAAGGGACCTCAGAGGCCATTAAGTCTAACCACCTCATTTTATGGATGAAGAAACTGAGGCCCTGGAGAGATTGAGTGATTTTCCCCGGGTCCCACAGCTAGTAAGGGTCTAAGGCAGGATTTGAACTTGGGTGCTCCTGATTCTATATCTAGCACTCCAGGTCTGAGAGAGTAGAACTAAGACAAGTGTGTGAATATAGGAAAGATAGGACTGCTCAGTTTCTAAAAAGCCAATTTGCTAATAACTAGAACTACCGCAAAGCAGAATATAGGCTGTCAAGTGAACTTCTTGTCCCTGGACATGTTTAAGCAAGGCTTGGAGGATTGCCTAGCTGTCAGGGTGTGAGGGGATTCCTGTGTGGGATGGGAGGTTGATCCATATGACCTCAAAAGCCCCTTCCCACATCACCAAAGTTCAGTAATTCTACGAGCTCAGAGAATTCTGGGGCCAGACTATGGGTGAAAGCAACCCAGGTAACTGCCCCATTGCTGGACAATGTGATATCTACACCAGCAATCTCCAAGTGTGGTTTCATAACACCCTGTCAAGTATCCCTACAGATGACACAACAGTCCAGATTCTCTAAACTGAAGTCAATTCATTGGTGGTATAAATGTACATTAATTACATTCTCTTGTTCTGATATAATGTATGTTAATTACATTCTGATATAATGTATGTTAATTACATTCTTTTGTTCTGATCTTCCTTTTATGTCTCAGTGTTGCATGGAAGTGACCCCAGTTTCCTACAGACTGTGCCCATGAAATCCAGGCACTGCTAGACTCAGGTCTTGCTAAGTCAAATAGACCCAGTGACAAACTGTCAATTGAAAACTGGCCTAGTTAAAGTGGGAAAGGGCCCTCATTACTTTGACAACCAAGTGATGAATTTTTTTGACCACAGCAACTCATGAAGACTTACTAAGACAGAGAGGGGTTGGGAACCTATACCAGTAGGGAAAAAAAGTGTTTACCTAGCTGGAACGATCTTTAGTAAGATATATCTGCTGCACTATTTTGGAGATAGGTTAGGGAATTCAAACAAATACCTTCAGAATGGATTGTGAGCTCATAGAGCTAGGGTTGGGAAGGGCCTCTAAGGCCAGCTAGTTTCACTCCCTCATTTTAAAGCCCAAAGAGTTAAGTAATTTGCCCTAAGTCAGGAGGCAGAAAAGGTAAGAGATAGGATTGCCTCCTCCCAGGTGAGAGGCAATGTGGTGCAATGAATAACGAAAACATGGAGACCTAGATTCAAATTTCACATTTAAACAAGTCCCTTGACCTTTTATTTCTTTTTTTCCTCTGCTTAATAGTATTTTTTTTTTCTAATCTGACCTCTTATTTCTCTAGGCAATTCTTTAAAGACTTAAAAATAGCAGCTCTTTAAGGTTGCAGAGAAGGTACCAAACTGCACTGGTAGAGGGATCTTCCTCATCTGGGAGTTCCCAGTGACAACAGAGGTTGGGTGCTAATCCTCTCCAGAGTCAATGGTTTTTCCACCACATTGAGCCCCCTTCATTTTACACATGAGGAAGCTGAGTCCAATACATGTTAAATGACTGACTACATAGACAATAAGTAGCAGAGTAAGAATTCAAATCCAGGTCCTCTGATTCCAAATCTAGGGTCCTATCCATTGTGCCACCTTCCTTTTACAACTACAAAAAGAAAATAATCAATGTGTTAACAGGATCTCAGGATACAAGAGATAAACCTCTTCCACAGGAACAAAAAAAAATCTAGATTGTCAAGAGAAATAATATTATTTTAAAAAGATGGAAATGAACTATGTTATAAAGTAGTAATCATCAAAACTTTTTGGCAAAAGGTTTTGGTTAAAAGATGGAAAAGTGCATCAATGGAATGGGCTAGATGAGGAGAAGCAGAAATAATGTAGGAATGCGATGACCCAGTGTTCAATAAACCCCAAACCATAGATTGCTTTGGAAAGAATTCTCTATACCACAAAGATTACTGGGAAAACTGGAAAGCAATCCAACAGAAATTAGGCTTAGAGACTAACATCTTACACCTTAAGCCATAATACATTGAAAATGGCTATGTGACTTGAATGTTAAAGATCCCATCATAAAAAATTAGAAAAGATTATATAGGGACAGCTAGGTGGCATAGTGGATAAAGCAGCCATCCTAGAATCAGGAGGATCTGAGTTCAAATACAGCCTCAGATACTTACTAGCTGTGTGACCCTGGGCAAGTCTTCAAGGAAAAGAAATTATATAGCTTTCATAGCTATTGGTTAGGAGTAAAATCTTAACCAAACAGGGAATGGTTGACCTCAAAAGCCATATTAAATGATTTTGATTACATAAAATTGGAAAACTTTTGCCCAAATAAAAGTAATGCAACCAGAATGAGATGGAAAGCAGTTGACTGTTGGAGTGTGGGCGTGGGTGGAATCTATGTACCAAATATCTCTGACAAGTATCTGATATCCCAGATATGTAGACAACTGCAGAAATATAGATCTAAAAGCTATTCCCCAGAAGATAAGTGGTCAAAGGAAATGAATATATAATTCTCAAAAGAATTGCATAATAGTCCCTATTATCAACCACACTTCCCAGAAAAGGGGCATCAAGGCTTGAAAAGTCACAAAGATGGTGGTTGACATACCACCTCTTCTGATTTAATAGATTGATAGATATTTATAGATACTGCTTTTTTTAAATTCTGTATTATGAATGAGCATATTTTCTTTTAATGTTATTGTTTTTTGCTTTTCTTCTTCTAGATTGTCGTTCACTTCTGCATATTTACATTCCCAATCTATTGTTCTCTCTTTTCTTTCTTTGGTGAGGCTTGCCATGGAAGATTCAAGTTTTTCTATTCTGCCCATTATTTTCACTGTGCAGGTCATAAATTCTGCTCTCATAATTCTCATTTCTCTTTTGAGACACTCAGGAACAGTCTGTTGAGGTTCCATGTTCTCCTCAAATTCCACATGATCTTCTATCTAATGAAGTGTTGGCTCATTTTCCTTTGATTTGCAATATTTGTTCATCAGTGCCAGAACTCATTTGCTCAATCTGGAGCGCATATTTCCTACTGTCACTACTGGTTTTGCTGCTAATTTATCTGTTTGTGTTCAAGGTCTTTGAATTTTCTTCTTCCTAAAATCTTTAAGTTCAGTGTCTCCCCCTCCTCCTTATTCTCTCTAATCTTCACTTTCTGACTCCATCCCCTCTGTGGTTTTCTTGGGGGTTGGATCTCACAACATCTCAGTTTCCTCCCATGAAGGGCAATTCACAGTCCATCAGCCTAGGTCTCTGTCCCAACTGACTTTTGGGTGGTCAATACCAGCCCAGCTAAATGCTATGCTCCTTCCTTCATCCTTGGTTAAGTACTGCACCCCCTCTTTCCACATGTATGGAGTGTCTTGTCATAATATCCTGTCCTGTTCTCTCTGTTCTTTAGTTCCTTGCCCCAGCAGTTCAGATGCTGCAGTACTGGCGCTACAGGGTTGTTGCCTCCAGCAGGCTTTTGTCCCTGAAAGGCTATGGCTTCCTGACTGCCATGTTGAAGCTAAGGCAAATTTCTGCAGCCTAGAGCTGGGGCCTCTATGGTACAGGAAAGAGAGAAGAGGGACCAGAATGTAGAAGTGGGTTGTTATGATTGCACAGGTATAACCTGTATCAGATTGCTTGCCATCTTGGGGAAAGAGGAGGGGAGGGAGAAAAACTTGAAACTCAAAAAATCTTATTAAAAATGAATGTTGAAAGCTATCCTTACATGTAATTGGAAAAAAAATACTATTTACCCCCCAAAAAGGGGAAAAAAAGAAGTGGGTTATCATAAACTTGTGTCTTTGGTCTGCTACTGCAGCCTCCAGGCTTGGTAAGGGAAGTGGGGAAGAGTCTGAGATGCTGAGGTCAACTCAAGGTCATGGGTTTGGGTTGTTGCGGATATTTTCTTTAGCTTTCTTTTGAATTCTGAGTGTCTTAGATCATGACGACAGCAGAAGTTGGGTTTTTTTAATCTTTGCTGCATAATTTGTTTTTGAGACATTCGAGTGGTCATGGAGATCAATAAAAAGGTCTATTCCTCCATTCCATTGCTCATACAATCTAGAAGTTCTCTAAGAGATGGTTCTCTCAGAGGGGTGAGGGAGGGATAACAGTAGGAAATGCTGGGGTTGTAAAAATAAAAGATATCAGTAAAATTTTATTTTTTAAAAGTATATTTTTTCCTCATTTTACAGCAGAAGTAGTACTGTACGTTGTAGAAAGGTTTATTGTTTGCAGGCAGGGCACAGTGGCCCTCAAGGTCACTTCCAACTCTTCTGTTCTGTGATTCCATGAAGCTGAAGCCAAGTGAAGGGAAGACTTGCCTAAGGTGACATGGTTGCAGAGTGAGGATTCAAAAAGTGGGTTATATCAGTGATTTACTTTGCCAAGCGGGCAGCTAGATTATGGAGCAGAGCGTCAACCTGGCCTCAGACACTTACTAGCTGTGTGACCCTGGGCAAGTCACTTAGCCCTTCTTGCCTCAGTTTTCTCATCTGTAAAATGAGCTGGAGAAGCAAATGGCAATCCCACTCCAGTGTCTTTGCCAAGAAAACCCCAAATGGGGTCACAAACACAACTCAGCAACAACAAAAATATTGTTAAAGTGATCTTGGACAGAGATGTCAGACAAAGCCCAAACCAGATTAACATGTAACTGGAAGATATTGAACAAAATAAATAAAAATACAATGAAACATAGATAATATTACACTTAAAAACTAAGTCAATATGTGGCCCGCAAGGATCCTTGCGGACCGATCAGTGGCCCAGTTTCTATCTGAGTTTGACACCATTGATCTGGATAAGTCAAGTCCAGGTAAGGAGGTTTATCAACTATTTTGCCTGAAAAGTCTAGGGACAATCCAGAGAGAACCTGAGAGACAACACCCACGACCTCTGAGAAACTGGAAAAACTCAGGACCAGAGCAAGAAGGGTTTATTGCAAACTTTAATCATTTAAGGCTGCTAGGGGTAAAGACATGGGATCTCAGGGAGTGGCTGGCCAAAAAGAGAGTTTAGACCAGAAGGACCCCATCTAGGCCCTGGGGACCCAAATTCCCTTCAGTACAGCAGATGCCCTTTATAAAGAAAAGAACTTTTCCTTAAACCCAAGGGCAGTGTCCCCACAGGCAAAACAGAACCCGGCAGTAAGGATCTGCATAATCTACACCCAGAGGCAATTATCCAGGTAACCTACCCCTCTTCTTCCCCTCCCCTGCCCCAACCCATAGCTTCATCCTGATTTGGCCCTAAGGACTCGGACTTATCATTTTGTGGACAGTTTTATTTTTAAGGGGCTGGGTGGGAGGGTAAGTGCTTAATAAATACTTGTTAAATTATCTGGATAATTAGCCCTGCACTTGAAATGTGTAGACACATACCTGGGAGGGAGGAGAGTTTACGGAGGCAGTGAATGAATTATCCAGTTGTTAGGCTTACAATTTAAACTCTTCAAACTCTGTTTCTTGGGTACAGAATTGGCATAATTAACAAGATAATCTGTCCCTGAATTCCTCCCCCTACCCCAAGAACCTGCTTCCTGTTCCCTTGAAATCTTCAGACCATGGAGGCTAACATGAGTTTCTTGTCATTTTTAGGATTGAAAGTGTTAGCTACCTCCCTCTCCCCCATCTCACAGCCAAAGGCAGGGAAAGTACAACTGGCAAGGGGGTTGGAGGGTAATTACCTACTGTGGCAACCTGGCTTTACTCCCACATGTTTGGTGTTGCAGTAGTCCCTCTGAAGGGAGAGGTGGGCCAGACAGGTGACTGGCCTTCGGTCATATGATTAGGCTAGGGGAGGCAAGGAGGAGCCTGGACAAGTGAGCCTAGCTCTGCCCCAATGACATTCAAGAGGATTTCCACCCTCCCCCCGGCCACTATGTTGGCTTCTCTCCTCGGCATTCGTTTGTCCATTTGGAAGGAGATGACCAAACCCAACTGGAGAGGGAAGGGGATGGTGTTCGGCTTCAGGTCTGTTTGGGGAGGGGGGTGGTTGTCTGGTGAGGGTGAGTTAAAATGTGTCCATTTTCACTCCAAACCTCCCTCTCTTCTCCAGCTACTTTTCCTCCCCTAAAACCTATGTGGAGCTATTTTCCTCCAAGGACCCAGAGAGGAATGGGTCCAGAGTCATATGGGAAGCATGGAGTACCCGCCCCTTCTCAGACTCACATCATCTGGGGCACTGCTAGAGCATCTTGGGGGTGCTGCTGCTGGTACCACGTCCCAAAGTTGCTGACATAGCCCCCAGTAGGCAATGTCCTGGACCCCCCCCACAGTGAGGGGAGGGGTGGGGACAGGGCTGGGAGGGCCCCCGGAAGCTCCCCTTCTTGACGGCCAGACCCCTGCTTCATGGTCTTCTTATATTTTGAACGTTTGTTCTGAAACCAGATCTTCACCTATTGGGTAAAAGGAGGAGAAGACACGAGTCAGGAGGGAGGGATCTCCTAAGTCCTTCCTACATCCCAAAGATCAGACTTTGTGGGTGGAGCGGGATTAGAACCCTTCCCATGCAGGCTAAATGCATTCAATTCAATTCAACTCAACCAACAAACATTAATTGGCTACTATGCCAATATATGAAAAACAGCCTGATGCAACAAATGGAATTCTAGACTTTGGAGTAGGACAAAGCTGGGTTCAAATCTCTACTGTGACCTTATTAACTGTACAGCCATGGGGCAAATTACTTAACCTTTCAGAGCTTTAGGTAAGTCTCAATAACCACACACTTTAGACAGCTTTATAATGTACCTTAGTAGAAGAAGTTTCAACACTGAAGGACTCTTAAATTCCTTCGCATGAAGTAGAAGGCACTGTGTTAGGGGCTGGGTAAGAGAAAATTAGACAAAGTTCCTACCCTCCAAAAGTTTGAGGTCTAGGTTGCGTGTAGAAACCAATATGATAAAAATGTTCAATGTCGAGACAAACAGGTCCAAAGGAAAAACTAGGCAAAATTAGTGGAGGGAGAGATTACTTCCAGCTTGGAGGAAGAGGGTGGATCAGGAAGGCTTCATGGAAGAGATGGCACTTAAAATGAAGCCAGAAAGAAGGGAAGGATTTTAATAAGTGGAAATGGGGTTGGTGGGAGGAGTCCTCCTAACTGTCCCATGGACACATTTTGTACATACTAGCACTATTATCTATTTTTTTCCCCTATCCAGAAATGCCTTCCTTTCTTGTCTTCGCACCCATTCTTCAAAGCCATCCAAAGGCTCTCCCCTCCTGCTGAGGCCCTATGGTATTGTATGTAGTCTCCATTTGGGATTTATCACATACTACTTGGTATGGTGAGGTTCTGGCCCTCTGAGAGCAGGATGAATACATTACGGTTGTGTCTTCCCAACACTCAGCACAGAATGTATACTCAATAAATGTTGGTTGATTATTTGACAAGCAGTCTCTCTTTGAATGTATTTTTTTTAATAGGTAGCTGTCTCTTTTTTTTTGGTCGGGGGTCTTGGGGTAGGGGGGAGGGGAAACTAAGGTTGGCCTAACCAGTTGTCGGTCAGCTGCACCAGTAGTTTGATTTCAGGGACTCCAGGAAGATCTCTCCCTTTCAGCTTCCCAGTGAAGCTCCAAATTCTGCCATTAGGAGCCCAAGGTTCAGGTTTTGTCTGGCTACTTAAAATGCAAACAACCAGAGTTTAATCACTCATTAAGTCTTGTCATTTATAACTCAGTGTGAACGAGTTTATCAGATCTTTGAGTCACTGCCAAGGCTAGGGAGGGGAAGTGCCCAGAGACGGAAAGGCGTACAGAGATGGAGAAGGCTGGGCCATATTCGGGGCATTGAAGGGGGAGGGGGAGCTGGCTAAAGATAAACTTTGCTTAATGCACTTTGCCTCCTTATTCCACTCCCTCTTCAAGTCCAATTACTTCCTCTGGGGCTGCATGGAGAACAGAGGAAAGGCAGGGTGGTCTAGGTGGGGCCCCTTCCTCCCCACCCCCCACCCCCAGGGCATCTGGCCCCCACCTGAGTCTGAGTTAGGCCTAGCTGGGCAGCTAACTGAGCCCTCTCTGGAAGGGCCAGGTACTGTGTGTGCCGGAAACGCTGGTTCAGATGTTGAAGCTGGAGGCTGGAATAGATGGTTCTGGGCTTTCGAAGCTTCTTGGTCCTGCCATTCAGCTGGAGTCCCTCTGTCTGTGGCAACCCAAGTGGCTTCTCCAGGTCTGATGGATGGGAGAGCAGTAAAAGGAATATTGGTTTCCTAGTACCACTCTCTTGGGCCCAAACATGTCTCTTGGCAGGTTCTCAGAATAGCTAAAGACAGACATTAGGACTCCCAGGGTTCTTCCCCTATGTCCCTAAAGTACCTATTCTTCTCCCAGTCTTTGCCCCTCCCCTACTGTCCCCTAATTCCAATCAGTACCCTCAATTTCGTAGAAATGGTTTTATCTGGAGCCACCAGGAAAACCAATTCCTAATGCAGTCCCTACCTCAAACTCTTGAAAGTGAGAAGGCATGTGGAGAGGTGGGAAAGAAGTCCCAAGATCTAACCTACAGCCAAGGCTGTTTCTATCTAGCCTTCAGGCCTCTGTCATTTCACTATTTACCAGAGCAGATTAGGTACTTATTTCCCTCACTCCAGCATCAGAGGCCCTCCCGGGATTGAATCTCTGGGAAAGACTGCCCCAGCCTTCATCCCACCCTTCATCTCACCCCAGTCCTTTCCTCTATGGGCCTCCAATCCCAGAGACAGAAAAGGGTGGGGGGGAGTAGATTCCATAGAACCACAGCTTGTCAGAACTGAAAAGGGGGAGTGGACTTGGGAGATTCCACAAGAACCACATTTTATCAGAACTAGAAGAGACTTTAGAGTCTAATCCCTCTTATTTTACTGAGAAAGAAACTGAGTCTTGGTGGGAGGGAAGGGATTTGATCCAGGACTTCTCCCATCTCACAAAGCCTGCCTGCCTGGGTTCACACTAGGAAAGATTAACTTTCACTCCAAGCTGTCATTCCTAGCCCTGCCCCCATCCCCCCCCAAAAAAAATCCAAAAAAAAAAAAATGAGACAGTGTAGCAGAGACGGCTTTGATTTGGGAAGAGCTGGGTTGCAGGTTGGAGTTATATACACCTGCCAGATGAGCCAGCTTCTTACGACTTTTGTTCTCAGGATTCTTTAGCATTTTTTACTATTGGAAGGCACCAAGAACTTCCTTAATTCGTTGCTAGTGCTAGGTAAGCTGCTGACCAGTTGTGGGACAGGTACCTGGTGGGTGTCCTTGGGGTACTTTTGTTTTGCACTGTGCAGGGCAAGGGCTGAGAGGCCCGACTTTTGTCTGGTGACCCCACAGGAACAACAAAACCCGACCCACCCTTGGCCCCCTTCCTTGGGCTAGCCCAAAGTAAGGCAGCTTCTCTGTCCATAGGGTCCCTGTGGTCAATTTATCCTGGAAAGTGAGCAAAACAAAACATCCTCCCCGCCCCCCCCATGTCAAGCAAACTCCTCTTCCCCCCTCCCACTCCATTTCTCTATTAACTATTATTAAGGGCCTGGAAGGCACTCTCCCTAAACCCCCAAACCCTGAAGCTCTTTGTAAAACTTGTAAAAGCTATTATGGCTGCTGTTCTTATTCTGCCCATGTGTTATCTTCGTTTGTCAAGGAATCTCTATATGCGGCAACTGTGTTTGTGTGTCCCTGTGTGGCAACATCTGGTTGAGTGTCTCAGTAGCTGACCAGGTGTTTTTCTATGTGTGTCAGTAGGATAACTGTGTATCTGTGTGTATTTCACTGTGTGGTCTCTGACTGAGTCCAGTGAAATATTGCCATTCTGGTCTACATCTGCTCCTCTCCCCACCCCTAAGAGACTGATTTCCTGACGAGGCTGCCTGCCCTCCACCCAAACACTACCAACCACAGCATAGGGTGCCACACTCTCTTGGTAGCTCCTCTTTACTGCTTAGAAAAGCTTTCACCCCAAATTTCCAGAAAAAAATTGTTTTATTTTCCTTTGCTCCCCCGACACAGCTTCCTATATTCCATGATTTCTATATGGTCCAGCAGCAATCCAATTTGAACCACCTGTGCGGATATGATTTCTCTGGGTATAATGGGAACACAGCGGGTGGGGAGCTGGAGAGAGAGAGAGAGAGAGAGAGAGAGAGAGAGAGAGAGAGAGAGAGAGAGAGAGAGAGAGAGAGAGAGAGAAGCAGAGGAGCTGATCTAAGCATTTCCCCCAGAGCCCACAATCCCAAGAACATGCAGCCAATGTTAGTTCCTACTCTGTCCTTTCCTCTCTCCCGTTTCACTGTCTATACCAGGGCTCCGAATGATTCTCTGGTCCCAGAGACAATCCCTAAAAATGACAAGTAGTTCAGCCCTAGTGACTGCAAACAATCACTGAGCCTCATTTTAAAAGTCACCTTCCCTATGTTGAAGGAGCTGCCTCCTGAAAAGCCACCCGAAGCCCCTAAATGAAACCTCTTCACATTACATCTTGTCACTACAGCTCCAAATAGCAACAGGCAAACTCCTCCTCATAGTCCGGACTACTGCCTTTCCAAGGCAAAGAGGCCACAAAAACCACTGTCAAAGAGGTCGCTATAGGAAAGGAGGTGCTAAGAGAGCACCTACTCCAAGGAAAGGGAATACCAAACACCCAGTTTCCAGAACATGGGGTCTGGGTTCCCAGAGAAGTGCAGACTGGAGGTCAGTGAGAAGGAGGAAGGGAGTGAGTGGAGAAAGGAGAAGATCTTCAGTCAGAAATTTTTCTTCGTTGGACCCGGGAGGGAAAAGAGAGCAAGAAAAAAACCACCATCTTTTTTGATTCTCATTCTGTCCTTTCCCAGAGACCTGGACTAAGAGAAACAAGGGAAGGGGGATTGGAAAACCAGTAGAAAACACCAACAGAACAAATCTACAGAGGCAAAATCCCACACCAGTTTTCTTTTTCCAAGGAGGGGGAAAAAAACCCACCACCACAAAACTATATCTTTGCTCCATACAGTACAGATGATAGAGAAAAGGGACCATGATTAAGGAGGAACTGAGATTCCTGCCTTCAAACCTTCAAACACCACTCTAACTCTTGGGGGGGGGGTGGCCAGATCTTTTCAGAAAAGATAGCAATTGGTGTGTAGGAACCACAGGGCTGAGCAGAAAGAATTCTAAATAACTGGAGACTGAAAGAATGGGTGATACAATACCCGGGGTAGGACTGGAGCCCCTTGGAGACAGGAGAGGATGCCCTGCCTGCAGGGGGAACATTGACTTGGACAGCAAACTAGAAGGCCTGGATCCTGCCACTAACTTTATATTGTGATCTTTAAAAAGTTGTTCACTATGGGTCTGTTTCCTCCTCTATTGACTGTGAGGGGATTGGACCAGATGATGGGGGGCAGGGGGCTCCCATCACTGAAATTTTACAGCTCTAAGTATTTTTACTGAGCTCTATGAGGAAAGGCTGGGCAGAGAAATCCTGCTGTCATTGTGTGAAGGATGATGACTTGGTGTATGTCACTGCGGGAGAGTGTCACGGTATAGAAAGCTGGGAGATAGTGAGTCTAAGATAGACTGAATGGAGATTACTGAGGGTGTGTGTATCATTGTGAGAGTCTAATTGTGGGAGCAATTAGGTACAATTAGGCTCACTCCTGTTAAGGTGATGTGGGGTGTTAACTGTGCAACCAGGTGCATTTACTGGGCATAGGATATATATGAGATGGTGCGCAAATAGTATGAATTAAGTATAGAATATAGAAGTCTGTGTAACTGCGAGGGAGTTGGGAGATTATTTCTTTGTGAGTGCAGTTTTATGAGGTCTTTGAGTGTTTAAGTGAGATGGCCTGTATTTACCTTCCCTGGTAGTATCCCTAAATTTTTATTAAGGCTGATGGCCCCTCCATCCATCCGAGGCTCCAATGTTTTATCTATGGTGTTTATCTACTGTACAACTTTTCCCGACAAGGGATTGATTGAGTCACAGTACTGCTGCTGCTGGGCTCTCCGAAGCCGGGGGAGAGCCAAGAAAATCAAGCATGAGTTTTTCTGCCCGTTGTTTTGGGAAAGGCATAACTCTCACTCAAAGACCTTAAAAGAGGGGTGTAGAGACACATGCCACGGCCCAAAGGGTCAGAGATAGGGAAATACGAGGGGAGGGGGAAGAGGAAAAAAGATCTCGATTGCAGACCTCCAGCTCCCTTAATGGCCAAAGCTGTGTCGCAGTCTCTCCCACTTAACCTCCCTCTGAGGAAAATGGATTCTCTTGTCTTTTTTTTTTGGGGGGGGGGGTTAAACTCGAAGGAACTTGGTGGATGGTGGGGGTGGAGAAAGAATGTCCAAAACGATCCCTCTCTCTACCCCACAAATAATCAGCCCGCTAACCAGGGAGTGATTTCTCTTAATACGGGTTTAGTGTAAGAACCACTTGGAAAGACAATCGCTCTGGGTGTCGGAAGGAGAGGGCGATGCTTTTCTTGAGGAGCTTGTTCTGGATGATGGTAACACAAGCGTCTCCCCTCCCCACTTTTCCCCAAAGTATACATCTGGATTGTTTCAATTTTCTCTTTACACGTAAGAACACACACATGCCCTGCTGCATGGATTTGGGGGTGGGGGGGACGAACGAGGAGAGAACGGGCCCGGCTTTACTTAACTGCAAATCGAAACCAGGTCGAACTTGAAAAGAGAGGATCGACCCGCCACCCCCTCACCCCTCCTTCCGCCCCAATCCTTTCTTCCTCCCTCCTTCTCTCCCTCCCCCCAATGCCTAGGTCGAGTCGAATACAAGTTAGATTTCAATCCCGCTATTTGCGCCCAACCTTTGGAGGGCGAAGTAATAGGGCGAAAAGCAGGTACCCGAGATTCGCCAGAAACGGGGAAACAGTGTAGTCGGATAACCCGCTCCCCCGGCGCTTCCGCCTTACCTGCCACCGCCTGCAGACTCACGGCAGGGCCACGGAGATGCAGCGAGGCGGTCCCGGGCTGCTGGTAAGGCAGGTGGGGGCCGCTGGGGGCTGCGGGGCTGACATAAGGGTAACCTACCGCGCAGCCGTACGACTGCGGAGCTCCCGGGTAGGGCCCCTCGAGGGGCTCAGCGGACGAGGGCTGCAGACCACCGGGGTATGGGGAAAGGGAATGTGGGGGCGGAGGGGCAGGAAGGAAGTCCTGGAAGGCGGCTTTGGAGGCATCGGGTTCCAGGAGGGTGGTGGGCAAAGAGGTCATGGTTACAGTGGCCCTGGGCCTAAAGGTTCCTGCCACCTGGACCCATGGCCTGGCCAACACCTTCTTCCACCTCCTTCTTCTACCGGTACCTCTCGCCGCTCTCCCTTCCCCAAGTCCAATGCACCGGGTTCCGACGAGCCTCCCCCCAGCCCCTGAACTTAAAATCTCAGGGAAAGTCTCTCCCCACGCCGCCTCCCGCAGAGAGCGGGAGCCGGGGTGAGGGGGTGGGAGAGGGGCCGAGGCCCCCACCCCCGAGTTTCACCCTCCCCCCACCCCAGTTTGTCAAGCCCCCTCCCTTTTCCTCTCTTCTCCACAGGATAAGATTCTTGGGCCCGGGGGGGGGGAGGGGGCACCCACCCTGCGTCCTGGATTGGCTAAAACGCTCAGAGACGTCATTGAGCCCCCTCCCGACCACGCCCCCCAGCCACCCTTTGGAGTAGTAATTCACTTCGGGAAAGTTGTAAGGTGGCATCTGTGTACCTGATCCAGAATTAGCAACTGAGAGGGAGTTGCTGTAAGACCACTAAGCCCCCCGGGGCATGGGCGAACCCAGGAGTACGGGAAGGCAGTTTGGGACTCGCGGAGCTGGGGGGAGGAAAGGCCTGTGTTAACTGGCTCTGAATCGGAGTTGAGCAGAGGTAGTTGAAGAGAGAGAAAGGTCCAGGGCTAGGGAGTCAAGCTAGGCAGGTGCAGGGAGTTGCGCAGCTGGCCCATACTGACACTTTCGTTGGCCCCCGGCCTGGTTACTGCTTCTGGGGACAAGGGACGCAGGGCTCGGGGCCGTTCTCGTCCCCCGGCTCAGGGATGTTAAGAAACAAAATGTTCCGAAACCAGCAAACGCCTCCTCTCTCCCCCATTCTCATCCCCTCACCCCGTTTGCCACTGTCTCCAGGCCCAGGTCCCGGCCCGGGCCTACCCTGCCCCAGCTGGACAGAGTGGGGCGGGCCAGGAGGCTGCAGGCTTGGGAGGTAGGGCAGCAGGTTCAGCTTGTCGGAATGCGGGGCTGTGCCGCGACGAACCGTGCTTAATGAGGTTGTTGGTAAACAGATCCTGGGCGGAGGGAGGTCGCTTGCAGCAGCGAGTTAGGAACGGAAACCAGCGCCCAGCCTGCTCGGCTCACGTGTTTTGAATACACACCCCCTTCTACACACGCAGGCATACGCATCGCGAGCACCTGCCCGGGAATACACGAGCAGTACCTTGAGTCTTCACTCTGGGTCCCAGAGAAGTCTGCGCCTCTCGTGGATCGCTGAGCTCGTTCTTCTGTTGGGACAACTTTGAGGCCAGGGGAAAGAGTCAAAATTAGGGGTGGGGGCAGCCTCCAGGACACAGATCCCTGCTCTCGGAGTCAGACTTTCAAAGTGGCTCATTCTCAGTGGCCTTTTACCCTTTCCCCGCAGGCTCAGAGCTCCGAGCATGAACCCTCAACCGACCAAATCACTGACCTAAGAGGGTTTGGAGGTAAAAGACCAATATAAGTGGAGGGCTTAATTTGTCTTCTAGAGACCCCCAGAAATACACCTGATTGGGTCAATAAGGACATTAAAGTCCAAAAGCCAGGATTTTCCCTTGCTTCCTAATAGAATTTGAATGCCATAAACACAAGCAAAAAAAAAAAAATAAACACAAGCAAATAAATGTGCTCACAATCATAATTGTTTTTAAAAATAAAAACAGGTGTACAATCCAAGTATGCTACAGTGTACACACTCACTTGTGTAGCATTCACCTAAAAATGGACACATGTATCAGAGCCATTCATCCACTGTCTCAGGAACTGCCACTGGACTGGTGTTAGCTGCATTTTCTTAAAATCACATGGCTAAAGTTTGTTTTTTAAATTATGGGTGTGTATCTAGGTATATGTATATACAGTATATATATATATCTCTGCATATATGTATATATATGTATATATACATACATACATGCCTGCATCTATGTATATGGTCTTTGTACCATTACTGAATTTGTTACATATTGATAAAATGGAGGTTGAATGATCACTTCTAAGGGATGCATAGAGAATATTTCTACATGGGTTGAGGGCTTGAATTAAATTATTTTGGAGGTCCTGCCTCTCACCTCCTAGATTCTATGGTTGAAGAAGCTTTCACAAGTTTTTGCATTTATTAAGAATCAGGCTGTGTCTGCAACTAATAGCCTTCCTGCCATTGGTCGTTGAGCCCTGGAATAAAAGTAAAGCTTTGTGCTACTTAAATATGGCACCTTCAGAAGCCATATTTCTCCTAACCATGCTTCTAATGTCCTTGGTATACTTTAGGGGCACAGAGGTGATAGAGATTGTTTCTCTCTGAGGATCAGGAGACCTGGGTTTGATCTAAGTTCACCAGTAGCTCTCTGCTTGGGCAAGGCAAGTTAAAGTAATCTCTAAGCACCATAGGGTGCTTTGACATTCTGTGGAAACAAAGAATACTAGGTGACTTGTGCCCCTCCCTCCCAACAAAACAGGAGTCTATCTGCCTCTTTATCTACATATTTGGGACTGTGGTCAAGAATACTTTTCATGCCCATATATTTTCAAAGAGCCTGAGCAAGGGAAGTGCCGCCTCCTGAATACTGGTTAAGGGAATGAGAGTATCCCAGCCTGGCTTTTAGCGTACGAAGAAATAGCATCATCTGGGATTGGGGTAAGAGAGAGGGAGAAAAATGGTTGAAGGACCAAGGGAAAATAAGAAGGCTGTTTGTCATCCTTGAGTATTGAGTTGTTTGTAGATGTTGGGTGGAGAGAAAGGAGGTTAAGTTAGTTCCCACCTGAGGGCCCTGTACCTTTAAGAGCAGCAAACTTGGCTGAAACTGGACACCTACTAAGCCAGAGGGATAGAAACTAGTTTTCCAAGAAAGAAAACTCAAAGTCCAGACCAGGGAAAATGGAAACCCAGGTCCCTGGGGGCTTTTAGGTTTGGGATGCTTCTCTACTGGAGGGGGAGAAGGGTTAACTTCCTAGGTCTACCTGAAAATCCCATTCATCTTCTTCATCCATAAGGGACAGGAATGGCAATTTTAAATTGAGAAAAGCTTTTTATTCCTGAGAATTCTCCCTCCGATCACACTCCTATTGCCTAGCCCTCCTTTATGCCATAGTGCAAGTCTTTAAGCAAAGAAGACACAATCACCCTATTTGCTGACAAGTCCCAGTCACTCTTCAACCCTTTCCCCTACTTCTCTTCTTCATCTATGACCTGCTCTGCCCACCTCAAGTAGCTTGAATGGGAGGGAGGGCACTGGGATTCTAAGTAACCTGCCCAATGTCCTAGACCCACTGTAGTACCCCAGACACTGGGGTAGGGGATGAGTGGA
The DNA here is from genome assembly GCA_028646595.1 of Phalanger gymnotis. Classification (NCBI taxonomy): domain Eukaryota; kingdom Metazoa; phylum Chordata; class Mammalia; order Diprotodontia; family Phalangeridae; genus Phalanger; species Phalanger gymnotis. The sequence goes on from CM053626.1 coordinate 186,084,150, forward strand.
AAGAGTCTCAGGTTCCAGTCCCCTGCACCTGGAACGGCTGTGCAAAACCCAGCTTTAGTTCAGCACCTCCATTCTCATATCTCTACCATTTCTTCCAGTTGGCATTATAATTCAGTTCATTTTTAAAAATTTTGGAATTTTATATTACTTTCCTCCTTTCCTCAAAAAATATAGTGTTACTTATGTTAATTAATTAATGTTAATTAATTCCTGAATATGTCCTTCCTTTTCAATAAACCATCTCCTCAGACAAAAACTGAAAAGGAAAAAAAAAGACCTCCACAAAACCGATGAACATGTCAACTATGTCTAACAATACATACAACTGTTCTACAATTCATAGTCCTGCCTCATTGCAGCTCTCTCCTGCTAGATTGTAAGCATCTGGAAGACAGTCTCAGTATTGGGTCAGCTTTGTATCCTCAGCAAGTCCCTTGCACATAGTAGGCATTTAAGAAATGTTCATTGAATTGAATTTGATGCTTTGAGATCTCAACACATTCTTCTTTTAGAAACAATCTCTATGAAACAGACTAGGCGGGAGAGGATAGGGAGGTAGAAGAGTGGATATGGAAGTGATAGAATCATGGGATTTCAAATTGGAAGGAACCTTAGAGACAAATGACTCACTCCAACTCTCATTTTGCAAGTGAAGAAATTAAGGTACAGGAAGATCAAATGACTTAGTGACAAGAGTCAGAATTAGAACCCAGAGCTGATTCCCACTCCAAGGCATCCTACTTCCCCTCTCCCTGCCCATCACCAGGAAATTCTCATTGTCTGCTTATCCTCGCTTTTTACCTTGCAGGGAGCAGGAAGACAACAATCATCTCAGGTTCTCAGCAATGGGGAAGACAGGACACCTAGAAATAGATTGAGACACAAGTTCTGATTTTGTCACTACTTATTTACTACTTGTATGACTTTGAGCAAGTCACTTAATTGTGTACTTTGTCTTACCTCCCCCCAACTTCCTTTCTCATATTAGAGGATGAACTCCCTGAGGGGAGGGTGTTATCCCCCTCTGTGCCTACCATAGAGACCTTGCACACAGTAGATGATAAATATTAACTTATGAAACAGTATAGATGTACTTGAAAAAGAAGGCAAGAGGAAATGTGGATGGAGGGAATCAAAGGACAGTTATCATGGGATTTAGGACTAAAAGAAAGGATCTTGGAGATCCTCTAGATCAATTCCCTTCTGTTATTTTACAGAGGAGGAAACTGAGGCCCAGACAAGTCTAGTGAGTCACTACTCAGCTAGTAACAGAGATAACACAGGAACACAGGAACCTCGGTCCTCTATTCCCAAGTCAAGTACTCTTTCCAACTTCAGCAAGGTCTAAAATATGTTTCCCATATATGTAGCCTAGAAGGACAGGGTAACAAGTCTGAAAACAAACAAACCATGGGTAACTTAGGAGAATTAATCTTCAAGGAGGACATATTATATAGGATTATATTTTATTGTGGGCTCCATCCTGTTTGAGTCCATTATGTTTCCTTACTCTGGTCTACTCTTCCATTGAAAGAACAAATTCCTCTGAGGATAGAAATTATGGCAAAGAACAGGGGCTGTGCAACAGAGCTCTTGTCTCTCTCCTCTCTCCACTCCCCCATATCACAATAAATTTTCGAAAATGAAAGAGCTGTGGACTGGGAGTCAGAGGACCAGAGTTCTTTTGCACCTAGTGCTGCCACTAATGACCCTGGACAAGTCCCCTGTTAGAATCCTAACTTCCTACTGTGTCAAATTTGGGGGAAGGGTTAAATGTTCCCAGCTTAGATCTCATAAAGCTGTTGTAACGATTCAAGGAGATAATGGATGTGTATTGTAATGGAAAATAGAGAATCTGTCACCGCCCCCACCCCCCTCACCCAACTACCTAGCGCCAGCTAGCCCTGCTTTGCCCCTCTTCCCAACAGAATTCTGAAATCTTAATGGAATTTATTTGAGAAACAGCTTAATTGAGATCTGAAGGAAGAGGAAGGGAGGACTATGGTTCTGAAGAAAAAAAAAAAAATACAAATGAAAGTAACATTAGCTGTAGCCAGTCCCACCTGGTTGTCGGTTTAAAATCTCTCTAAGACGTGCCTTGGTTAAATCTGCCCCATTAGTCTACGTGTGTGCCTTCATCTGGAGAAATGAGCTGCTAGATGCTAGCTCAAAGGCAATATATTCCTCTCCTTCAAGATTCATAGGATCTAGAAATATCGCCTAGTTTCTTAATTTTGTAGATGACCAATGCGAGCCTCAAACAGATTCGGTGACGTGCGGAAGGGGACTAAGAAGTAACAGGGTAGATATTCATACCCAGGTTTTCTAATTCTCTAACTGCTCTTTCCCTTTGAATCAACCTAGAGAATAGGTGTTAGGGTACTGAGGATCAAGCTGGCAGGCAAGAAGAAAGGGGTTGCTCTCCGAAAGGAAGGGAGAAAGGGAGAATATGGAGGGAAGTTGAATCAAGAAAAGCCTGCTCCTACGTTGTAATTTAGAAATGGTACCTAGAGAGAGACTAGGACATATTACAGACCTATCCATCAGTGCTGAGCTTAAATGACCATCACCGATCTCTATTAACCCCATTAGATCGAAACAACAGCTCTATGAAGGGGGTAAGCAGGTAGGTAGGTGAGCTGGTTGGTTGGCCGGCAGGTAGGGCAGGGATTTGTTTCTCCACTTTGCAGTTGAAGAAAACAAAAAGGGAATGACTTGCCCAAGTTGAAGAAGCCAGTTAGTGACAAAGCCACCTCGGAAACCTATGTCACTTGCAAATGGCTATAGCATTCTGTACTTAATATATTTCCACCTCCTATCTCCAAACCGGATTCCACGGTGATGTAGGGAAATATCCTTAAGCCTTAAAGCACAATATAAGTGAAAGAAAGCTATTGTTAAAATCAATTCCTCTGGACTGCAGATATGAACCAGTGTCTAGCTTGTCTATTCGGCCTCCTTGACACCGTCACGTGACTTGTCCAGTCCAAGTGTCTTAGCTCACTTTGTACCTTCTTTTTGCTCCTAGCACATGCTACCTCGGATCGTCTTGATTTGCGTGTGTACATTTCACTCCTTCCAAACTTGAGAGCTTGGATTATGTCTTTGTCAACTTTCTAGCACAGCTTTCTACTCCCGGCTTTACTTGCAGTAGATGCTTCATTGTTAAGCTTTGTTGAAATGACAGAAGAAATGGGTCAGGCTGTTTGAAAACCCTCCAGGGACACTAGTGATATTTTTTTGTTTTGTTTTGTTTTGTTTTCCCGGAAATATCGGGATAGGTGTTGGCCTGAGAGGTTCCTCCCTCTCTTTGCTTGTTAAATTCCTGAACTCGTCCTCTAAAACTGCACTTAAATGCCAACCTCCCCTAGGAAGGGTTTTTGAGTCTTCTCTACCCATTCCCCCATCATTAACCGTCTTCGCCCCCTACACCTCCCGAGCATTCGGTTTTGCCTCAGAGACCCTCGGCGTGTATTATTGTGCTTTAGATCGATCTATGATCTAGGATAAGATCCCTGAGGGCAGAGATATCCAATCATCTAAACTTCATCCATTTCTCGGATCACTTGGCACCTGCTATTCCTCTCTGCCCACAGCAGGCGCTTAATAAATATCTGCTGTAGTATATTGCAGTCTATCTAACGAAATGAACGCTTGTTGCTCCAGCGTCTCCGTTTTCTGCTTCTCAAGCTACACACAAGACCCGAAGTCCACACCCGACCTGAAGCCTTCTGGTCATTGTTAGGACAAAGTAACCGGACACTCTTACCACTTCTTCAAATCTTCCTTTTCCTGAAATATCTGGATAATTGCTCCCAATCTCTGCCGTTCTTTGTTTGGCCTTTACTTCAGCTGACAGAAGTAGTGAAGACTGCCTGCCTGCTTGGGGCCCCCGCAGTGAGGGCAACTCGCATCCTGGCAGCCCAGTACTGTTTCAGACAGTGCCCTATATATATACTCTGGGTGTATGTAGAAGAAGGGGGCCACAAAGTGATGGAGGCAAGAGGTGCCCCTCAAACCAGGACCTTTGGGTTCTGTGCTTTCTGTTGATCAAATCCATGCAGTCAGTCCTGGCTGGTGTTCTACTTTCATAAGATCACAGTATTTTAAGGGGATATGGGCCTTCCAGTCTAATCAGCCCATTTTACAGAAAAGTAATCTTTCAAAGGCTCAAGTAACTTGGGAGGTTAACAAATAACATGGGGAGTACCTTGTCCATGGTCACACAGGCAGTAAGCAGCCAGTGAGATTCGAACACATCTCATTTTTAGATTCAGCAATGCTCATCCCACTGCATTATCCCTCCTTTCCTTTTCCCCTGACCCACTCTCATGTCTAGCGAAAAAAAGCTCTCAACACCGAGTTAACATTTTAAATGGTGTGTGATCCTTGAAGATGGAAATAGGGGAGAGGTCACCAAAAGGACTCCCCCATTATGAATTGTCACCTATCACAATTCTTTCCAGTCTCCCGCACACATACCCCACAACACTGCAACTGAGGCGAAATGAGCCCGGTTGATTTGAATATCTTCTAAAGCAAGTAGCTGAGAACAGGGTTCGAGATATGGGCTGCGAAATCTACTAGGATCCGCCCGGAAAATTTGAAGGAGAGGCAAGAGGGCTGCAGGCACACCTCAGGAAAGAACAAAAATAAGATGGTCTGTTTTAGAACTATCTCAAACTTCGGTCCTGGCGGGGAGGCAGAGAGACAGCGAAGAATTTATCTGTGTTTGAAACGCACTTTCTCCAGACACCTGAAAGGATAGTCTTTGAATCTTTCTGTGATACTGCAGGGGACCCGTGAGCCATGGAAGAGATTCAAATATTCCTGCATGAACTTTGCACAATACTTGGTTTGCAGCTTTCTGTTGCACCTCTCTTTATCTGTTGCTGTCCCTTATAGGTATTTGTGTATAGGGCTGTGTGTTGACTGCAAGCTCCAAGAACTCGTGTCTTCTCTAAACTTTGTACCTCTCCCAGCTTCTAGCACAGTAGGAAGGGAAGGATGAAAGGAGGGATGAAAGAAGAAGGAAGGAAGGAGGGAAGGAAGAGGGAAGGAGGGAAGGAGAAAAGGAGAGAAGCGAGGGGAAGGAAGGAAGCCAAATGAAATCAGTAAAAGTAAAACCCGCATGAAACGAATCTGACGTTTTAAAACAGCCGCAAGTAGAGGAAACCGTGCTTGAGATGGTAAACTCTTCTAGTCCTCGGAAGTGAGCGGGCAGTTTGGAGGACGGTGGTGGGAGTCTCCAGCCTTCGCTCCCCTGTGGTTCAAAGCTGGAACTCTGGCCGGAATTTAAGGGTATTTCTTACAAGGCAGCATTGTAGTGGCGCAAATTCATGGACGTGGCTCAGGACCCGCGGGAAAAGAAACTCTCGGGGTTGGATGATCCTCATATACACACACTTCTTGCTTCACTTTGACTCGAGTAGGCTAAACCCCCAACCAGCCTCAAATTGTGTTTGTTTAATAAGGAAAAGATTTTAGCCGTTTCCAGTTAACGTTCCTTAATTTGGAGACAAAGACTCGGTCAATCGCTAGGCTCCTGGCGCCCAGGCACAATGAAGGTGTGTGTGTGTGTGTGTGTGTGTGTGTGTGTGTGTGTGTGTGTGTGTGTGTGTGTAGACACGTGTGCAATTGGGGGATGGGGTTTGGGCGCCACGGAAAAGTCCTTCCAGATTCTGCAGGGGCGGGAGAAGATATAGACATCCATACAGGACAAGGAGAAAGTGTAGCCGCAGAGGCGTGATTATTTTTTTTTTTAATATTTAAATACTGTGAAGTGGTAAGGCTGATTGAATTGGCAAGCCTTTTAATGGAAGTATCCGAGCCGGAGTGAGAAAAGTAGCCTGGGTAATATACTAGAAACTGACTAGAGAAAACGATCAGTAGACCAGTGGGTGGCTGGTATAAATCTATCTAGTTTTATATTTATCAGCTGTTGCGAGGTCTGGTCACACCTGGGTATGGGTAGGCACGGTGAAAGGAGCTGGAGCAGCAGAGGAGATGGAGAGAATCTGTTCTTCCCCGGCTAAGGTCTATGGTGGAGGAATGTAAATGAGAGGAGTCCATCCCACCGCCACTGCTCCCCAGCCTCCCTGTTGGGGTAGCTGCCACCCGCTGGCGATAGCGACAAAAGATAGACTAGGCCATGACAGGGAGCTGGGTGCAGAGAGGTGGAGTCCAACGGGCCTGCCTGAGAGATGGGTGGTGATGGTGAGACTTCAGGTCTAGAACAGGACTTCTTAAACTTTTTTCACTGCTACCCCTTCAGCGCTTTTTAAACTGTGGGTCGAGACCCCATATGGAGGATCCTTCTGCTCTTGGAGGGGAAAGAGAGGAATATTCAACTCCCCAATAGTCCTCATTTGTTCCAATTAGCTCCCCTTGAAAAATGGTTACACATTGGAAGGTCACAGAAGGGGGGGCGGTGGAGGCTGGGGTTTCTGGGAGCCTGCAGGAAGGAATGAGACAGCTGGACGGGAAGAAAGGAGAAAGGGTTCCGGAGGCCACAGTGAGGGAGACTAAAGCACAGAATCTGCTCCTCCCCTCCTAGTCCTTTTCCTGCACTCATTTGTCGAGGTTAGAGATGGAGATTTTTCCCCAGAGTGGGAGTGGGGGTGATCCAAGAACACAAAGAAGGATTTGGGGGTGAGGGAATCTGTCCTGTTTAACCATTTTGTGTACTTGTGTTTTGGGGGGTCACCAGGCACCACTCCTCACCTGGAGTCACCTAGGACACCTCATTGCTCCCTACTGCACTGATAGGATGAAGGTTAGAATTAGGGTCAGGCTAAGAGCTGGCATTTGGGGTAGTGAGGATTGGCGAGGCTATTATTGAAACAGAGTGGGGGCACATCCAACTCTTTGGAAGTGTCTAAAGGAATGAATCCAGGAGGGAGGGGGAAAGAATAAGCACAAAGAGAGAAGGCCCATCCTTCCTTTTCTTCTTCTCATCTCAGCCTTTCTCCCTTCTCCTTCCTTAACTTTTCGGGCTCCCAATGCTAGCCTAGATCTACGAAATTCCTCCAACCTCCACTCCCAGCCCTTCTGCAACTTAAAATCCACAACCAGAAGACCCTTAGAAAGGTCTTTTATCAAAACAGACACAAAGTCTTATAGGGCCCTTGGTGTGATTTCAGTAGGTCCTGCCCCCAAGCTTCTCACTTGGGGTGTGTCGAAGAATATATGCAGATGTATGTAAATTAGAATGACCCAACCCCAGTCTCCAGACCTGTGGCTGGCCGGCCTGGACTAAGTAAGACTCGTCCCTCCCCTCTTCCCCCATTTCCCCAGCCCCACCCCTGACTCACCCTCCGGCATGCTGTCTGGAATGCCACCTCCCCAGCCCAGTTTCCTCCCACTTGGGAAACAAGCTCCTGGAATCATCCCAGAGCCCAGATCTGGAATATCAGGAGTCGAAGGAGCATCTGGTTTGGGAACTGGCAAAGGGGCGGGGTGGGGGAAATAAATGCTCACCTTCTGAGGAGGCAGTGGTGAAGGACTGCAAGGGATCGAGCTGGGTTCAGGAATCAGAATCTAGGCTCTACCACTTTTTACTATGACTTCAGGCATAGCAAGCCTCAGTTTTTTCATCTGTAAAGTGGAGTTAATAATACCTGCCCCAGGCCCTCTCTATCTCCCAGGGTTGTTGCAAGGAAAGTACTTGTTAAATCTTAGAGCGCTTTATAAACGTGAGTTATAAAAATAATTTTGTTGTTGTTCATTTGCGTGTGATTCTTTGTGACCCCATTTGGGATTTTCTTGGCAAAGATACTGGAGTGGACTGCCATTTCCTTCTCCAGCCCATTTTACAGAAAAGGAACTGAGGCAAATAGGGTTAAGTGTCTTCTTAGGGTCACACAGCTAGTAAGTGTTTGAGGTCAGATTTAAACTCAGAAAGATGAGTCTTCCTGATTCCAAGCCCAGTGCTCTATCCAATGAGCAACCTAGCTGCCCTATTATAATAATATCGAGCATTTATGTAGCACTTTAAGGCTTGCAAAGTGTTTTACAAATGCTATCTCGTATCTTCACAACAACCCTGGGCAGTAGGTGCTATCATTATCCTCATTTTACAGATGAGCAATGCTGAGGCTAAAGGAGGTTAGGTGACTTGCCCAGGGTCATGCAGCTACAATGTGTCTGAGGCTGGATTTGAACTCAGGTCTTACATTGCTTGCAGTGCTAGATTAATATGAGTTATTATTCTCTTACTTGCCTTGCCTCTCAGGATTGTTGTAAGTAAAGCACTTTAGACCTACAGAAATGAAAAGTGTTGTTAATTATAATGAGGGGAGGTTAAAACCCCTTCGGTGGGGACTTTAAAAGAGGAAAGGGCATGTCCATGGAAAGCAGGTGTTGGTAGGTGGCTAAGCACCAGAAATAAAGATGCAAGTATGGGGTGGGAGTGAGGAGCTGCAACCAGGTCCTGGAACTGGAGATGTATGGGGAAAACAGGTAATATCATGTTGTGAAGAGTGGGTTGGAGTTGAAAGGATTTCTATCAGAATGCCACCACTTCCAACTCATAGGAACACAGATATAGACATGGAAGGAACAGTTTAGTCAAGTTGTTCCTAAAATGTTTTGTGTTTCATAGATCCCTTTGGCAGTCTGGAGAAGCCTGTGTACCCCTTCCAAGAATAATGTTTTTAAATACATAAAATTACAAGGAAACCATTATATAGAAAGGAAGTTGTCAAAGTTTTTAAATTATTTTTAATTTTTTTATGTCAAAATATTTTAAAAAGCAAATTCGCAGACCCCAGGTTAAGAACCCCTTATCTAGTCCATTTTACAGGGGTGGAAACTGAGGACCAGAGAAGTAAAATGACTTCCAAAGTTACACAGGTAGTAAACATCAGAGGGGGATTTAAACTCAGGTCTTCTCCACTCTAGAATAAGTGTTTAACTACCTCTCTTCCCATGGATCATGCTGTGTGACCTTAGGAAAGTCACTCAATCTCTCTGGGCCACAGTTTCTTCATCTGCAAAATGAAGGGTTGGGACTAGTTGGCCTCTGAATTTCCTTCTAGCTCCAAATCAATTCTTTCTCCTAGTATCCTTCAGTTCTTCAAAGAGCAATATAAAAAGAAAGAGACCCTGACATGGTAGAAGATTCAGGCAGTGAGCCTTGCAGATTTCCCTCCCTGGGCTATCTCTGATGCTTTTCCCCCCCATTACTGGTAATATCCTCCCACCATCCTGGGTCTCATCTTAACTGAATCTTTCATTAAAAGGTAGCTAAAAGCACCTTCCTCTAGGCCTGAGAATCCCAGAAAATAGAGTTCTGCCCCTCTTTTGATTCTCTTTTCATACCTCTCACTAGACTCAGGGCCCTTAACAACCCAATTAATGAAGAGAATGAGGTCTAAGGACATTGTCAGAACCTCCACTGCTAGAGGCACCAAGTACTGAATGACTGGAGACTGGGTGGATGTGGAGGGGGGTGGCAAACACTTGCCCTTTTACAGATAATTTTCCCCAATATGGTATCTCCCTTGATCCCAAGTCACCAGACCATGCAAGCCAGAGGATTTCTTTTTTTGGAGGTGAGAAGGCAGGGCAATTGGAGTCAAGTGATTTGCCCAAGTGTTTGAGGTTGGATTTGAACTCAGGTCCTCCTGACCTCCAGGGCTGGTCCTCTACTTACTCCTTGGCCACCTAGCTGCCCCAAGCCAGGGGATTTTAAGCTAGGAGGTGCAGTGGATAGAATGCTGGGCCTGGAGTCAGCAAGATATAAGTTCAAATCTAGCCTCAGGCACTTAGTAGTTGTGTGACCTTGGGCCAGTAACTTAACCTCTGTTTACTTGTAAAACAGGGACAATAACAGTATCTACCTCCCAGGGTGGTTGTGAGGATCAAAATAGATAATATCTGTAAAGCGCTTAGCACAGTGCCTAGTAGACAGTAGGCGCTATAGAAATGCTAGATGTCATTATTACTATGTATTATTGCTATCATTATTTCTGTCTTCTAAGCCCTGCGCGAGCTCATGCTACATGTGAGGCAGTTAGGTGATACAGTGGACAGAATGTTGGATTTGGAGTTGGAAAAACCTGTATTCTAATCTTGTCTCCAACGCTTACTTGCCATGTGGCCCTGGGCAAGTCAGTTCAATTTTATACAACTCAGTTTCCTCATCTATAAAATGGGAGTGTAATATAGACCTCACCACAAGGGGCTGTTATACTCCAATGAGATAGTATCCGATGGATAAAGTGCTTTGCAAACCTTCAAACGCTTCCAGGTGCTAGTTACTTTAATCTTACTATTGCTGAGCTTTTTACTTGAGATAAAGCTTCCATCTTGCTTATTTCTTCTCTTCTGCCGCTAGTGGCTACTGCCACTCCTCCAGTTCTGAGGAAACCAGTATGTTTCCCTTCCCCAAACTATGTTGTTGTTCAGTCCCATGTGATTCTTGGTGACTCCATTTGGGATTTTCATGGCAAAGATACTGGAGTGGTTTGCCATTTCCTTCTCCTGGCTCCTTTTGCAGATGAGGAAACTGAGGCAAACAGGGTTAAGTCACTTGCTCAGGATCACACAGCTAGTAAGTGTCTGAAGTTGGATTTGAACTCAGGTCTTCCTTACTCCAGGCTCTTCGTTCCATTGACTGAATCACCTAGCTACGCTCCCAAGTAGATAACTTAAAAGGAGCCTTGTTTCCCAGAGGATTTGTTCAATCTGAGGCAACTGTTAACTAAGGCACCTCTGTATTGTGATCATCTTTTTGAGGGCTTATTTCCCTGTTGAACTACAAGCTCCCTGGGTGCAAAGTCTGTTTCTGACTTTTTTTTTTTAATCTGTCCACTGCTGCCCAGAACTGGGCCTTGCATGTGATAGGGGCTTGTTAGTTCTAAGATTATTTTTAAAATCACACACTGTATTGAAGATACTTGGCTAATTTCTTTGTGAGTTTGCCCTCCTGTCTCTTGGCAGAGAGATCCTAATCCTAGAGAAGGTCTAAAGCTAGGAGGACTTGGAGGCCGTCTAGCTAGAGTCCTTCATTTGATAAGTGAAGAAGCCAGGGCCCAGGCAGGTTAAGTTACTTGCCCAAGATTACCCAGGTCGCAACTCTTAGAGGTCTTCTGACTCTAAAGTCCTTGCTCTCTCTCTCTCCTTCTCTCTCTCTCTCTCTCTCTCTCTCTCTCTCTCTCTCTCTCTCTCCTTCTCTCTGCTATAACAAGACAACAGACAAAATCCAGAAAGATGTGCATTCTCCTTCATGGTCAATGTATTTATTAATCAGCTTTGCTGGACTATACTTTTTTATTTCAAGGGAACAGAGCGGCTTCTGACTTATGTTCATGATAGAATCCCTCCACCCCCCAAAAAAGGAAAAGAAAAAAGAAAGTGCCAGTAAAACAAAAATAGAGAAAGAAGAAAATAAAATGAACTACAAGTGGGAACATAGAAGCAAGGCAATTTTGTTAAATTTTATATCAATTACATTGAACATACCAGAAATCCACAGGTTATATATAGTCCCTTTTTTGGTTCTTCTTAGCATACTGAAACATTTGTGTTGATGGTCAAGTTCATAATAAAAAAATTAAAGTTCACTTAAAAAAAAAGATTAGTATCTCTGGCCCAAGAGGAGTTTATAGAAATGTCAGGAGCGAAATCCTTCAAATCTAGTAAGGCCATTTATGAAAATATAGGTTAACCATTCAATAACCATAATTGGTGATTGATTCAATTCAGAGAGAGTTTAATAAGCTCCCTACTGTGTGCAGGACATAGTGTTAAACACCTGCAATGGGGAAGAATATAAGGATAAATAAGACACAGACCTTCCTCTCACAGAGAACCAGCTGGGATGGATACAAAGGAGCTCTTGGCCTGGAAGGCAGGTTGGGCCTCATCTCTCTGAGTTTCAGTTTCTTTTTCTGCAAAATGGGGATAACCCCAATAGCACTTACCTCACAAAGTTGTTGTAAGAAGCCAATGAAATAATAAAGATTACATATAAATTATAATATAATATAATATAAATATGTTATATATAACACAAATGTAATATATATAATAACATGTGAATATATTATCATATGATATGTTATATAATATAAATATAAATGTAATATAAATATAAAGATTATAAATAAAATGAAGGGCTTTGCGAACCTTAAGGTATTACATAAATGTGAGCTCTTGGTTATTATAAGGTAGTAGGGCTTCCTCAAAGGATCATAGATTTTGAGTTGGAAGTAACCTTAGAGGCCACTAAGTCCAAACCACTCATTTTATGGAAAGGAAACTGAGGCACAGAGAGATTGAATGACTTGTCAAGCATCACACAGCTAATAAGTTTGCAAGGCAGTATCTGAACAAACCCATGTTCTTCCTGACTCCAAGTCCAGTGCTATCCATTATACCTCACTATCTTGACTTCTTCATCTGTAAAATAAAGGAGTTGGATTGGGTCATCTTTATGGTCTCATACACCTCTAAATCTGATGATCTCACAAAGACAGAAGCAGTCTTCAGACCAGGATGATTTCTCCTAACCCTAGGTAGAAAGTCGTCCAGAAAGAGCCACCTTTTTCCTCTCACTTCCAGCAAAGTGAGCTGAGAAATCCCAGATGGATGGGACACCCTGCCTTCTGCTCCCAATGTCCTTTTTATTTGTGGAAAGGACAGTGACCAGAGCCCCAGGCCCTTGCAGGAAGGCTAGGGCATGACAGGAGATGAAATGCTATATGAGATAAATGGCGCAGCTAGCCAAACAGAAGTCAGATAGCAGCGCAAACAAATGTCCAGATGAACAGAAATTCAGGTAGGGAGCTGTCCTAAATTTAGACAGGAATATCAAATAGAAATCAGGAAGCCTGGCTGGAAAACAATGGGATTTCCTCTGTCTGATGTTTGGGAGATCTTTCTAGAGCTAGCAATGGCAGATATTTACATACTGCTTCAAGGTGTACAAGATTTTTTCACAGTGACCCTGTAGAGTGAGAATACTGTTATTCCCATTTCATAGATGAGAAAACCAAGGCTCAGATAGTCGAAATAACATGCCCATGGTTACACAGCTAGTAGTTCTAGGACCAAGATTCAAAACCAAGTCTCTTCATTATGGGAACAGATAACCTCTTCCTATCTTGATCCTCAGAAAGGGAGGGTCCATTCTGTCCTCTCTAAGTCCTGGTAGGACCTGTCAGGTACAGGTGAGGATTGAGGACCCACCTAGTTCTCAGAGAAACATTTTCATCATCCACCCAAGTTGGAGGTAAGGGTGGCTGGTGGCCTCAAGCAACACTGCATGCCTTGGGGTGCAGCTTCAGCTAAGAATAGGAGCCAGGAGTCCCCAGTCGCCAGATCTAACCACAAAGCCCCATTAGGCGACAGGCCCAAGCCACCAAACCAGTGATGATGATGTGGAGTTTTGTGATGGGGTGGAGGAGACTCTCGGAGTCCCAGATACCTCCATCTGGGAGGGGCCCGGAGAGGTCATCTCTTCCAAGCTTCTGCCTCTAGCCTTCAGGCACTACTGAGAAAAGAGAATCACTTACATTGTTTTCCAGTGAAGAGGATGCCACAACCCCATTCCTCAGGAAGTTCCTCTTTTGGTCTAACCCAGATCCTATCTACCAAGTCTATTATGTACAAATACCCCATCATCCTGGAAATGGTCTTTGAGTAAAGTGAAGGAAGAGAAAGCTGCTGACTGAGACCTGGAAACCTCAAAGGAATGATCATTATTGTTTGAGGTTGTTTATACACAATGCCAAATATTGAAATATTTGAAAATACCTACATGTGGCTGACTTTTTAAAGTCACAGGTGTTGGGGCTGAACAGAATGCCTTGCATATAGTAGGCCTTTAATAAATGCATGTTGAATTGAAGCTCAATCTTTCTGTAAGGCCATATTGTCATCTCTAATCATCTTCCAGTAAAGCAATGCAATATTAAAATGCCAGATAATCCAGAACAATACACAGTTATCCGTTGCACATCTCTGGGGTTAGGAGAAAGGCATTCCCATGAGCTGGAAAATTCACATAAAATTTTTTGACCCTCCCTTGGTATCAGAGAAGTTTGAATTATTATGATATTAAAAGATAAAATATGTTGATAATTATCCTGTGATATACAAGCATTTTATGCATTTCTGAGTTTCTAAACTTTTCTGTGTCTCCTTCATGTACCACTTGCAGCTTCCACAAAACTTCCAAAAAATTCCCATTTAATTTTTTATGACGACCCTGTCATGTACTGAAACCTAGATGGGAAAGTCTTGATGTAGAAGTGATAACTGTATAATCCAAATATACATATATATATATGCATGTATACATCTATCTATCTATCTATCTATCTATCTATCTATCTATCTATCTATCTATCTATCTATCCATCCATCCACCCATCCCTCCCTCCATCTATCTATCTATCTATCTATCTATCTATCTATCTATCTATCTATCTATCTATCTATCTATCTATCTATCTATCCATCCATCCATTCATCCATCTATCTATCCATCCATCCATCCATCCATCCATCTGTCCAACCATCTATCCATCTATCCATCCATCCATCCATCCATCCATCCATCCATCCATCCATCCATCCATCCATCCATCCATCTATCCTTCTATCTATCTGTCTATCTATCTATCTATCTACCTATCCATCTATCTATCCCAAAAGACATTTTCCCTAGATTTTAGATTGCAACTTGAAACTTTATTTTTTCAGAAGCAGATCTATTTTTCTGTCTGTGTGTATATGGGTGGTGGTGGGGGAAGCAACGGGGTCAAAGAAGTTTCTAAACCAAGTACATGTCAAGGGACAGCAGGGAGGACTGTAGGGAGCAGGGACTATGTTGAATGGGGATATGGAAGGCAGAGATTTGGAATGCATGGAGAAGCTGGCCCATGGCCAAAATATTTCAGTGTGGGTCATTCATACTTCTCAATTTAGCAGCCATTTCTGGATCAACAATTTTGTTCAAGACCCATTGCTCTCAGATGATATGACCAGTAAGGGAACCAGGAAGCACAGTGAGTGTTGAAGGCTTTGCCTGGGAAACTGTGATTAGAGGCCCAGAATGATCCCTTCAAACAATCCCCTTCACCTTGCAGAGGAGGAGAAACTGAGGCCCATCAAGGTAATGACTTAGCCAAGATCACACAGAGGGTAAGTTGAAGAGCCTGGACTAACACTGGCTGTAAGCCTAGTTCTCTTGACACCACACTGCCTCCTATGTATGACTGGGTGTATGTGTGGCTTCAGGGGGTATGTGTGTGACTGTGAATCTGTGTGACTGTGTGTGACTCTATGTGTGACATCATCCCACCCAAACCAGCTAGCTTCCTTAAGTAACTTTGATGTGGCTGGGTTTCTGGGGGCAATAAGGATGCTGGTCTCATTCTTCAGGACATCAAAACACTCCTCATCCTTTCAGCTGATCAGAGAAAAATTCATCTCACCCGAGCCAGTGAGCCCCCTTCTCTGGCCTCCCCACCTCCAGCCTAGCTTGGGGGAGAGGCCTGTTTGTTTTGCTATTTTTACTGCTTGGGGTGAGTTCATGGTTGGGACTGACTCACTGCTCTTTCCCAGAGATGTGGGGATGGAAATAGGGCAAGGGGGAAGAGGATGGGGAAGGGAGGGCTGCCTTGGGAAGTGCCTCTATGGAATGAAGCATCTCTACTGGAGGTCAGGAGACCTGTCTTGGACAGAAGTCCCAAGAAAAACCCGGATACCTGGTTCCAGCTTCAGAATAAGGGCATTATGCACCCTGAACAAGATTTGAAAATTGCCTTTCTACATATTACTGACCTCTATATGGCCTTTGAACCTTCACTGTATAGGAGACTTTGACCACAAAATAAATGCCTATGTGCCACAAAATTGAATTTTCTATTGTTGAAAAATGAGTATTTATAAAGACTGTGAAAAAGCACCCCTTATTACAACCCCCCCCACACGTGGTATGCCAGCGGGATCCCCACCTTGATTATTGTTAGTCCTGCCTTGGCTTGGGTTCCATTGCAGGCTGTCACAGCCCTGTGGCATCAGGAAATCCTTTGTCCTCTTCGCATCTGGAAGGGCAAGTGGGAAAGATAATGATCTGTTATAAAGGAGGCCTCTCAGGGGTCATCTTGTTCAGTCCCCTGTCCTGTATGTGAGGGAGACGGCCAACATTGCCTTTCCTGACAGCTCTCCAAGGAGGAAATAACTCCTCCTTCTGGTTTGGGAATCTCCTTGCCATCTCCCTTCTAAATACCCCTCATCTCTTGTCAGTGCCTACTTCTAGTCCATAGAGGCAGAGCCCTACTACCGAGTACTTTTGCTTTGAGGGATGGAGACAGACCCTTCCCAAAAGGAACTGTTTGATTTGATGTAAGAGACCCAGCCCTTGCCTTCAAAGAGTTTCCAGTCAGAGGAGAGGACCTACACACAGGAGGACCCAGGCACAGTGGAAGAAAATGGAAAATCATTAGAATTCAAACTTTGAATAAAATTGTGTTCAGAGCCTGTCTAGCTGGGAAAATCAGAGAAGGCTTTCCTGGAGGAGGGCATTTGGGAGCTGGGTCAGGGAAGGAGGAGGGCTGAAGAAGGACAAAGGTGTACTGGGTGGGGCAGAAAAAAGCCAGGGGATGAAAGAAGTTTGAGGAAGCTGGTTCTTGAAGGACAAATGAGAGGTGGGGAAAGACTAGAAGCTGGAAGGACTGTGTAGGGTGAGAGGGATAGGATTGAAGTGTTGGCAGAATTGGAATGAAGATGGATCCCCGATGTCTACCCTCCATCCTTCAGGCTTCAGTCCACACTCTGAGGGTTCCCCCGGGGAATAGGGGTGCTGGTGAAGAAGCCTTCCTCTGAGTGATTTCAGGAGAAACTAAGGAAAGCCTTGAGCAGGTTAAGTAGATACTCTGCCGTAAACTTATGGGAAGGCATGGACAAGAGTCAATCAGTCAATAAACATTTATTAAGTGCCTATTACATGCCAGGCACTTTCCTTAGTGTTGGACAAGTGTGGCACAAGTTGGGCAGGCATGGATGGGTTGTGATCTGTATAACT
>CM053626.1:186101687-186129737 GCA_028646595.1 Phalanger gymnotis
GTGATTTCAGGAGAAACTAAGGAAAGCCTTGAGCAGGTTAAGTAGATACTCTGCCGTAAACTTATGGGAAGGCATGGACAAGAGTCAATCAGTCAATAAACATTTATTAAGTGCCTATTACATGCCAGGCACTTTCCTTAGTGTTGGACAAGTGTGGCACAAGTTGGGCAGGCATGGATGGGTTGTGATCTGTATAACTGGAAGTAAGTTTGGAATCAAGGCTATTATAGATCCATTTCCGTAGTTTTGTTTCGGTAACACTAATATCAGAAGACCTGGGTTTATTTCTCATGTTGATGCTATGTTGCCTCAGTTTCTTCAGCTGTAAAATAAGGGGGTAGAGTTGGATTAAATCAGATTTGAGTTCTCTCCAGTTTTGCGGCTTTCTGTTGGGGAAAGGTGGAGCAGCAATAAGAGTCAGGAGCTGATAGCCAAATACTGGTGAGTCCGGAGACCTTAGGTCTATGAGAATTCCCAGCTTAATCTCAGTCTAAAGGAGGATGTCAGGGAATGGTGATGAGAAAACTCATATTCTTCCATCATCAGTATCTCAGCGTAGAGAGTAAGCTTCTGAATTTCTCCAGGCATCTGCCATTTCCTTTAACCTTTGTTAAAGAGGGAAGAAGAAGAAATCTCAAAAGGCATCTAGACTTTTAGATCTAGTTGGGCAGAGTCTGAAACTATTGGTGAATATGAAGCATGGGGATGATGTGTGGATTTGAGTTGTCCTTACAGTCTTTGCCCACTTTGCCATGGTAGCAAGGCTTTGGGCTCACTATTCCAACTCCCACAAGCACTAGCAGGTTGGGTCCATAGGCTAGCTACTGATCTCCTCAGAGTCCTAGGGGTAACCCTGAGGGGCTGTAGGGTTATTTATCATTCACCAGCCCCCATCTGGTATGTTTCCCCAAATATAATTGGACCAATTACCATTTCATCAATATCAATTAAGCGATTAACATCAATTGGCTTTAAAAAGTGATATTTACTGAGAAGAGCTAGAACTACAGCCCTCTGAAGTGGGGCACACAACCTCCCCCCTACACAATCACTCAGTGCGTAGGGAATGTGGGCTCAGCCTTAAGGTAAATCCTACAAAACATCTCCCCTGCTCCCACCAAGATCACTTCTAGGTATGCCATAGCTAATAGATTAGCTGCTCCCTTGTTTGCAGGATATAGTGTTTTGACTGTCAGGTTGATTTACTGCCGGACTTCAGCAAGGCAGGTTGTTGTTCAGCCATTTTTTCAGTCATGTCTGACTCTTTGTGACCCCATTTGGGGTTTTCTTGGCAAAGATACTGGTGGAGTGTTTTGCTATTTCCTTCTCCAGCTCATTTTACAGATGAGGAAACTGAGGCAAACAGGGTTAAGTGACTTGCCCAGGGTCAATACATGTTCACTAAATGTGATACAATGTATGTAAGAGTACTTTGAAAACATTTGTTGAATGATGCAATCAATCAACAAGCATTTATTATTATATGCTAAGCCCTGGGGATACAAAGAAAAGAAAGGGAAGAGAACAAGCATTTATACAGTACCTACTACATGCCAGGCACTGTGCTAGGCACATTACAAATATCTTATTTGATCCTCACAATAACCCTGTAAGATAAATGCTGTTATTAGCCCTGTTTTACAGTTAGGGAAACTGAGGCAAACAGATGTTAAATGACTCGTCCAGAGTCACACAGGTAGAAAGCATCTGAGGCTGAATTTGAATTTAGGTCCTGACTCCAGGCTCAGCCCTCTGTCCACTGCGCCACCTAGCTGTCTCTACGCAGAAGTAGTCTCTGGGAGACAACATGTAGATCATTAGGTACATACATGATGCATACAGAATAGGTGGCAGGCAAGCTCAGAAGAATAGGCTCTAGCTTCTGGGGAAATTGAGAAAGGCCTCTGATAGAAGGTGGAGTCTTGGCTGAGTTTGGAAGAATTCTAAGAGACAGAGTTCCTAAGGATCTTCCTGGCGAAGGACAGCATTCTAGGCATGGGGTGCAGCCAATGCAAAGACACAGAGAGGGGAAATGAAGTATCCTGCTTTGAAAAATAGCTAGTAGGCCAGTGTGGCTGAATCATAGAATGAGTGTAGGGGAATAAAGTAAATAAATAAATAACAAAGGAATGAAAGAATCAATGAGATTGTAAGTTCATTGATGTCAGGGACTGTCTTTTTGCCTCTTTTTGTATCCCGAGCACTTAGTACCTGGCACATAGTAGGCCCTTAAAAATGTTTATTGATTGATTGAATAAAGTGTAAGAAGACTGGAAAAGCAAGAAGGGGCCAGGTCGTGAAGAGCTTTAAATGCCAGACAAAGAACTTTCTATTTTATCCTGAAGGTAATAGAAAGCCACTGGAATTTATTGAAGGAGGGAGGATCACATCTATGCTTTAGGAAAACCACTTATACAGGTCCTTCTCACCCTCCTCACTCTCTCACACGCACATGCCCTTTGAGGAACAGTCCAAAAAGAATTACCTGGCTGGGCTTCTGTCCTAAAACAGTTTTGATGAGATGATCTTTTTTAAACTAATAGTTTATTTTTTCCAATTATGTGTAAAGACAATTTTTAACATTCATTTTTACAAGATTTTGAGTTTCAAAATTTTCTCCCTCCATTCCCTCCCCTATTCCTAAAATGGTAAGCAATTTGATATAGGTTACATATGTGCAATCATGTAAAACATATTTCCATACTAGTCATGTTATGAAAGAAGAAACAGACCAAAGAGAAAAAAAAACATGAAAAAGTAGAAAGTGAAAATAGTCTGCTTTGATGTGTATTCAAGCTCTATCAGTTCTTTCTCTGGATATGGAGAGCATTTTCCATCATGAGTTCTTTGGAATTGTCTTGGATCATTGTATTGCTGAGAAGAGCTAAGTCATTCATAGTTGGTCATCACACAATGTTGCCATTTCTGTGTTCTATGATCTCCTGTTTCTGCTCATTTCACTTTGTATCAGTTCAGATAAGTGCAGGTTTTTCTAAAAGATGAGATGTTCTTTCATCCCCACATTCTCCTTCCTAGTCAAAAGCTAGCTTTCCAGAAGAGCAAGATCCTCCGAGAATTCCTACCAAGAGAACTGATAGCTAGAAATCAGGTCCGTAGTTCTCTTTCCATAAAACCCAACATGTTGTTGGATAATAGGATGACAGTAAGATTTAGAACTAGCTAGGTCTTTAGAGGGAATCCATTTTAACTTCATTTTACATATGAGGAAACTGAGTCCCACAAAGGAGCACTGGCTTGCCCAAGGCCACAAAGCTAGGAAGAAACTTAGGAATTGAATCTGTGTCTTCTGAATCAGAATCTTTTGTTCATTCTTTTTTTTTTAAATATTTATCTTCTCTCCCACCCCATCCCATTGAAAAAAAATAGAAAAAAATCCCTTGTAACAAATATGTATAGTCGGGCAAAACAAATCCCCCTCATCGGTCATGTCCAAAACATGCACATCTCATTCTGTACCCAGAGTCCCTCGCCTTTCTATCAGGAGGTGGGCAGCATGCTTTGTTATCAGTCCTCTGCATTTGTGTGAAGTCATTGCCTTAATCTGAGTTCCTGAGTCTTTTAAAGTTTTCTTTCCAGGGCTGTTATTGTATAAATGGTTCTTCTGGTTCTGCTCACTTCATTCTGCATCACAAGTCCAGGGTTCTGTTCCTTTTTTTTGGAGGCAATAGGCGCTAAGTGACTTGCCCGGGGTCACACAGCTAGTAAATGTCTGAGGTAGAATTTGAAGTTAGGTCCCCCTGACTACAGCGCCTAGCTGCCCCTCAGGGCTCTTTTTACTACCATGTATTTGACAAAGAGGAGTGGAACAAATTTGGCAGGACCTCTGTAAGGCAAAAGGGCTCTGGGGTAATTGTCTCTATCTCTCTTCTCTTTGAATGGAAGGTAGGAAGAAACTGGGGCCTAGGCACTTTGCCCAGTATTCTGGCATCATGGGGGTACCCACCTAGTTCTGAGGTGGGCATCCTACGCTGGAACATAGGAATTGATAGCTGCCATCTAAATCAGTAGCTTGGGGCAGGTAGGAGGCAAAGTGGATAAAGCACTGTCTCCAATCAGGAGGACCTGAGTTCAAATCCAGCCTCAGACACTTACTAGCTGTGTGACCCTAGGAAGTCACCTAACCCTGATTGCCCTCCTCCACCCTGCCAAAAAAATAAATAAATCAGGAGCTTGATGGAAGCAGAGTTAGAGAACTCCAGTTCTGTTGCTTATTAGTGGTATGAGCTTAAGCAAGTCACCTATCTCTGTGCCTCAGTGTCCTCATCTAAAAAATGTAGGAATTTCATAAGATGGTTTTTAAGGCCCCTTTCTTAAATTGCATAATCCTATGAGATGGCATGAGGAGAGATGCTAGAGAGGCACGTGGCCTTTCCTTTGGGCTTTCCCCTTTAGATTTAGTTGGAATTTCTCTGCAAGTAGACGGAACTGCTCAGGGTGGGGCAATCTCTGCCCAGGCTGGGCCTCTGGAAACTGGCAGCTGCCTCTTCAGCCTCCTTGGAGCTGCCTCTAGGGATGGCAAAATGATTTTGAGTCAGATCCGGAGACCAACATGGGACCGTCCAGGCTGAGGTCATGTTCTCCCTGACCAGGACATGTCCTTCTGTAGGGGCTATGAATCCAGTCAATCAGCTGGTGTTTGTTGAGAAAATCCTCAGCTGTGTGAGGCACTGTCTGCCTCTACTTTCTGCCTTTGTCGTTTCCTTGACCTAGAACATTCGTGGTCCCTTCTCAATGCCCTCAGACTTTGGCCTCTGCCCACTGCTGGTCTTGACAGTGCTGTGCTTACCCATCGCCTGGCTCTGAGTGTCCCCATGTGGGCAGAAGGAGGGAACAGGCCGTGCCTTCAAGGTGCTCACGGTCCGAGAGAGGAAAGAGGACAGAGAGGAAACTTAGATATAGAGACAGAGGTGCGTAACAGCTGTACTGAGTTCTAGTTCTCACTTCTGGGGAGAGTCAAATAGAGCAGGGTCCCAGGGAAGGGAGTCTAAGGGGGCTTTCTGCAGCTGGTGAGTTAGTTGGAGCCAGGCTGGAGTGATGGAGAGCCAGCGGGGGTTCTGAGAGGCTCAGTCCAGACGATTTCTGACTCTGGCCCTGAGAACAGCTACATTACTGGGGCCTGAGCTCCTGAGACATCATCTTTCTGGTGCCCACTGAAGGTCAGCGCATCAGTTGCTCTGTGGAATCTGTTTGCCAAAGATCTCTTACCTGTTTCCTGGTCAGACAAATCCAGGAATCAGGCCACCATCACACCTACAATACATGGGAAGGGGGGAAAGGGTTGTTGTGCAAGGGGGCAGATTGGGGTGGGGTGGAGGAGGTGGAGATTCCTTTGTTATACCGCCTCTGCCCCTCACCCCCCATTGCCTGAGGCACCTCCTTCCCTGGATCCATAGCATGCTAGCACTAATTACCCACCTCCTGTACTGTTGGGGCTTGTCTGGCTGGCCCCAGAACCCTCATCCCAGCCTCTCCTGCCCACCTTTACTCATTCACCAGCTAAAGGCCCAACATAGAGGGAAAGAGGGGTCCCAGGCTGGATCCTGGACCTAGGGGAAGCCAAATTTATCCATTTGCAAGCCAATAGCTTAGCTTCTGGAAAGTCTGTCACTGACAGAGCCCTGTGCCGGTTATGGGTGACCCAGAGGAAGGAGGAGTCAGTACTGGGCCACCCATGAGGAGCTCCCAAGGTGATGGGGGTGGCAGATCCAGCGCCCAGGACCCTGAGAAAGGCAGGACATACGGGGTTAGAGATGCGAGAGCCAGAAGGGCTGAGGAGGATCCAAACGGAGTGTGATTAATTAGAGAAGGCTTTCTGGAGGGGAGCGGAAGCAGAGTTGGGAAAGGGACACAGAGCCGGGGCGAAAAAGGAGGGAGCGGTGGTCTCTGCCAAGCTCGGGAGGTGAGAGAAGGCAAGGTGCGCAGAGGCAAGGGGGCGCGCCCTTAGGGCAGAGTCTGCTGAGAGGGCGGGGGAGGGGGCCAGGAAGGGGAGACTGACAGCTTCTTAGAAAGTGGCGCGGAGGTGAGCAGGGGCTCCCCAGTGATAATTAAGGAACAAAGAGGCCGAGAGCAGGGAGTCTCCGCAGCTCAGCTCCGGCAGGCAGGTTAATAGGAGCCCCGAGGAGAAGGCAATAACAAGCGGAGGGAACTGTGCAGACAGCCTGGCGTCATTACACCCACACGTCACCCCACTCACAGGCCCTGCCTGAGCTAGAACAATAACTGTATCTCCCAGCTGGGTGTAGAAACGTATGAATAATAAATAGGAAAGCGTTTTTAAAATTTTTTTTTGTTTTCGGTTTTTTTTTTTGGGGGGGAGGTACGTGGGGATGAGACTGCCAGCGGGATCAAGGTTTCCGGGGAGGATGAGGGTTAGGGGTTAGAATGAAGATGCGGGTGGAGATAGGAGGTGAGGATGAGGATGGAGATTGGGTCTCCCTATCTCAGCCAGGCTGGACGTGTAGCAGCCAATTCCAGACCACCCAATACTGATCATCGGGAAAGCTATAACCGCTTCAATTTTTGGCCTGATGTCTCCCCCCCCCCACCCCCAATCCTATCTTAGCCTGACTCCTGAGCTTAATAGGTCCGCCAGAAGCAGGTTAGTCTTAGTAGGAGAGTTTCTGCTCTATCCCTAGAGTGGTCACTAGGTATGGATTGGGGAGGACACTTTCCAGGCACCCAGGGATATACAGGAGAGCTAGGAGATTAGATTTGCTAGGACAGCAGACTGAAGGTCCTGGGGGGTAGTCAGGCTTGCCTAACTACTTTTGCACAAAGGTCCACCTAATCACACATGCACATGCAAATACACATACATGCATATATACATACATACAGTTTCTCCTGCCCAGTAGAACCCCAGCCCTCATCGATGCCACACACGGGTGTATGCACACACATGCCTGTGAAAGCAGAAGAATATGCAATCAGCCAGAAGCAGCAGTGTTCTCCAAAAGTGTTTCTTTAAAAAAATTAATTTGCCTTTTTTTCCTCTTTTTTAATATTATCTTTTTTTTTACCCAAAGTTTTTCTTCAGTACACAGTCAAACCCACAACCTGAGTTGAATCATGGCAGTCCAGAACTGGACTGGACTCACAGCTCAGCTATCCAGATGTAGATACACTTAGTGCCGCAGGAATTAGGTTCAAGTAGGAGCTCGGCCGGTTTCTCCCGTGTGAACTTGGGAAAGTCACTGCCTTTCTGTGGGTCTCAGGTTGCTTTCTCTGCCAAATGAGGGGATTGGGTACAATCTTCAAGGTCTCTTCCAGCCCTTAATCCATACTCTGACACATTCACACAGGCACACACTTGGTTCTTTATGTGTAATCACACTCGTGTTCTTATACCCGTAGCTTCATGGAAGAGAACTGTAGAGGTCATCTGGTCCAGCAATCTGCCTCCAGATGGCTAAAGATTCAAAAATTTGTCTATTCTCTTATAGCAGGTCATCCCATCTATACATGTACATGAATACATGTACAACTCATACATGAATACATGAGCAATGCACACATGACACTAACTGGTCTCTCTGCATCCAGACCAGCACCTTTCACACAAAAGATCATAGAATTATAGATTTAGACCTGGTAGGGCTGTTAGAGACCATCTAGCCCATTTTACCTCACCCCATTTTATGCCTAGAGAGTAAATAGCTGGGGCAAGATTTGAACTCAGGTCTTCCTGACTCCAAGACCAGGGCTCTATCCACTCCACCAAATGCAAAAAACCCTCATGAAGCCCCTGCAGTGTACTAGGCTTTATGTT
The DNA here is from genome assembly GCA_028646595.1 of Phalanger gymnotis. NCBI lineage: Eukaryota > Metazoa > Chordata > Mammalia > Diprotodontia > Phalangeridae > Phalanger > Phalanger gymnotis. The sequence continues at coordinate 186,109,477 of CM053626.1, forward strand.
AGGCATTATGGGTTCTAAGCCAATAACCCCAAAGAGTCACTGCCCTCGAAGAGCTTATATCAAGGTGGGGGGTTGTTGTTGTTCAGCTATGTCTGACTCCTGGTGCCCCCTTTTGTGACTGATCAATGAATCAGGCAAAAGGAATTAAGATTGCTGTTCAGTCATTTCTGACTCTGTGATCCCACATATGGGGTTTTCTTGGCAAAGATCCTGGAGTGGTTTGCCGTTTCCTCCTCCAGATCATTTTACAGATGAGGAAACTGAGGCAAACAGAGTTACAGATGAGGAAACTGAGGCAAACACCGTAGGGAAGGAAAGGAAAGAAGAAAGAGATAGGGATGGAGGGGAGGGGTGGGAGAACAACTGGTAGACAGAGAAATAATACAAAATAAATCAAGTAACTGAGGGTAATCAGAAAAGGCCTATCTTAGGAAGCAGTGGGCTTCCAATTGAACTTGACTCATACCCCTCATTGTCATATTTACCTGTCATGAATCATGCTGCTTTTGCCATATATGTTCCCTGCTGGGAAGCTCTCAGTGCCTTCCTGTTTAGCCTTACTTCTTAGAAGGAGACCGTCCATCATCTGGCATCCACCACCTTTCCCACTACTCTCCTATTAGCCAGACCTTGATCTCCTTGTTCCACAAACACAGCACACTCATAACATAGTAAGATCATAGGTTTAGATCTGCAAGAGACCTTAGAGACCAGCAAACTTAGCCCTCCCCTCATTTTACAGGCAAGGAAACTGAGGCAAGAGAGGTTAAGTAACCTAGCCAAGGTCACTCAGCTAGTAAATGCCTGGGGTAGTATTTGAACTCACGTCCTCTTGACTCCAAACCCAGCACTATCCACTACTTAATTCTGCCTCCATGCTCCTGTACCTTTTTGAATGGCATTTTGGGGGGCCAGAAAAGTTCCACCTGTCCTCTTCCATCTTATCTAATTTTAGAATAACGGTATGGTATGAGAGAATAAATGTGCCCCACCCCGTCCTGAGCCAAGATACCTGTACTTTAATTCTGCCTCTGATACTTTCTGGTCAAGTGACCATGGTCAAGTCACACTATCTCATGGCACCTGTTTTTTTCCTTTGTAAAATGTAGATAATAATGCTTGTGATCCTTACCCCTTAGAGTTATTGAAGATAACCCCAAGAAGAGGAATAGGGATAGGGACTTAGAGCTATGATTTCATTGTTTTAGGGAATTCCCTTGTAGGGAAACTCCCTCCACCAATACAGGATGTATAATGTATAATCACACACATGTTCTCATGCCCGTAGCATCATGGAAGAGAATTGTAGAGGTCATCTGATCCAGCACTCTGCCTCCAAATGGCTGAAGATTCAAAAAATTGTCTGTTTTCTTAAAGCAGATCACTACCTCTATACATGTACATGAAGAAATGTGCAGGCATACATGACACTAACAGGTCTCCCTGCACCCAGACCAGTACCTTCTACTCAAAGGATCATAGACTCATAGATTCTATATGCATCTGTAAAGCTGAATTATGAGTCAAGTCCAGTTCTGGTCTGCCATGATTCAACTCGAGTTGTGGGTTTGAATGTATATTGAAGAAACGCTTTTGGGAAAAAGAAAGATAATATTAAAAAAGAGGAAAAAAGGCAAATTAATTTAAAAAACACTTCTGGGAGAACATTGCTGCTTCTCAATGATTGAATATTCATCTGGTTTCACAGGCATGTGTGTGCATACACTTGTGTGTGGCACCGAAGAGGGCTGGGGTTCTACCATACAGGAGGAACTGTATTCAGAAATTAAGTGACTTGCCCAAGGTTACACAGCCAGTATGTATCAGATGTGAGACTTGAACCCAGATCTTCCTGGTTCCACTATGCCAAGTGCTACCCAAAGGTGAACTTCTGTTATTTTCCAGCTTAAGTCCAATCTCTTTCCTCCTTGTAGCCTTTCTAAGCCTCCCCCAAGCCTTCTTCTCTCCTCTAATTCCCTAGAGTTGTCTGTTGAGCTTTTGAGGCCCCTCACAATCTGGCTCCAGCCTCTCTTTCCAGACTGATTATGAATTATCCCTCTTCCTCTCACACTCTGCCCTGGACAAACTAGCCTGTTTGCCACCCTCGGCATCTCATCATCTGCCCTTAGGTCCCCTCAAGGCCTTTTCTGATTACTCTTAAATTTGATGTCCCCTCTGTTCCCCCCCATCACCACATATTTGGGGGTATGAAGGCTGGATTTTTAAAAGGCAGCTTGGCCCAGTAGAAATAGAGGTGATCTCAGAGTTAGAAAGACTCTGACACAGTCTGTCTGAGTGACCTTGAGTGAATCATTTTAACTTTCAGTGCTTTCTGGCAAGTAAGATGCTGGTCCTTAATCTTTTTTTTATGTCTTGGACCTCCTTGACCATCTGGCGAAAGCCTTTCTCAGAAGAACATTTTAAAACACATAAAATACATTAATAATAATGAGATAACTGACATCTATAGAGTGCTTACTATGAGTCAGGTACTATGTCAATAACTTTACAATTATGTTCTCATTTGATCCTTACAATAGCCCTGGGAGGGATATTATTATCCCCATTTGACAGATGAGGAAACTGAAACAGGCAGAAGAAGTGAAGTGACTTGCCCAGGGTCACATGGCTAGTAACTGTCTGAGGGCAAATTTGAATTCAGATCTTCCTGACCCTAGGCCCAGCACTCTATCCACTGCATATCTGGAGCGGGGAAAAAAAATAGTTCCCAGAACCCAGGTCAAGAACTTGATTTCTCCACATTTTAACATGCAGCCACACTGATACCGAGGAAGATACATATGTACACAAAGAAGACAGAAAGTATCCATTCACACCCTGTTGGGTACCAGGGCCTGGAATTTTATGGCTATCCAAGGAGAATTTAGGGGAGTTCCTTGCCTGAGGGAGCCTCCAACCTGATGGGGAGAGAAGAAAAATTCATTGAATTTACAGAGATAGAGAAAATGACACTCTTCAACTGAGCAGACCTCTAAACATCAGGACTAAGGGATATGGGAAATAGAGTCAGATGGGCTAAACTCAGGGAGAGTCCTAAGAGTCTGAGCTAACTGTCCCCATAACTTGAGCAGGAGCCCATTGCATTAGAATTCGTCATATGTGGGGAAGAGGATTGCTCTCCAGGGTGGTAGGGCTGGGCTTGGGAACTGAAGCCATTCACTATAATTGGCCCAGAGACACAGAAACAGTGAGGGGGAGAGAGATGCAGAGAGCCAGAGGCAAAGGCAGAAATTGAGACAGTGATAGAGAGGGAAAGGAAAAGACAGAGGTGGAGCCAGATGCAGAGATTAAAAAGAGAGATGGTGAGACAGGTGTAGAGTCAGAAACAGAGACTGAGGCGGGAAGAAAGATGCATAAAGGAGAAACAGTAAGAAAGGGAGACAGATGAAGACATGGGGACAGGGAGGGAAGATAGCGCAGAATCTGAAAAAGAGATGGGTGTTGGATACAGAGACAGAAAGACAAAGAGGGTGGGGATAGGTCCATCAATGGGCGGGGCACTAGATTGGAAAAGACACAAAGACAGGGTAGCTCATAGGATCATAGCATCCCATCTTAGTGCTGGGAGAGATCTAAGAGGCTTTTTAGTTCAACTCCCTCATTTTCTAAATGGGGAAACTGAGGCTCAGGGAGGTGAACGAAGAGAGGCAAAGAGGGAAAGATGGATGCAGAGACAGAAAGGGGGAAAGCTGCAGGGACAGATGGGGAGACTGATGCAGACAGAGATAGACAAAGGGAGGTGGATCCAGAGAAATGAGCAGAGGTGGAGTCAGGAAGATGGATGCAGAAACAGAGAAAGAGAGGGAGGGCTATGCAAAGAAACAGATAGCTGGAGAGAGATGGACAAAAATAAGCTTGACACAGGGGCAGATGGAGATGCCTCTCCCAGCTTCCACGAGTGGGAATTGGGATTAATTTGTATCCTGAATAGAATTTAGTGGTTCCAGGTGGGGCTTGAGACAAAAGGGGCTAGAAGGGAGGGTTTGGATTTGGGGAGTGGAAGGAGAGCTGATTTACCTGAGTTATAGACACCCCAAGAAATTTAGGAGGTCACCTTTAAAATTTCTCTGCCTCCAGCAGCCTGTTGGACCAGTACCACACCCTACCCCAATCTTATTTATTCCAGCTATCTGGGAACCTCTTCTGTTTCAGAAGGTGCCTTATGTACCAATTCCACTGTTCTCATAAAAAAAAATTTTAAGGCAGTTGGGGCTAAGTGACTTGACCAGGGTCACACAGCTTATAGGTGTCTCGAGTTAAGATTTGAACTCAGATCCTCCCAACTCCAAGGCTGGTGCTCTATTCATTGCATCGTATTCTCATCAAATCTAACATCAAACCCTCCTGCTGCAACTGTAGTCTGTTTTGACATCAGGATTTAGAAAATATCCACTCTCTCTCCTCCCTTTCCCAGTCCTCCTGAATGATCCCCATTTCGGGGTTTCAAAGATTTCCTTGCTCTTTCCCTGAACACTTTTCTCCACTCTGTCCCTTAACCATCTCATCAACCAGCAGTCCTCCCTGCCGTGACTCAGAATCAGAGCTGCAAGGGACCTTCGTAACCATCTAGTCCTTTTCTCCCATTTTACAGAGAAGCAAACTGAAACCTTGGGGAGAAGAAGCAATTTATTCAAGGTCCCATTACTAGCATGTGGAAGAGCCTGCAGGTCTTCCTCCCTAGCTTAGAATTTTCTCAGGCCCCTGTCTCTGCCCCCTACCTGTGACAGTGACAGTGGTCCAGTCCTGATTCCATCAGGTTGCTTCTCCTGGGGGCCTCCCCTCTCCCTGCACATTCATCTGGCCTTCAGCATGCTCTACCTCTCCAGGGAGCCCCTGGCTGTCAGACCCTGCCTCTGAGTCTTAGGGGTGGAGGGGCCTTAGGTGTTTTTTTCCAAACTCCCAGCCAATCATCTAATGGGGACCACAAATAATCTATGGTTGCCTAGCTGGTGATACTGACTTACAAACCTGGCTTGGAGCCAAACACCTCAGCTGTTTCCTTAAATTTCTATATTTCCTCCCACCTGTTCTCCAACCCTCTAACTCCCAAGATTTCCTGGTGCCTATCTTTTCATCTCCTTTTTAGCTCCCTCCCCCCATTCTCCTAGCATTCAACACCTGTTGCTTAGGTATCCCCACTCCATAGGCAGTCTTTATCCCTGATACTGAGCCTCCTTTTTTGACATTGACTCCCCGATCCCATATTCCCCCATTCCTGACTTCTAGCTCCTATCCCTGACACTGACTCCCATCCTGGACACTAAACCTCCACCCTAGGCACTGAGTCTCTCATCTCCGATTTCCAAGCCTAACACTAATACCCATCCCTGTCATGGAGGCTCTGTTCCCAGAGCTTAGTCCCTCTTCCCCACCCCAACTCCCACAGCAGGGCTCTTTTTCAACTATTTTCTAAAGGTTTCACAAGAAACCATTACCATATCAGAAACAGGTAACTTTTAAATCTTGACCTTAAAATTCCAGACCTCGTCTCTCATTCCTGGTATTTCATTCCCAGTCATCCCGCATAATCAACCTCCAACCATTCTAAGTTCCACCCATTCTAAGTTTCTGACCATGGCCAACCCAGCCACTCCATCCTTGTTACCCTAAAGTATATAGAGATGCAATGCTGGCTTTGGAGTCAAATCCTAAATTCAAATCCTGGCTTTGCCACTTACTAACTTGGCTACCTTGGATAAATCACTTTCCTTTCTGTACCCAAATTTTCCCATTTCTAAAATGGAAGATTTGGACCAGATGACTTCCAAGGTTTCTTCTATGTCCAAATACATGGTCTCCAAAGTCGCCAGAGATCTTGGTGAGCACCAGAAAAGGACCACTAAACCAACTCAAAGTCTAGGGATTGATATTTCAGATAGAGCTAAACTAAAGCAAGAGTTCTTAACCTGAGGTCTTCTTATGGAGAGATTTTAGGGGATCTATGATCTTGGATGGGGACATTATTTTCACTAGCCTCCAACTGAAATTTAGCATTTTTGCCAAAGGGATACACAATGCAAAAAAAGTAAAGAACCTTTGAAGTTTACAGTAATATAATTAAGTCAAAGCAACAAGCCTTCATTAAGCACCTACTGTGTTCCGCGCACTATGCTAAGTGCTGGGAAGATAAAGAAAGGCAAAGGAGAGTCCCTGGCATTGGAGCTCATAGTCTAGTGGGAGAGACAACATGTAAACAGCTACAGACAAGATAAATTGGAAATGATCAACCGAGGAAAGGCACTAGCATTTTAAGGGGAGGGTGGGGAAAGGTAGAACATAAAATGTTAGACCTAGAGGAGACTCCAATTTGGCACAACGGGAGGATCAGTGGAATTGGAATCTGAGAATCTGGGTTCAAAACCCAGCTGTGTTCCTTAGGATTTCCCTTGGCTTCAGTTTTGTCATCTGGAAAAAAGGGTTATTAGACTAGAAGGGTTCTGAGGTCCTTCTAGCTCTAAATTAATGATACTGTGCTTTAGTCCGAACTTCACCTTTGACAGAGAAGGAAACTAGAGAAATGAAGTGAGTTGACCAAGATTACACAAGCCAAAATAGCAGAGGTGGCATAAGAAAGAATCCATATCTCTAGGGTCCCAATCCAGTGCTCTTGTCACTACATGATCCCACATTTATTGTAGATAAAGAGTTTTTGTTTTTCTCCCAATAACTCTGGACGTACATCCTATAGGTATTATTAACCTAAATATATAAATGAAGAAAAAGAAACTCAGTGGGGCTAAGTAGTCTGCTCACAGTCAAGGAGCTAATAAGTGGTAGAGCTGGTCCTCAAACCCAGGTCTTCCAACCCTTAGTCCTGTACACTTTACACCATGCCACTTGTACCGTCCAATTCTATGATCCCATGATTCTATGGTTCTGTGAAATTCAGGGAGGAAAAGAGAGTAAAGATGATTGATAGTCCAGAAAATACTGAAGAATCATTTGATAATAACAGAACCATGAAGATGAAAGGTGATTATGAAGAGGTCCTCAGTTCCTGCTTACTGCTGCTACAACACTTTAGGAGACCAACGTGGGTGATGCTGCAAAAGGGACCTTGACTAGGTATGAGGGAATGCATAAGGGAAAGAAGATATTCTACAGGGAATGGTGGAGAGGGAGGGTCTGCATCCCTGGGAAGAATCATATGAACTGATGCAGGGTGAAGTGGGCAGAACCAGAAGAACAATTCATATAATAACAACAACATTGTAAAGAAAAACAACTTTGAAAAACTTCAGAACTCAGGTCAACACAATGACCAACTATGATTGCAGAAGACTCATGATGAAACATGCTGCTTATCTTCTGGGAGAGAGATGATGGATTTGGGGTGCACTATGAGGCACATTTTTTTGGACATGGATTATTTGGGAACTTGTCTTGATTGACTATGGAAACTTATTGTAAGAGATTTATTTTTCCTTTTTTTTTCATTGGAGGGAAAACTTGGAAAGGAGAAAAATTAATGCTTGCTATTTGCAAAAACATTAAAAAAAACAAGGATTTATATTCTCAGAAATCTTCAGCCACTGCTCATTTAGGGGTAGTCAAGTCCCAAGGCGGCAGACTGGACCAGATGGCCTCATAGGATCCCTTCCAACTCTAGGATTCTTGCCCTGATCCTGGAGGCCAAAAGTCTGCCATGAGTCCTCCACACTTCACTATGTCTACACCTGGCAGCCTTCCCTGATGGTTATCACAGTACTCTCCCACCCCTCCCCACACATGCACTTTGACTCCACCCCAGACCTCCCCACCCCCGGACCACTGGTCTGTCTGCCAAGCAGCCCAACTCCTTCTTTCATCTCCTGCCATCCACCAGCCAGCCCTTCCCCCAACCTCCTTTTGGTTCTTCATCCTCTTGGGGGGCTCATGCTGTACATGGAGAATCCAGCCTGACTGTCCTAACCAATGGAGCAGAGATCAGGCTCTAATCCCCAATGGAGGGGAGTGCTGTGTTGCCCCCATCCCTTTGGATCCTGGTGTTTTCATCTCTCTAGGCACTATGGTTGGGAGCTAAGTCTCTAGTCTACAGAATTGGGGATGCAGATTAAGAGAGGCACTCAACAGAACCAAGAGATCGACTATCAAGTGCCCCCACTCTTGGGAACCCAGTCTAGAGAGCCCTGACAATGGTGTGTATATGAAAAGTGGTGTAAGAGTTATGGAAATGGGCCTGACAATTCTGAGAGGGAGAGTCTCCTAGGATTGATTCATATAGTTGTGTTCTTTTTTAGGGAGGTAGAGGATATGAAGAAAACTATATATATATATTTAAAGACAGATTATTATTGATATCTTTTGGTTTTATATCACCTAGATTTCTCCCACTGTCTCTCCCCTTTCCTCCTTCTGGAGAACCATCCCTTATAAAACAGATTTTTTTTTTTAAAAAGGTTGAAAACAATTCATTAAAACCAATAAAAAATCTGATATTATATGCATTATTCCAAATCTATGGACTCACCAACTCTGCAACAGAGTGGGGTAGGGGGAGGTATTTTTTAATATCTCTTCTTTAAGGCCAAACTTTGAACAAGAGAATTTGTCAAGATCTCTCCCAAGCCTGGAAAACACTTAGGTGGGCAGATGTGGGAAGGAATACTTCTCCTATGTTAGTTCAGTTCAGATAGGGAGAGAAGGACCCAGTTAGGTTCTTCCCAGTTCCCAGGGACCTTTCTGTGACAATTGGAGATCTTAATTTGGTAACCCAAATAATGGGCATAAGCAGTGCTAGTAAGAGCCTCTGGGTACCTAATGATGCCCAGGTGAGAAATAACTAGAGAAACAACGCTCTCCAAAGATCCCCTGTCCATTTGTAAGAGAAAATACCAGGAGGCAACCCTCCTTTATCTCAGGGAAAAGTTTTCCAGTGAAAGCAGCATTAGGGTAACAACAGACTGGAAGGCTGGAGCATGGAAAGTGGGAGGGGGTGCCCTGGGGAGGGTATTGGGCAAGTTTGGAGGTTCTCTAGCAGGCTCAGGCAGCACACTGTTGCCCTCTAAGGGCCCAACGAGGAAGGAAGCTCTGGTTTGGGGTCCTCATACAGCATGAAAGATACATAGAGCAAGAAGGTAGAAGCTTTGCTTGTAAGGGAGAGGCGGGGGGAATAGAGAGGGATCTGAGTCGATGATTTCTGGGTTGAGGAAAGGAGTCAATTCAATCTCATTCAAATAAAATCTATTAAGTATCTACTAAGTGCCTGTGCTAAAGAGAAGGGGGGGCGGCATTTTGAGCTGGAGACGCCTTCTCTTCCAACTCTTAACTCCATGAAGGACCAAATTGAGACAACCTAAGCCGGAGGCCAAGAAGGCATATATGGATACTCCTCCCTACACAAATACAATCCTTACTGTATTCCTTCCCTTCCCTTCCCATTCCATTCATATCTTGATGTATGGAGTTTTGGGAAAAATGGAGAAACTTGGATAAACATTGAGGTGTGCCAATTTCATTCATTCATTCGCTTATTTATGTGTCTGACAAATGATTTTTAAGCATCTATTCTTTTTGGCATTCAAAGCCCTTCACAATCTGATTTCAACCTGACTTCCAGTTTTATTATATATGTCTCCTTTTCATTCACCTATGGTCTAGACAAACTGACCTCAATATTCCCCATATATACCTCCTGTCTCCAGTATCTTTGCCCAGGATGTCCTCTCATGCCTCTACTTCCTCTTAATTTCTGCCTCTTAGAATCCTTAATTTCCTTCAAAACATAGCCCAGAGACTGCCTCCTCCATGAGGACTTTCCCAGTTCTTATAGCTGCTAGTTTTTGTCGCTGTTGTTCAGTCGTGTCTTAATCTTGGTGACCCTATTTGGGGTTTTATTGGCAGAGATACTGGAGTGGTTTGTTATTTCCTTTTTCAGTACATTTTATAGTTGAGAAAACTGAAGGAAGCAGGGTTAAGTGACTTGCCCAGGGTCACAACAGCTAGTAAGTGTTTGAAGCTGTATTTGAACTCAAGAAGAGGAGTCTTCCTGACTCCAGGCCCAAGACCCTATCCACTGTGCCACCTAACTGCCCACAAACTGCTAGCTACTGTCCCTCAATTCCTTTGCATCTATTCATTTTGTATTTATTTTTATGTGTACATATAATTTATCCCCTGTAGAATATAAGCCTCTTGAAAGCAGGTTCTATTTGATTTTTGTCTCTGCATCTCCATTGACTAGTCTATTACCTGATGAGCTTACTAAATGTTTGCTGGTTAATGGATTGATTCAAGGAACTGTGCCATACCCAGGGAAGGGGATGAGCATTTCTTAAGAGCCTGCTATATCCCAGGCACAGGGTTAAGGCTTTACAAATATTATCTCATTTGATCCTTGAAACAACTCTGTGAGGTGGGTACTATTATTAGCATCAGTTTTGCAGTTGAGGAAACTGAGGTAGAGAGAAGTTAAGTGAGTTGGCCATGGTCACAGCTAGTTAAGTGAATGAGGCCAGATGTGAAGTCAGATTTTTCTTACTCTAAGCCCACCACTCTATCCAGTGCACCACTTAACTGCCTCCCAGAAGAGAAAGAAAGATACATAAGATCCAGCTTCTGTCCTGGAAAAGTCTACAATATAGCAGGGGGGAAAGGAAATACATATATTGACTAGGAATTGTTGGCTGGCTCTCTCTCCCTCCATCTCTCTCTTTTCCTCCCTCCTTCTCTGTCTCTCTCTGCCTCTCTTTCTGTCTCTCTGTCTCTGTCTCTCTCTCCTCCTTCCCTCTCTCTCTTCCTCTGTGTCACTTCTTTCTTCCCTCTCTTTCTTTTTCTCTCCCTCTCCCCCTACTTCTCTACACACACACACACACACACACACACACACACACACACACACACACACACATACACACACACAGAGAGAGAGAGAGAGAGAGAGAGAGAGAGAGAGAGAGAGAGAGAGAGTTACCAATCCTAGCCAATGTGGGATAATAACCAAATGTCCAGTGCAGACAAGAAGGTTTATGTAACTTCAGAGAAAGGAGTTATCACTGAAAGGCCATGTGTCTTAATGGACTTGATGCTAGATGCGGAGTCAAGAAGATCTGCCTTCAGATCCTACTTTTTATTCTTGCTAGCCGTGTGGTGCAGGCGTATCATTTAATCTCTCTTAGTCGGAATTTGTAAAACTCATCTGTAGAACAAGGATAATACTAATGGCACCTCCCTGCCTCACAGAGTTGTTGTAAGACTCAAATGAGATAATGTATGTCAATTCAAATGAGATGCTGTGCGTAAGGTGCTCTGAGAATCCAACAATGCAATATAAACAAATGTCAGGTGTGTTAGTGGGAGTATCAGTTTGGTTTGGAGGGGGCCAGAAGGATGTCAAGAAAAACTTCATATAAGTAGAATGTGAGCTGAGACTTGAGAGGAATGATGTAACAGAGCAATGGATTTGGTGTCAGGAAGACCTAGGTTCAAATTCTGCCTCAAATACTATCTACATGATTCTAAGGCTAGACCAATTTGATGTTTCCTCCTATATAAAATGAGTGCATTGGCCTTAATGATTTCTAGGTCCCTTCTAGCTCAAAATCTATGGTCCTATGATGGTAGGATTGGGGTTGGCAAAGAAGAAGGCAATTTTGGTTAAGGGAATACAAAGTGCCTAGATGCAGGAAGATGAGAGGCAGGAAGATGGGTTCAAAATATGATGGAGTTCATAGGGGCAAAATGGTGGGCAAGGGCACTGAGCCAGAAACCAGGATCCCTGTACTCCTGCATTGCCATTACCTGGGTGAATGACACTGGACAAATTGCCTCCCCTCTCTGAGCTTGGTTTCCTAATCTGTAATACAAGGACTAAATGATCTCTAGAATCTCTTCTAGTAGTCTTAAGGTTTTTGAGGGGCAGCTAGGTGGCACAGTGGTTGGAGTACTGGGCCTGGAGTCAAGAAGATTCCTCTTCCTGAGTCAAATCCAGCTTCAGACACTTACTAGCTGTGTGACTCTGGACAAACTTATTTGCTTCAGTTTCCTCATTTGTAAAACGAGCTGGAGAAGGAAATGCAAACCCACTCCAGTATCTCTGTCCAAAAAGCCCCAAAAGGGGTCACAAAGAGTCAGACATGACTGAACAACAAGACTTTTTGAGAGAGGGACATAGTCAAAAGTCATCCTTTGGGAAGACCAACCAGGTTCTGTGTTATTGGGTCTTTCTAGACTCTCTTCCACTTGCTGTTCCTCCAGCGTGACACCCCATCTCTTGTTTCTGTGCCTTTTCATGAACGTTGCCCCAGGACTGGAATGCTCTGCCTCCCCATTGCCACCTCTTAGAGTTCCTGGCTTCCTTTAAGATTCAGCTCCTTCGGGAGGCCTTTCCCAGATCCCCAAATGACTAGTGCCATCCCCCTCTAAAGCTGTCCTCCATTTCTTCTATAATTACCTTCCACATATAAATTTATGTGTCTGTTGTCTTCCCCCATTAGAATGAAAGCTTCTAGAGGGCAAGGATTGCCTTTGGTTTCTCCCCAGCTGTTACAACAGTGCTTGATACATTATAAACATTTAATAAATGCTTGTTGATTGGTTCCTGTGTCTGACTTTCCTCTCTATATCTGCCCACATGCATGTGTCTTTCTGAGATGCGGAACTTCCCAACGGAGAGGCCTAATTTCTTAGCCTGTCCCAAGATCATTCCTCTTTCTGAAGCATCCTACCCACCCCTTCCTGTCCACTAACACACATCCCCACCTTTTACACAAACCCCACTAGGTGCTTTCCTCCTCCTAGAAGCCCTCCCTAACTATCACCACCAGGTTCTAATGATTCCTTTACTCCCTGTCACCTTACAGACTCGATTTGCAGACACTGAGGTCCGTACAATATTCTTTACTAGTGTTCTGTCTTGCTCCCTGAGGACAGAGCCTGTTTCTATGCTTTGAATGTTAACTCCCAGAAGGCAAGGACTGTATGTCCTCCTATCAAAGTCTCCCCCATCCTATTAGGAGCTTACTGAGGACTGGGTCTGTCCTCTTTCCTCTAGGTATACTCCACAAACTGGCAACAGGGAACAGAAGTGTAGTTAGCCAACTAACTCTAGCCCTTTACAGTGCCCAGGCAGGCCAAAAGCTGGGTAGAATCTTTGGAACCAGCCAACACTCCATCTTCTTCAGCAGAGATTTCCATAGAGAGAGTGGTGGTCCCCTGCCAGTGAGTCATGGGGGTAGGCTTCAGCTCTCCCTATGTTCCATAGAGACAAGAAACCCCAAGAAGCAGGGAGGGAAAGGGGTCTGAGCAGCAGAGACTGCTAAGGCCTTGAAGATGCTGAGTCGGAGATGGAGGTATCTGTGAGGGCCTTAGCCTGGGGTTGGGGGGGGGGAATTCTTGTTGTAGCTATATAATTAAAATACTATTAAGCGGCGCCTGGCAGTCTCCCGGCTAACCTCGACTGAAACACTACAGGCGGAATCATCACAGGCAGCTGTGTCTCCTCCGATCAGCTCTCTGGGCACTTGGGGTGGGCAGCACCCGCCTCATCTCCAGGGTGCCAGGATGTGAGAGTTGGGGGGCTGGAATGTGGCAATCACACAGGGTGGGTGAAGGCATAAAGAAGGTGGGGATGCTGTAATATTCCCTGGGGTATGATGGGCCTAGTGAGATCCAGGATGAGAACAGAATTTGGGGAGCTCTGGAATGATATGACTTTGGTTCAGTCATTCCTTCTGGCTCATTCAGTATCTTGAATTCTTCATTCCATTGCCAAAGCCCTCACTCTAATCCAGGCTCTCATCCCTTCATGCCTGAGTTGTTAGGCCAGTCTCCTTTTTACTAGTCACTGCGTCTCCAGTCTCCCTCCTGTCAGCCCCACATGAAGAGCGTATCCCATAATCATCTCTCTGTTTGGGGGGAACTGCAATGGCTCTTCTTCCCCTTAAAGACAGATCCTGATTTGGAAGCCCAGTTTCCACCATCCTTTGCCCTCTGTGCTCCCTTCCTAACCATATTCCCCTGTCTCCCAGGAGCTTCCTCTCTCAGATCCCTCTGATCCAACTGGGTGCTTCTCCCTGTGTTCACTCTGTCCTACTCCAGGCCTTCATACCAACTCTTTCCTCTTCCTGGGGCAACTTTCCTCTTTTCTCCTCCTACTTCGATCCTTCACTTTTCTCTTTCCTCCAGTCCTACTCCTTTAGGAAATCTTGCCTTGACTTCTTCCAAAGTCTGAGAAGCTATTTGCTCCTGTAATGAACCTCCCCTTGGAGTGGCTGTATTTCATTCATTTGTTTCTCTGTCTCTAGAAATAGATAATAGATGGAAATTTAATCTAGCTGGGTCTGGTCCTTTTTCCGCATCTAATTAAGAATTTGAGGAGGTGGGAATGGATGGTCAACTTCTCTCAAGGCAAGACCCTTTCTACAGGTGGCTCTTAGTCTGGCAGAAGATAGAACAACCCTAAGGACAGGGTTTCATTGAAAAGGGAGTCAAGGTCTAGCCTTAGATCTCCTAGGATCCCCCATTTTCAATCTGCCATAGAGAAGGATGTGCTGGAGACAGCTCAACTGGGAGAGATATTGTTAAATTTTCATTTGGAAATCACAAACTACAAATCAGAGCTGGATTTGTTGTTTTGCTGATTGTCTAGTCTTAAAAAGGTGCTGGAGAAAATGCTAATAAAGAGAGATTCAACTTAAAAGTGTATAGTGCATTTGATTTGTTTGGCAAACTAGTTCCTAAACATTTACCAGCGTACCAAGGCAGATCTTCGTAGAGCAAGGGAATGGGTATCAGGAAACAGGCAGAGGAAAGATATGGTATATGTGTATATATACATATATATGTATATATGCATATATAAATGTGTGTGTATGCACACACACACACACACATATGGAAGAGATCAGGTTTGGGAGTTCAAGATCCTGGGTTGAAATCTCATGTCTGCTGCTTGCTACCTGTGTGACTTTCAATAAGTTATTTTTCTTCTTTAGGCCTCAGTTGCCTCATGTATAAAGTCAGGGGGTATCCTTCGGGCTCTGAATCCTATGATCCTAGGAAATGGAGAAAAGCGGCACCTACCCACCCTGGTCCACACTGGCACAACTCCTGTTAGCTGGTCAGGCTGGCACAGAACCAGGCATCATTCTCTAATATAGAAAACACCCTCTGCACCAATCCCCCTGTCCTTGGACACCCCCAGACTCTGTTCCTCCCCCATCCATGCCAACTGCCTGAGCCATCCATGGGAAGAGAAATGTTTTAATCCCCCTTTGACCTGTAGCCTGGTAACCCAGTCCGCTCGTGGCCCTAACTCTCCTCCCCCACTCTCCCTGTCTCCTCCAGGTACAGGCCCTGAGTTGGAGAAGTGGGGGAAGAATGGTGTATGAGGGTAGATGGAGGAGTCTGCTTTGAATGGGGATCATCTAACTTTAGTCCCCTTAGCTTTCTCCCATCAGCTCTGAAGAAGAATTTTCTCCCAATCCCAGTACCTTCTCTCTGAGTATTCCTCTCCCCGTCTTTCCTACCACTTCCTTAAGGGTGAAACAAGACACATCCTATAGAGATCCTCTGGTCTGTCCCTTACAGGACTAGACACGATTCAATCCACGTGGACAGACAGTGAGGCATCTGGTCATGAGGCTTTGTGGTAGACTTGCAGGCAGAAGACCTGGGTTGGAGTCTCCACTCCATCATCTGTAAAACCTCAAGCGAATGCTTTCCTCTCTCTGGGCCTGAGTTTCTTCACCTGTGTAATGAGAGAATTGGACTAAATGGTCTCTAAAGGGCTGCCTAGCTTCAGTATTCTGTGATTCAAACTTTTCTTTTCGTTTGTTTTTTGGGGGGTTTTTGGAGGGGGGAAGGCAGGGCAGTTGGGGTTAAGTGACTTGCCCAAGATCACACAGCTAGTAAATGTGTCACACGTCTGAGGCTGGATTTGAACCGAGGTCCTCCTGACTCCAGGGCCAGCGCTCTACTCACTTCACCACCTAGCTGCCCCTTTTCTTTTTCTTAAAGATCTCTAAAGCAGGGGATATCACTACCTTCCTCAGTCTAGTATCCTAATCCAATGGTCCCTCTGAGTAAGTCCTCTTTTATGGACTTCCTTATCATAGTTCCTGCAAAATAATAGGTACTTAATAAATGCTTGTTGACTTGGCTTCTTTAAATCTAATAGATCTACCTATTTTTCAGAAGTTACTAGAAAGCTAGACTGTCACCATACACGTCCCCATCCCTATCCCAAGTGATGACTGCTTCCTGACTGTCTTGGAGTGAGGGTGGAAGAAGTCTAATCAACTTTATTTTTCCAAGAAATGGAAAGTAGGGTGGGAGATGGAAGGATACTCCTTCTTCACAGGCAGATGTTGCTCCCGTGCCGCCCAGCAACCTGTCATTAAGGGACATGGCCTCTCTTCTTTCCATTCACAGCACACCATTCTTCCATTCCCTGAAAACCTGTCTGCCTTCTCTGATCTCCTGCCACCAGATGTGCCTCCTTTCTGCTGACTTCCCTCTCTCTTGTTTCCTCCCCAGGTATTTCCAAGTCTCCTTCCCTATCCTATACCTCTACTTCTTTTCCTTTGTCATTCAGGAAAGAAAAGAGAACAGGACTCCTAGCTAGGTTTGTTTTTTGCTTAGTACAGAAGAATACAGGCAATGTAACCAATTGCGGGTCAATGCAAAAGGGAAGCAATGTCCTGAGCATGATGTAAAGAAAACTGATCTGGAGACACAAGTCCTGGGTTCAATTCCATGTTTTGCTACTGACTGCCTGTGTGACCTTAGGCAAGTAACTTAACTTCCCTGAGCCTCAGTTTTCTCACCTGTAAAATGGGGGCAGAGAGGACCAGAGAAAATGGCAGATTCCTTCCAGCTCTAAATCCTCTGTTTTTTTTCTGAGCCAGAGTAGTTGTTCCTCGTTAGAGACATAGCTGTTACATTCTATGCTCCTGAAATGCATTATGGGAGAGTGGCAAGGATGCCCTGGAAGAGAACCTGGGGTCAGTTTCTAGTTCTGTTGCTTTTTTGGTAACTTTTAACTCCATCTCTTGGGTCCTTAATTTCTTCTTCTGTACAATAAAAGAGCAAGATTTGGCGATCTCCAAAGTCCTTTCCACTTCAAAATCCCATGATCTTCTGCTGTGTAAATGTGATTTTATAAGTGCAATATAAACAGGAGATATTTTTATTAATACTACTGTGCCTATTTCTTGAGTATCTGAACCAGATGGGCCTCACCAGAAGCTCAGAGTTGCTTCCCAGAATTCCCTAAATTCCTGACACTTTAGAGGAGTTGAAGGAACCCAGACCACAAAAACCTCAACTCTTCCACCCACCCCCAGGCCACTGGTTGACCTTATAGCCTCTGTTGCCAGGCATTCAGTGGAGGATGGTAGGAGACTTGGACCGGCCTTATAGGATCACATAGTCTGGAAGAACAAAGCCTTTACGGATCTACAAACCCAAGGAGCAAAACTAAACAGAAAAGTGACAAACTGTCCAGGGAATTCACAGGGAATTCAATAATCAGTCTCAGGGTACACCTGAACTGGCAGAGGCCTTTGTCATCAGACCTGGCCACTTCCCTGGAGTAATCCAGACCATGCCTATGGAGACTGCCACCATATAGCCCTTGAAGTCAGAGTGGGAGAGAAATAAACTAAGAGAAGGACTGGAGACCTCATGGTCATTTTGTCCATCCTCTTGTTTCCAAGAAGGGCATTCTTCCCCCTACCATCTGTAAATGAAAGTCTCCGTTGGTTGTTAGAGATAGAGAGAAGGGGGAGAGATCTTGATTACTAATGGGAGAATCATGGTTCCTTGCGCTTCCTGACTTCTGTCTTCCCAAAACTGTTCCACTCCTAACTGGGGGCCCCCAAGGACTTGGCCGAGACCCCCGAGGTTTCCCCCAGTTTACAGAGGAGGAAAGGAGCTCCCACACCTGGGTTAAAGCTGTGGATGACATCACCTCCTATTTCCTCAAATGTGGGATCCTTCTGCCTTCCTCTCATGCCTCTCTCTCCCTCTGATAATAGACAAAGTCCAATGGGGGATGAGAGGCAGCAACGACGGTGGGTTGGGCCGAGGATGACATTCCTGAGGATTTGACCCATGAGAACTATTAGGAAATGGATCTGGGGAGCCAGGACTAGGGCAGGCACACCACTGAAAAGGGCACGATGCTGTCTCCTAAGTTGCTAGGGTAGTTCCTCCTGATGCCCCTAGAAAGCATCCAGCACCTCCTTTACACCCTGGAAAAGTACAAATGGTCTCAAATATTCTCCTTTTGTATAAGCAGTCTGGCATTGTAGGAATGTGAAACTTAGGTTCTAGGTTTGTATCTTGTCTCTAATAGTTATTCAGTCATTTCCAACTCTTGGTGACCCCATTTGGAGTTTTCTTGGCAAAGATAAGGGAGTAGTTTGCCGTTTCCTCCTCCAGCTCTTTTTACAGATAAGGAAACTGAGGCAAACAGGGTTAAGTAACTTGCCCAGGGTCTCACACTGCTAATAAGTGTCTGAGGTTGGATTTGAACTCAGGTCTTCCTGACTCCAGGCCCGGCACTCTATCTACTGTTCTGCTAAGCTGCCCCCTGTCTCTAATACTCACTAGCTATGTGACTAGCAAGTAATTTTACCTTTCTAAGCCTCTATTTTCTCATCTCTAAAATGGGTATAATAATACTTACACTGCCTATCTGTTAGGCTTGTTGTGAGGAAAGTACTCTGTAGACCTGATATTCCTCTGTATCTTTTCGGTTCTTCGTGGCTCCATGATTTCACCTGGGAGGGCACTCTGTCCACTGATGCAGGATGCAATATCTCTATGACATATATGGTCTTCAAGAGTTGCTATGGCAAAAACAAGACAAAACAAAACAAAAGAAAAACCATTGACCTGTGATAGCCCAATAGGCCTCTACGAACAGCCAGGCTAGCTCTGATTACAGACACAGAGTTATCAGAACCTGAAGCCACCTCTAGCAGGTCCCACCGCCCAGGAATGAGGCCTTGGATCTGGGCTTAGGTGGAAGAGAGTGCTGGGTAAAGGTGGGCTGTCATTATTATGTGTAGCCCCTCTGCTCCTGCCTCGATTTAAGTCCACAGCCTCTCAGCTGCCCTTAGAGGAGATGGAGGACAGTTATTCACTCAGTTAGCATCTAGTACCGGGTTAGAGCCCCTGTATGTGGAAGATGTATTCCCATCCTCACGGTTCATGGTAAGAATGATGCAAGCGATTTAAGGTGTATCACCTCCCCCTCCCCGATTTTCCAAATGGGAAAACCAAGGCTCTGAGACTTGAAGCGATTTAGCCAAAATCTATGCTGTTCCCCTTTCTGGTTCCTGAAACCGATTTGTCATTTCCTCCAATCTTTGCTTCTTCACTCTCAAAAACCCCAGACCATTTATTCTGGGTTTCTTCAACTATTGATTTCTCCTCTCAGAACCTAGCAAGTCAGTTCACCTTATCTTTGTGCCCCACCAACCCCTGCTTTAGCTCCCTTCAGGTGCATTGGCCCCAGTTTTCATTTCTAAGACAAGAAAGAGAAGTAGCGGCCAGGGGGGACGCTCTCTCCTCAAAGGATACATGTCTGTGTACGTATACATACATACACAGACAGACACAGATATGGACATGGATTTGGATACAGATAGAGGTAGAGATGGGTAGAGATGTAGATGTAGATATAGATAGTTGTAAGTACAGATGTAGAAATAGAAATCGGTATAGCTATAAATATGCAGATATCCTCTCTACATCATGGGGTTAGAGGTACAGCACCTCCATGATCTGGAAAATCTGTGTAAAATTTTTTGGCCCTCCCTTCATACCAGAGGAAAAGTCTGAATTTTTCTTTTTCTTTTTTTTTTACAGTGCCTTATTGTAAAATTTGAGTTTTTATGGGATTAAAAGGTAAAATATGTTGATATCATACAATACTAATCCTGTATTTTATCCATTTCTAAGTTTCAAAACTTTTTCTGTGTCATCTGCTGGCCTTAGTATGACATCTTCAGCTTCTGCAAAACTCCCCAAATATTCCCATATAATTTCTTATGCCGACCTGCGATATATCAAAACCATGATGGGAAAATCGCGATGTGGAAGGGATAACTATGTATACTTTTTTTTTTCCTGATACACATCTATATTATTTATATATTAGATACAGATGCTGGGAGACGGTGGTATGGCCACCCCTACCATACCGCAGGGTTGGCTGGCCAGCCCTTCCCTTCCACACACACTCATACACACACACAAGCAGCAGGGGCATCCCTTCCAGGAAGGGTGAG
>CM053626.1:186129837-186140395 GCA_028646595.1 Phalanger gymnotis
GGGGAGTGAAGGCTTCTGGGGCAGTGGTGAGCCAGCCAGGGGAGCAAAGGTTTGGTCCAGAACCCCCAGCTGCAGAAGGGGCCATGGTTTCTGCTTGAAGTAAAGGGGTCTCAGTTTCCTAATTTGTCTTTTCAGGTTCTCACTTCGAGTGAGAGTGAGAACCTGAAAAGACCTTAATCTGAAAGGGCTAGGGTCTCCCATTGCATCCTGGGTCATCTTGAGTAATCCTGATGAATATCTGGTCATTGGACCCAGATGGCTTTAGAGGAGAAAGTGAGGCTGGTGACCTTGCACAGCGCTCTCTCACTTAAATCAAAGTCAACTGCAAGTCATGTCATCATTTCCGTGATGTCCTGGTCCTCTTCAAGAACAAAGGACAAACACAGTAACAACAACCTCATTTGTAAAATAAGGATGGAATTTAGAATGTAAGCTCTTTGCAAGAAAGAATTGTCTCATTCTTTCAGTTGTATCCCCAGTGCCAAGCATGGTACTTGGCACATAGTAGGTGCTTCATAAATATCAGTTGGTCGATTGATGATCTCTAAGGTGACTTTCAGTTGCAGGTCTTTGATCTTACAGTCCTAATAGTTCACCTTAGTAGCTGTGTGACCTTGAGCAAACCATTTCATGTATCTGAGGCTCAGTTTTGTCATTTTCAAAATAGGGATAATAATACCTACATTTAAGTCTGCAGCCTCCAGGATCACAGTGAAGAATACATTTTGTCCATAGCATAGGACTATCTTCTATTTAGCTGTTTTCACAGACTGTCTCAGAAAACCTAGCTGCCTGCACTCCCCTGGAAGATGAGGATAGATGAGGCCTTCCTTCATCCCTAAAGAGTGAAGCAGTCTGGAGGGAATTGATGGCATCAGCATGGTGCTGGGTCCCTCCAAGGCCTTGCCAACATCAGCACACTTCTCACCACTTTTGCCAGTGGCCTCATCAGGGGTGATAACATCATTCTCGAAACTGGGACCTCAGGGAGCGCGGAGCTAGGGTCTCCTCCCTTAGCTACCGATCCCCATTACCCCTCCCTAAACTTCCATTACCCAAAGTGCCACCGCCCTGACTCTGTAATAATTGGGGGACTCATCTGCATCTCATTTACATGTAATTTCAGAGATTTCTACCCTCCTACCCCACCCAACCCATCCTAGTGGCTCCCACTACCCTAGAAGTAGGTTTATGTGAATAAGCAAGAAGTAGGGAAAAGGGTTTTCTGAAATGCTGAAATTTCCTGAAATTCTCCCACTTTTCTCTTCTCCTTGTTGTCAGAACTAAAAGCCAAGGTGCTGAGGGTACCTGGGGGAGCCAGGATGGGACTGGGCAGAATCCCAAGACCTTGTGCCATCTCTGGCTTGGGGATAGGGTGGGGATGGGGGGTGACGTGCTCCCCTTCCAGAGTCTCAGTTTCCTCATCTGTAAACTGGGGTTAATGATACTTAACAAGCAAGGTGGGGGGAGGTGCCTAATTAGCTCCCGTTGCTGCAGCACTTTGAAGTAGGGTGATGGCGTTGAGGGTGGGGAGGGTGGAGCACGGAGAGCAGGCAACACCACGTAGGGTACAGGAGATGGCAGGCATCGAGTCCAGTCCAAGATGGCACTGGGTTTGCCAAATAAGAGATCTCTGCTTTCAAGAGAACGAAGATTTTGGGAAGCCCAGAGAGGACTGAGAGAGACAGGGCACAGAATGTCCTATGGGCAATCCTAGTGAGCAGGGGTGATACCTAATGTGTCACTTTAAGCATTTTGGATTCCCCCAAAGAGGAAGATCACAAATAAGATCTAGAGTTGGAAGAGACTTTCAAAAATCCCTAGTCTCATCCCTTAACTTTACAGAAGAAGAAACTGAAGGTCAGGGAAAGGAACAGACTTGCCTACAATCCCATAGGTCATAAGCAGCAGAGCTGGGTTTTAAACCAAGATCTTTTGACATCCGACCCATTGCTTTTTAATCCATTAGACCTCTTCTCACCTCCCTTTTTCTTTAACAGAGGGAAGACGTGCCCTAGAACGGTGCTAGCAGAGACCAAAGCTACCCATGGCCCAGAGTAGAGGGGAACATGACTTAGGAGAAAGACTGCTACAGAGAGGCTGAGGGGGGTGAAAATGGGTCTCAGAAAAAAAGACACAGAACAGGCCTTGTCCTTGGAGTGACCTATCCCACCTACATGGTAGGACTGTAAACAGGTGGGCATGGGACCTCCCTTAATGGGCATGGGTCAGAAGAAAAGATTTTCAGGCTGCGTGCCTGCTAAGAACAGGAAAAGGTGGGGAGGTGGCCTTTGAGCCTAAGACACTGGGGCAGAGCCTAGGAGGTGAGGACAGGAGCAAAAGGAACTGCCACCTCCTCCGCTTTCAGTCTTTCCACTCTCTCCAAGACGTCATAAGGCTGAGTCACTGGGAGAGGCCCATGTCCAGCCTGTGGGTGGGAAGACCCAGGGGACCCGGAGCCTGGACAGCCCTCTCTGAGAAGGGTGTGGAGGGGGTACCTTTGCCCCAATTGGCTGCATCAGAGGGCTCCATCCTGCTGCACTCTTCAACTATCAATCCATCCACTTCTTGGTTGACAGAGTCTGGGATGGAGGGCAAGTGGGGTGGGTAAATGAGATGTTAATCTTGGTATTACCTATTACATAGAACTGTTCTGAGGCTCAGATGGAGGAACCTGGGTAATGACCATGGTGAAACAGCGGAAGATCTGAGAAGGTCCCCAGTCCATCTGGGCCATCCTCCCACCCCACCCTGGCAGGCCTATTCAGAAGCCATCCAAGATGGACATTGGTGTTTGGAAAGGACTGGGCTTTCCTGGTTTGGGAGGTGAAGCAATCCAAGTTCTTTCTCAAGATCTAACTAGAAGTACCCCTAAGTGTACCCCTTCCCATTTCCTCTGGTTATTGCTCAGGGTTAGAGGCTGGACAGTGTGCAGATCTCTCTAGTTTCACCTCTGCCTTCTTTTTCCTCATCCTTCTTAGCTGGGTTTCGGGTCTTCTTCTAGCCTTCTAGCCTTCTCCTTCAGAGAAGGAGCAGGGAGGCTGGTCGAAAGTGGACCGAGGCTTAAGAAACATGTTCCGCACAAAGTAGGAATCTAATAAATGTTTGTTAGGAAACAAGGGAAGTGAAGAGGGGGACAAGCATTTAAGTACCTACTATATGCCAGGCACTATGCTGAATACTTTACAAATACTGTGTGAACTGGATCAAATGCATTTGAATTCCTAGATCTGGGGCCAGAAGCAGTTTTTACTGGCTGGCAAAAGCTGATTGTTGAATTTTTGAGATTGAACATTTATACCCCAGAAATTGCAAAAACTATAAAACAGGGCTTGACAGTGTTTTGTTGGTTTTTCAGCCTTAAGAAAGTGATGGAGAAAATGTTAATGATGCAGATTAAACAAAATCGAGTTCTGGTTATATTTTCCCCCCAAAGAACCAATTCTTTTTTTTTTCTAAGTGGAGTTTAGTGACTCACACAGGGTCACACAGCTAGTAAATATCTGAGGCTAGATTTGAACTCAGGTCCTCCTGACTCCAGGACCACTGCTCTATCCACTATGCCACCTAGTTGCCCCCACAAAATTTGTCCTTAAACACTTACCTGTATTACCCTTAGCTGGAAGGGACTTCAAAGGTCATTAAGTCTAATCTTTAATTTTATAGGGAAGGAAATTAAGACCTGGAGACATGAAGGGACTCAGCCTAGGTCATTTAGGTAGTAAGAATCAAAGGTAGGATTTGAACTTGGAACTTCTGACTTTAGAGTCAATGCTCTTTCTACTGAGCCACAAATTGTATAAAGAACTACCCCCAAAGGAAATGGGGCAGACGAACAGAAGACATGATCCCCACAAGGCTTGCTTCCTATTCTGCAGAATACAACAGAATCTCTGGCCCCAGAGCTGGGGTGGGAGAGGGTGGAAGCTGGGAGGCTCCCTGGGCAGCTCCCATCGGACCCTGCCTGACCTCAAGAGTACTACATACCTCACTTGGGCTGTTGGGGTGATAAAACCTTGTAAAACGTAAGTGCTGTCTAACTGTGACCTATTGTTATTATTATAATCACCCCCAGGACTTCTGTTTTTTCTCCTCCAATTCGACCAAGACGAAGGTGAGTTTTATTTTATTTTTAAGAAACTTTTACTAGATTTGAACTCAGAGAACGCACATTCCAATGCTGTCTCTTATGTTTGCTTGTTTGGGTAAACCACAAACTCTATGCGCCTCAGTTTCCTTATTTGTAAGATAAGAAGGTTGGAAAATCAGGGATTCTTAATCTGAGATGTGTGAACATGCTATTTTTAATTGATAACTGTATCTCAATATGGTTTAATCCTTTGTAATCTCATGTATTTTATTGTACATTTGAAAATGTTATTCTGAATAGAGGTCCATAGGCTTCATTAAAGTCATGGTCCGAAAGTTAAGAAGCCTTAAATATTAGTCTGTCTCTAAGGTCCCTACTGGTTTTAAATCCTAGGACCTTGGAATTAAAGTCATTATACAAAGTCATTAAAGTCATGATACAAAAGTTAAGAAGCCTTAAATATTAGTCCATCTAATATTTTAATATTAGGTCCCTACTTCTAAACCCTGGATTCCTATAAACAAGGATGGAAGGAATTGGGGTGGGGAGGCTGGGAGTAACAGGAAAAAAAACAAACAAGATAATGCTAAGAACCATTCCAGATTACCAAAGCCTTGGGGTGTAAAGAGCACTGGATTTGGGATCTGTGGCCCCAGCTCCTCTGATTCCTAGCTTTGCCACTTACTTGAGGTCGGGTGATACTGGGTGATTGACTTGACCTCTTTGGGAGGTAGGTTAGTTCAGTGGAAAGAGTAATGGCTCCAGAGTCTAAGGACCTAGGCTAAAACACTGCTTCCCATTCTTCCTAAGTGATGTTCGGCAGGTTACCTGACCTCCACGGGCCTCAGTTTGCATACCTGTAAATTGAGGGGGTTGTATTACTAGACCCTCAGAGGTTCCTCATAACTCTGATCCTCTGGCTTAGTAATCTCCAAGATCCCTTCCATTTCAAAGCCTGTGAGATCCATAATCCAGCCACAGACAATAAGAACATGCGACGTTCCCAGTTTTTTCAAAGTGTTTTCCAAACATCACTCCTGTGAGGTGGTAGTGCAAATATTATCATACCCACTTCACAGATGAGGCATCTGGAACTCGAAGTGGTGAAATCACTCCCTATGCTCACCCAGCTAGTAAAGGTCAGACAAACCCAGGTGTCCTAACTTCAGTGGTTTATGCTGCCCTCAGCAAGCTGGTGTGTCTTGCAAAGTAGGGGCACTACATACTGTTTCCCCCTCACCTCCCCCCCCCACCTCTTTCCCTATATTGTCCTCACTCTGTCTCCACCATAGGAAAAGCTCTGATTTCTAAAGCCCTTGAAGAGTACTTTGCATACATTATTTCCTATTTCCTACTTCTGGTCTTAGGGATCATAGCTACAGAACAAGGAGTGACCTCAGAGGCCATCTAGTTCAACCCCCTCATTTTACAGAAGAGGCTTAAGGAGGTGGCATGATTTGCCCAAGGTCACACAAGTAGGAAGTGCAGAATTCGAATCCAGGTCCTTTGGCTCCAGAGCCAAGGGCTAGTGTTACCCTTTTTGAGAACTTCTGCTTTTTTTCTTCTTAGGCTAACTCATACCTAGTCCTGGCCTGTCCCTGGGGACAGCCTAGGCTTAATTCTTCCTTGCCAGCACCTCAACCTACTGCCTGTATTTTTTGCCCTCTTGCATCTCCCATCAAATTCCAACTTCCTGTCAAAGCTATTTCCTTGCAAATGCCAAGAAGTGGAAGAGAAGAGCATTCTGAAACAGAGGAAGTACCTAGATTACCCTTCCAAGCTGTTCCCTTCCCCATAAACCTTTTCTTCCAAGTTTATCCTACGTTCTTAGAGGTCACAATATGAACAATAAAGGTAATGTACATGGTGATGATCATGGCAACTCGAATTCCAAGGTTGACTTTGCAGAGAGCTTATGAGGTAGGTAGGGAAAGTTTGATTTTCTCTATTTTACAAAAGAGGTAAACTGAGACTTGGGGTTTGCCAGAAGACTGAAAAAGTAGAGAGCACAATGGGGAGAGGGTTGCTAGATTTTTCAGGAAGGGGGGTTTTGTCTTCTCCCTGAGAGACTATTTTCTAATGAACTCCTTTCCCTATGATCCCTGCTGAGGACTCAGCTGTCTGAAGTCCTGGTGCAGAGCTCAGGCCATAAATACCAGAGATCCCCAGCGGGAGATGAGCCACCCAGCCCCAGCCCTGCCTTGTCTTCTTAGGTCGGTGTTCCCCTCTGCTGACCACTGCTCCTATGACTCTCCTCTATCCATCCCCCACCCTCTTCGCAAGTATGACTGTACCAGGCCCTTTGGGCAGCAACATCTGGAAGAGCAAATCCGGAACTTTCCCTCCCTTGTCTCCTCTCCTGGGAGAGAGGGAGGGAGAATTTATGGGATGTTGGCAGAAAGGATTTGCAAACTTTCTTGAAATTCAACATGTTTTCCATTTCCTAGGTAGAGAAATATTAGACAGCCAAGGAGGGAGTCAAATCTCATGGGAGATTAGGGGATTGGCATTCGGGGACAGAGGCATTCTCAGGATCTAGTTTCTGGAAGACCAGGAAACCTGAGGTAGGCTGGGGAGTTGAGGGATCTCAAAGCAATTGTCAGATGGGGTTGTCTGGGACTGGGGATGATGGATGCCTTGAAGTGGAAATAGGGAATAGAGAATTGATGCTTTCATGTCCTGAGAGTAGCATGGGGACCAGAGAGCTTGGTTTATTTGGGATCCTCCATTCTCTCCTCTCTACCCCACTCCCACCCTCATTCTCTGACTGGTTCTCTTCTGTCTGGGTGACTCTATGTCTCTGTCTGGGTCTTTCTGGCTTGTGTCTTCTCTCTGTGTGTATCTCTGAGAAAGATCTCTTCCACCTGGTCTCTGGGTGTATCCCTATCTATCTCGTTCCTTAGATCCATCTCCATGTGTCTCCCTCATGTCTCCATGTCTGTGGTCTCTGGGACCAAAACACTACCATCTGCACATCTTTGTGCTTTGGAGTCAAAGTGCTCAAAGCACATCCTACCCTTGTCTCTGTCCAATTCCTTTGATTTTGGAAGTCAAATCCCTGAGACTCAGGATGTTTCTCAAACAATATTTTGATATCTGTATTTCAACATAATTGATTTCATTTGTAATCCTATGCATTTTAAAAAACATTCTGAGGATGAATCGCTAGCCTCCACCAAAGAGTCTGTCAAAGGAGCCCATGACAAAAAAAATAAGAATTCTTGCAAGAGTCTACCAATATTAGCCATCTTCTACACTGAAAGGGGTAGGAGGTGGGGGTCTCAGATGTTTTCCTGAATGTGGTCTCAGCTGGAGACACCCACCTTCAGGGATTTCCCCAGGTCACTTGGGGTGAGACCATGCAAATCTATGCAGATAGGTACATGACCCCTTCCTTCCTCTCCTGCCCCCTGCCCCAGTCAAGAACCAGATAAGTTCCTACTACAGGGCTGGCCTGAAGAGCTAAGATGGACCTTACTATTTCTTCCAAATCTATTCTTTGACCTTGCCATTTTTCAATGGCTTTTATCTCACCAGCACACAGAGTTACATCACCCAGGGTTTCCCAGTCCCTTCCCAGCCTCCCCCCAGCTATGCTGCCAGAGACTCATCTCCTCAATCTCTGCTCTTTCACATCAAAGGCAGAGAGAACAGCGTCTCCCCCCTTCCCCAGGCCTCAGGGGGTTAATCATAGCCAGGTATGTGGAAGGCTTGGTCCCTTAAATAAATAAATAATTTGGGAACATGCTTGGCCTCCTGCCCCCTTCCACCCGCTTTGGCTACCCTGGGCACCCTGAGGGTAGGGAGCCAGGCACCCTGCCAGCCCCTGATGAGGTCCTGAGGCTGGCCTACAGTTGGGGGGGGAGAGTTTCGTGTGGGCTGGTCTCACAACTTATCATAATGGTTCATTGCTCCATCAAAGGCTACCCGGCCTGCCTGTCCTTATTGGTGGATAGTGAGAAAAGGGAAGGGAGTAGGGGGATGCTGGGAGAGCCATACATATAAGGTTGCCACTCACTGCCTGCACCTTCCCTGCCCGGTTACCTCTTTATGACAAAGATCCTTCTTCTGAGAAGCCCTTCTAGATGTTACCTGATGATAACCATTAGATACAGGCTTTCTGGAACCATACTGATTTTCAAAAATCCTTTCCATTTGTCCCCGTACACTAGGTGCTCTTAGCTGAAAGGGTCTATGAACTTGTTTTTAAAATGATATATGTATTTCAATGTAATTGATTTCATTTGTAATCCTATGCATTTTAAAAACATTCTTAGTATGAATCCCTAGCCTTCACCAAAGAAGCTGTCAAAGGAGCCCATGGCAAAAAAAAATGGTTAAGAATTCTTGCAAGAGTCCATCAATATTTCCCCCAACAGTACCTGAAGGAGTCAAGGTGTTAAACACTGCAGTCAAAATAAACCTGGTCTAAAAGACCATAGAGGCCAGCCCCTTCATTTTACAGATTAGGAAACAGGCCCCAAAAGGCCAGACGGAACTAGGATAAGCTGGGATTTGAATCTAGCGCAGTAACTCCATGTTCAATGAGAAATGACAACGATTCTTAGGAATTATCCTTTTGCCTTTCCAGGACTCTGTGTGTGTGTGTGTATGTGTATATATGTGTATGTATATCTGTATATACATGTGCACATGTATACATGTGTGTGTGCATATCTATATGTGTATATGTGTATATGCATATGTGTATGTATATGTATGTAGTATATATGTGCGTGTGTTTATATATGTATATCAGTGTGTGTATACGTGTGTATGTGTATATGCATATGTGTATGTATATGTATGTAGTATATATTGTGTGTGTGTATATGTGTATATCGGTGTGTGTATATGTGTATATGTGTGTATATGCACATATATGTATGTATATATGGGTATGTGTGTATCCATGTGTGTATGTATGTGCGTATATGTATATATGTGTATGTGTATCTATGTGTGTGCGTATCTATGTGTGTATATGCGTATCTATGTGTGTATCTATGTATATATGTATACATATGTGTATATATGTATTTATGTATGCATATATGTGTATGTATATGTGTATGTGTGTATATGCATGTGTATCTATGTAAGTATGTGTATATATACATGTGTATGTATGTGTATACGTGTGTGCATCTATGTGTGCACATATATGTGTATGTATATGTGCGTGTATGCACGTGTATCTATGTGTGTATATGTATATATGTGTGTGTATATACCTGTGTGTGTGTGTGTGTGTGTATTTTCATGCCACATCTCCACCTCCACCACCACCACCCAGTAAAACGTAAGCTCCTTGAGGACAGGAATTAATTTTTGTTTTGTTTGTATATCCCTAGAGCCTCAAACAGTGTCTCGCACAGAGTAGGTGCTTAGCAAAATGATCATGGACTATTGAATTAAGGCTTTAAAACTGGAAGGGGCCCGAGGGATCATCTGGTTAAATTCCTTCATTTTTCAGTCAGGGAGACCCAGACTAAGAAAGGAGAAGTGATGTCATCTTCTTATAGATTTAGAGCTAAAAGAGACCACAGAGGTCATTGAGTCCAATCTTTTCATTTTACAGATGAGAAAACCAAAGTCAAAGTTACCTGGATGACAGACAGAAAACTACATGCTGAAGGAAAATCAACGTTACTCATGAAAACGGGAACACACTAATTTGTATCATATCTCCGACTCTGTATAGAGGATGAGTGCCTGTGTCCAGTGTGGCAGCAGCCAGGTAGATGGTCGACCTCCATGCCTTTAAGTCATAAAAGCTCTAATACTGCCCTGGCTTTGCTAATGCAAATGCTCTCAAAATTATGGTAAGGCAAAAATGTTTCTATCTCTCCATCTATCTATGTGTATATATTTTTTGAGAGAGAAAATATATATATGTATATATATGTATATACATATATTACATATATTTTAGTAATTTATTTTTTTTATTGAACTCAAGTTTTATTTATCTGCTCATAGCTTTCGGGAATCTTTTGGGCAAGTCTGGTGCATGTACACATGCTTAGTCCATTCCGTTTCTTGAACCTGAAGCACCAATTGTGTCCTCCTTAGAAATCAGTAACTTCTTTTTCATCAGCAATTCTTCTTGCCTCATGCTGAACCATCTTTGTGGACACAGGAATTCCAATTGCCCTTTGCTCTTCTTTCCATATTTTCAATTCCCTCTCTAAATCAGGCCATTTTACTGACTCGCCTCTCTCTTTTTTTAAAATATATTTTTACTTTTCAGCATTGATTTTCACGAGAGTTTGAATTACAAATTTTCTCCCTATTTCTACTCTCCCCCCCCCACTCCAAGATGGCATATATTCTGGTTGCCCTGTTCCCCAGTCAGCCCTCCCTTCTGTCACCCCACTTCTCCCCATCCCCTTTTCCCTTACTTTCTTGTGGGCAAGAGAGATTTCTATGCCCCATTGCCTGTATATCTTATTTCCTAGTTGCATG
>CM053626.1:186140895-186156579 GCA_028646595.1 Phalanger gymnotis
AATGCTGTTCAGTACCCTGGCACTGGGTGTATGTTGGGGTGCTCTACTCTTCTTTTCTATATACTTCTTTTAGTTTCACTTTCCATTTTCATTCATTTTTATGGAATGCACTTCCCTTCTGTGTGTCATTTAGGAAAAACATATCCTTCCTCATCCTCTTCTTCCAGGAAGCCTTCCTGGATCCATCAGAGGAGAGAGGGCACTGGTATGCCTCTAATCTCATCCTGTTTCCTTTTCCATATCTCCCCAAAGGACCCTTGAACAGTATCTGACGGTACTGCCGGAGACCTTACTATCTGTCCTGATTTCCTTTCCCAAGTGTGTGTCAGTCTCTGACTGCCCCTTCCCCAACCTGGAAAGCAAAGCCTGGGGTCGATCTCTCTAGATCTGTTCATCATCTAATAATCATGGTCCCCACCCCTCCCCCATTCAACCCTTTGATTAGGCTTGTTTAAGTGTGTGAGTGCACTTATCCTATGCCTTCTGATTCCCCAATCGTGTAGAGATACACTCCCCCCACCCCTGCCTGTCTCTCAAGGTTCCCTTCTGTGAATGCCAGCACCATGGGAATGGCCTCAGACCCTGAACCTTGTTAGCTGAGGTGCCAGGACTCAGAGGTGACTGGAGAAGAGTAAGAATGTCACCCTGTGGGGTAAGAGAGACTCAAGTCAGTCAATCAATCAACACGTACTTATTAAGCCCTTAACGTGTGCCAGGCATAGTACTAAGTGCTAGGGATATAAAGACAAAAGTGAACCAGTCCCTGCCCTCAAGGAGTTTACATTCTAATTGGGGAGACCGCAAGAACACATTAGCTAACCAGCACTCAAATAGCACCTTACGGTTTGCAAAGGGCTTTACGTATGTCATCTCCCTTGATCCATTGGATTTGAATACATAGGTGAATATATAACATATTCAAAATTAAGCCAAGGTAGCTTTTGAAGGGTAGGTAGGCACCGGTACCGGGCGAAATAAAGAAAAACTTCATATATAAGGTAGTCCTTGAATTGAGTATTTTTTTTATTATAAATTTATTTTTTATTTTTGGTTTATAATAGTTCCACAAGTTTTAGGGTTCCAAATTTTCTCTCCCTTCACTCTCCTCCCCCCTCCCCACAAGGATGACATGTAATCTGATATAGGTCCTACATATACCTTCACATTGAACTTATTTACATAATAGTCCAGTTGTAAAGAAGAATTATAACCAATGGAATGAATCATGAGAAAGAAGAAACGGAAACGAAAAAAGAAGGAAAAAAAGAGAGCAAATAGTTTGCCTCAATCTTCATCCAGACTCCATATGAATTGGGTCTTGAAGGAAATCAGTGATTCCAAGAGGTAGAAGGTAAGGGATGCCTTTCAGGCCTGGGCCTCTTAGACCCAGGAAGGGGGTCATAGCCAGGTTAGCAAAAAAACTCTGGTCAGTGCCAGGTCACTCCAGTGAAGGCACAAGGTGCCCCAATGTTCTCAACATTAAAAGATCTGGTTATGGGCTCATGGATCCCAGATCTAGAACTGCAAATGACTTCATATCCCATCTAGTACAACCCCCTCCCCCATTTTACTATTGAGGTAACAGATGCCTAAAAGAGGTTAAGTGATGTGCCTAATGTCACACAGGTAAGAGAGGCTGGATTTGAACTCAAATCCTCTGCTCAGACTCCAGAGCCAGTGCTCTTTTATCCTGCCTTCTTTTGGGAAAAGAAAAATGTGCTGCCCCTTCCTCCCTCCCTCCTTCTTTTCCCTAAAGGTTTCCTAGGACTTCGAACTAGAAAGACTCCTGGAGAGCACCTAACCCAGGCCTTTCATTTTGTAAAAGAGAACACTGAAGTCTAAAGAGTTTAAGAACATCCCCACCCTTGGCAACAGTACCAACTACCCCCTGGGACCACGTACCAAGCAATGTCCAAATTCAACTTAATTCAACAAATGCTTTTAAAGAACTCATTGTGTGTGGAGACTTTTACTGGGTGCTGCCAGAGACATAATTTAGTTAAAACAAACTCCCTGCCTTCATGGAGCTTACAGTCTAATAAAGGGGTAAGAGGCAGCTGGGTGGCACAGACACTTACTAGCTGTATGACCCTGGATAAGTCACTTCCCCCTGTTTCCCTCAGTTTACTCACCTATAAAATGAGCCGGAGAAGGAAATGGCAAACCACTCCAGTATCTCTGCTAAGAAAACCCCAAAAGGGGTCACAAAGAGTAGGACACTTGACTGAAATGACTGAACAACACCAAGGGGGTAAAAGACATAAACAGATAGTTCGGTGTCTTGGGGTGTGAGAGCTCCCTCCACAGGTGGATCTCGGCCCCTCTCTAAGGTAAGCTCCTAGAGTTGCCCAAGGCTCAGAGAGGTATGTGGTTTTCTGACATATGCACTCACTTACTATGTGCAGTAAGCAGACAAAGGTTAAAAAAAAAACAAAAAACCACTAAACAGTCCCTACCCCCGAGGAACTCACATTCCAATGGGAGAAACAACATGCAAACAACTATGGACACACAAGATAGATAGAAAATAAATTGGAAGTAATGTCCAGAAGGAGAGCATTAGCATCAAGGAGTGGGGAAGTGGGAGCTCTTGTGTGAGACTTGAGTGGGGTCTAGAAGGAACCCAGAAAGCAGAAGAATAGTCCACATAAGAGGGAAAGCCAGGGAAAATGCATGTAGTCTGGAAACGGAATGGTGTGTCGGAGGAAATGCAAGAAGGCCAGTGTTGTTGGATGGTAGAGTATTCCGAGAGGAATAAGGTATAAGACTGGAAAGGAAGAAGGGGCCGGGTCACTGTTGCTCCCTCCTGCGTTTGAATCCCATCTTCGATGCTTTCTACCTGTGTGACCTTTAAACGGAGGGTTTTATATTTCATACCGGAGGTAAAAGGGAACCACTGGAATTTAGTGAGTAGAGCAGAGGCATAGTCAGACCTGAGATCCGGGAAGATTAGTTTGGCAGTCGAGCGGAGGATAGAGTTGAGGCAGGGGGACCCGCCAGCAGGGGATTGCAAGAGACCAAGAGTGACGTGACAAGGGCTTGCACTAGGGTGTGGCAGTGTCAGAGTAGAGGAGGAGAGGAAAGAACAGGACATGGCTGCAGAGTGAACATGTGAGATGAGGGGGAGATAGGAATCAAGGATGAATTAGGAGCCTAGGTGGCTGGGAGGGTAGTTATGCCCTTGACACAAAAGGCAGGGGAAGAAAGAGGGGGTTATAATGGAGGAAAGTGCTTAAATAACAGGGTAGACTTAGGGAAGGCTGCTTGAAGAAGTTGGGGTTCAAACTGGACAGACAGATGGTGCAGTGGCTAGGGCACTGTGCCTAGAGTCAGGAAAACCTGAGTTCAAATCTGGCCTCAGACACTTACTAGCTGTGTGATCCCGGGCAAGACATTTAACCCTGTTTGCCTCAGTTTCCTCATCTGTAAAATGAGCTGGAGAAGGAAATGGAAAACCACTCTAGTATCTTTGCCAAGAAAACCCAAACGAGGTCACAAAGAGTCAGACGCAACTGAAAATGACTGAACAACAAGTGGCATTCAAATCAGTGCTTATAGGATAGATAGAAACATGGGAAGAAATGTCACCTCTCTACCTGGTGGAATGAAATTCCTTGAGGACAGAGCTATGTCCTTTTTTTCATTTGTGCCTCAGGCATCTAATGTACATAGTAGGCCTTTAAAGGTTTATTGAACTACTAAACTGCACCAGAGGCCCAGTGACCACAAAAAGTTTCCCCAGTTTGATTCCCAAAAGACACTCAGAATTTATGTATGACTTTATTTCCTGGGCAGAAGCCAGTTTCTCCCCACAAATTAGAGAGGGTGAGATAGAGTGTCCCTCCACCAATATCTATCTTGTCTTGATGGATATTCTGTAGAAGATGGGCCTGGAGGGGCTACTGGATGACCCCTCAGATAGAGAGACAATTCAAGGCACTGGAGATAGTTGACATAGGTTGAAAGGAGGTCCAGAAACTGGGAGGAGATGTGCTTGGAAAGCATCAGACTCACTGCTGGGGCTGGAAGTATGGACTCCTGGACTAAAGCTTGATTACTGAATCACTATGTGGTCTCAAAGAAGCTCCTACCCCTCCCTGGGTCTCAGTTTACCTCTTCAATAAAATGAGATCAGTTACTTCAGTCACTTATATACCCCCCAAAAACACCCAAAGAAGAGGGTGAGGAGTAGACAATTCCACTGTTGTCTGTTGTCAGCCCAGCTAAATGATTTGAGATCTTCAAATGAAAAGGGTTTGAGCAACATAAGAATTGTGTTGTAACTGATTTCTATGGTACAGGGAAATAGAGGATTCAGACTCTGTGACCATCCCCTTTGTTTCCCCACCCTTACCCTCAACTAGCTGCCTACACCTGGAGAGGATATTTAACTTCTTCTTATCCTAAAAGGTGGCTTGCAGCTGCTCACATCACTCCTCTCAGGCCAAGAACAGTGAGAGCCTCCTAGTGTCTGCACAGCTTCAGGTTGGTAGAGTAGGGTGGGGTGAGGTGGGGGTGGCACAGCCCCAACCAGTCTGTCCATTGGTCTAGATGATGTAACACTGGGAAGTGACCACCCCCAGGGCTCATTCTTCTCCCACAGAATCACCACCTCATGCCTGGCTGGCAAGAGCACGGGACATGCCAGGGGGATGAGTGAGCTGGCACTGGCCAGATTATTTCTGCCACTGTCCAAGAGAAGTGATCTTTCTTGGAGCAATAGGCTTGAAAGGAATAAGGAAGGGAGGGAAAAGGGAGGGGGAAATAGAGGAAAGGATTGGCAACTCTCTTCCTCACCTTCCCTCCCCACCTCCATTCCACTGAAATTTATAACTCTCTCATTTGTTGTTTGCCAGATAAAAGTAATTCTTTATGAGATATTCAAGAACCATGGTAAAGGCTCCCTGGGGAAGAGACCTAATTCAGAGAAAGGGTATGTGGGAAGGCAAGGGTGGAGTGGGGATTCTACCTGCCTCCCACTGAGGAGTCTGCTTCTCTCCTTTCCACACTCTTCATCAGGGTTTCTTTCCTCAGTTTTCCCTTCCCCATCTGATCATCTAGTGAGATTTTTCACTCTGCCTGCACCCGGTTATATTTTCTGAATTATTCCTATGATTTTTTTCTGAATTATTCCTAGGATTTAGAAGGGCCCTTACAGATGATCTAAGCTAAGGCATTTATTTTTATAGCTGATGAAATGGGCCCATAGAGCAGAAGTTGCTTGTCCAAAACCACAGGGGTAGCAAGGAGTAGGGTTAAGATTCAAATCCAGGTTCTTCTCACTGGAGAGCCATTGCTTCCTTGCAGTTTCCTGCAAGAAGCCTGTCCTGACTCCCCTGCACCTATCCCTCCCTTCTCACCCCCTCTCACTCCCAGGTGCATGGCCAGATCTGGAGAGTTCTGCATAATGCCTGTGCTTGTCTCTGTATGTGTGTGCATGGGGGTGGGGATGGGATATCTGTCTGCATTCTTAGTGGATGTTCGATCTCCTTCTCCCTCTCCCCTCTCTCTCAATCCCAACAGATTGAGAGCTACCTATGAGCAGGAATCAGAGCCATAAACTATTCCCAGATGCACCTGTGACACATTTCATTGGGGGAGAAATAGTACCAAGGACTGTTTCACCTGTGCCGAAGTTGTGGCGTCTCCCTGTTCGGATGCCACTGAAAGTGGAATTGTCTCGGTCAACACCCCATGCCCTCAACCTGTTTGCACCCTTCGAATCTAGAGGACCTCAAGGCAAGGAACAGGGAGGGAAGAAGTCCTCTGCCTAGCAAATTATTCCCCACCACCACCATGTCAGTGTTCTGGGACAGTGCTCTATTCACCCCAGCCGGTTATATTTCTGGCAGGGATTTTATCTCTCCAATCAGAAGGAGATCTTTCCCATCAAACTGGGTATTGCATAAAGCTGAAGAATATGATTTCCTTTCTCAGCATCTGTCACTCTAAGCCCTCAGCAAACAGTCAACTCAGAAAGGGGTTGAACTTCTCAATGGTAGACCAAGGCTAGAGCCTAGGAAACTCTGCTCAGAGCGCTACCATTGCGAGAACTTGCCCTGCCAGACCGGGAACAGTGGTTGAACCTAGACGTCCACCATATTACCCATGGGCATCAGGGAAACATGGTAGAAACAGATGGCAACCAGGAAAACAAATAGGATGAACCAGGACAGAGAAAGAGAGAGAGAGAGAGAGAGAGAGAGAGAGAGAGACTGAGAATTTCCCTGGATACATACTGTGGCAAACAACCCTCTCTCCTGAGTCAGGCCTGAGGCAAGTGCTGTTAGAAAACGCATCGAAGGAGAAAGAACACAAGGCCCCCTCCCTGCACCTGGTCCCCAGGATTCCCCAAGGGAATGGCCTCAGGAAGCTCTCTGGATCCTAGGAGGAGGGGCTGGGTACCTCAGAGACAAAGGAGCAGCTGGGGGCAATGCCCAGGGTAAAGGGAAGCTTTTTCACTTCACCCCCTGGGGATGATGGGCAAAGAGTTAGGTATATCTATTCCTGACTGCTACCCAGATATTCCACTCCCCCCATACTCCCTAGGCACAATTGAGAGTCTTCTCTATCCTGTCCTCCTTCTCCTTCCTCATCCCCACTCCCTGCCCAGGACAGCCAGGATCTTCCTCATCCTGACTGGGGTTTAGCTCCAGTCAATCAACAGCCATAAACTTAGCTCCAATATGTGCCAGGCAGGCACTGTGCTAATTGCTGGGGCATATGAAAGAAGAGTTTAAACAGTCCCTGACTTTAAGGAGCTCACATTGTACCAGGGAAGATAGCATGTACACAAATACACATATTCAAAACAAATCCAAAGGAATTTTTTTGGGGGGAAAGGGGAAACTCCTATCATCTCTCCCTACTCTGTTGGTCTCTGGTGCCTCTGGGCTTCACACAGGTTTCCCTCTTTCCCAACCCTAGATTATCTTTTCCTTCTGTCTTCCATCCCAACCCTTCTTCTTCCTGCCTTCCTGCCTTCCTGCCTTCCTGCCTACCCTGACCCTTTAGTCCCTAAATGTATAAATGAACGGGGGGCGGGGTACAGGTGAGGGATGCCCCAATATGGAGGGTACAGCCATAAAAAGACCAATTCAAGCCAGGATGTGTTCATCAGGGAAGGCTGCCTAGGAGTGAGAGTGTATGAATATAGCTAAAGGTTTGCCCACCTCCAGTGGAATATCCAGGGAGGTAAGTTTAGAAAGAGAAGACAGTGAGATAGGAAGATAGTGAAAATCATGAAGATGAGCCTAAAGGCATAGAGGCAAAAGCCACCTCTTCCTGGAGAAAAGTCTGGAACATTAATGCTTTGGCCACTATTTCGGGGAATCGGGGAAGTAAGCATGAAGGAGGGCTCTCTTAAAGAACATAGACTTCAGAGCTGGGAAGGGAGACAGAGACCTGTGAAGTCACTGAGTCTCCCCCACCTTTGAGGGGAAAGAGCACACAAATACTATCAGCTAGGATTCAAACCTAGATGGGCTGATTCCCAGTCCAGGGTTCTTTCTCGGATTATAAATCTATCTAGCCCGCTGATCCCCATCCACCTCGGGCAGAAGCCTCGGCTTCTCTTCCCACGCTACCCAAAATGAATTTCGAACCTGGACCTAAGTAGGTATGGGGGACAGAGGGGCGGATGGGTCCTCGCCATAGGCCCCTCCGGGGAATGGTCCCCGAACAATAGGGTGCCTGTGCGCCCGCGCTGCTCTCCCCTCCCCAGCTCTCATCGCTTCATCCCCTCCTCTCTTCTCCTTTCCCCTCCCCTTCCTCTGCCTGCAAGCCCATCATTGCCCCAGCCACCACCCTCTCCCTCCCGAAAGCTGCTTTCAATTTAGACGCCTCCAACAAGCGGGTGCTGCCCGCAGGGGGGCCTATCTGACCACGGTGGGAGAGAGCCTCTGTAATTTCCGAAGGGAGCTGACCGGCTCAAACGTGGCCCTGAGATGTCCCAACCGCAAGGCCCCAGCACCAGAGACGGCGCCGAGACAGCCATGCCCGGGTCGTGGGAGTTCTGCCATCCCTCCCCTCCCTCTCCCCACCCCTAGTCCCGACCTTTCCCTCCTTCAGAGTTTGGCTCCACAGTCTCGGCTCTCGGAAAGCCCCCTCCCGTGGTCCCTTCTCCATCCCCATTGCCCTGCTCCATCTATTGAGCTCCGAATGGCTGCAGTCTGCCTTTGCTGTGTCTCCCCCCATGACACTGGAAGCCCTCCCCCAGGATTGGGACTGTATCTGACCCATCAGACTAGGGTGGGAGTTGGGGGGGACGGGACTCTCTGAAGACAGAGGCCATGTCACAGCATTTTGAACTGAAAGGGATTTTAGATTATCATTTCATCCAATCCCCTCCTTACAGATGAAGACTAGAGGTACAGAAAAGTAAAACTGATCTCTGGGTAGTAAGTAGCAGGGTTAAGATTTGAGCCTGAGTCTCCTTTATCAATCTGGGAGCCCCCCACTGAGAGCAGGATGCTTCCTGCTTCCTCTGAATCTCCCTCCCTCCTTCTCACCCCCAATACAGGTTCATTCCCAGAGGATATTGAGGAAGAAGTAGTGAGACTAGACCCAGAATCTTTCTCAGCAGCATTCCAGCCCCTCTTTGGGATCTTAAGAGACAAGGGGATGGCATCAGAGGTTCTATTGCTTGTTTATTCAGATGAAGTTTGGAGGAAAGGGACTGGCCTCCATAGGATTAGCAGATGAGGTTCCCTCAAGGCAGGAGACCAAGTTTCATGGAGTGGGGGGGGCGGGGGAGGAATTCTCAATATTCTATGGTTTGGGTCCTTGCATGGGTTTTCACTGGGAATATCATCATTTGATTCATGTTTAAAGAGGAGCAACGGAGATTTGGGGGATAAAGGAGAGAACAGAGGAGAGGGTAGGCCAGGTCTAATTAGTTCCTTAGATTCTTAGTAACTATATAACTATAACTATAACTATATATATATATACATACATACATACATGTAACTTAATAAGTACACTCCTCTGATGAGTCCAGGACACGGGGTAACTACCAGAGGAGGGAAGTGAAGCAACAAGGAGGGATTCTTGAGTTGCTGCTAGTGGCAGTTGAGAGGGGAAGGGACTAAAGAAAAGTTTTCCAGGGTAGAGGGATGCCCAGGGGAGGATCACAGCTTTTAGAGTTTGGAGATTAACCAGGCCCAGAGGGGCTAGAGCTGGGTTGGGGAGGAGCTAGGCCTTGCCCCAGAGAGTCAGGGGCAGCACGACAAGGGGGAGGTTCACTTCCTCCCTCCTTGGCCTTCCCGGCCTTCTTCCACCCACCCCTATCCTTGATCTTTGTGCCTTTGAAGTTCCAAATGGTATGCCATCTTCTGCTACTAGCCCCCAGGTTCTGTCTCCATGACATTTCTCTTCTGAGGCCCGGCCTACCTGTTCTTCTCAACCGTATTTGCCTCAGGCCATAGAATTCCCAGTTGGGCTCTCCATCTAGAACAGGCCCCTCTTTTTACAGAGGAGAACACTGAAGCCAGGAGATGTGAAGTGATCTGCCCCAAAGATCATCGAGGTAGTATGCAACCCAATCTGAATTTGAACTCATGACTAAATCCAGCATTTATCTTCAGGTTGGGATAATGAGAAAGCAGCACAATACAAGGGGAAAAAAGCATTGATTGACTACAAAATGTAAAGGAAAATAACTCTCAAAGTCATCAGAACTCAGATCAATGCAATGGTCAATCTTGACTCCCGATACTCTTCTCTGGAGCAGTGATAGACTACAAATATAGAATAAAGAAGATGCTGTCAGATAGGATCAATGTGTTGGCTTAATTTGCTTAACCACACTTTGTTACAAGGGAGAGTTCTACTAGGGAGGGTACTGGAAAATGACTGAAAATCATTAATAAAAAGGAAGAAAGAAAGAAAGAAAGAAAGAAAGAAAGAAAGAAAGAAAGAAAGAAAGAAAGAAAGAGAAAGAAAAAGAAAAGGAAGGAAGGAGGGAAGGAAGGAAGAAAAAGAGAGAAAGGACAAAAAGTCAAAATGAAAGGAGATTAACCCAAACCTTGCCCTTTATTGGTTCTGTGAGCTATATGGACTGTGTATGTCCAGGGGAGAGGAATCAATTCTCTAATAATCTTGACCTCTTTTCCCACTTGGGTATTTATAAGCCCACAGTGATGTTATGACTATACAGGTCCCTGGTGGGAGGGGGATAAATATACATAATACATACATACACATACACATACATATACATATGCACATGCACATACATATACAGGCATATAAAGTATATGTAAAGTATATAAAGTATATGCGTATATGTGTATATACACACATATATGAAAACCCCCAAAGGTCTATTGTTCAACAAGGAACTATTCTTCAACAAAATCCTTCCTAAGAGCAGAGGAAAGGATAAATTGGCTTCTAAAAGGTCATAGGATCATAGAGCTGAAAGGGACTTAGAGTTCATCTAGTCTAAGCCCTTTGTTTTTCAAATGAAGAAATTGAGGACCTGAGTGGTTAAGTGACTTGTCCAAAGATTCATGAGTAATAAGTAAGCCCAGCTATGTGGCACTGTAACTAGGTAGTGGAACTTGAAGACAGTCTCTGAGTTCCAGTACCACCCCAGACACTTAGTAATTGTGTGACCTTGGGCAAGTCACTTAACTTCTCTGGACCTCAGTCTCCTCATCTGTTAAATGGGGATAATGATAGCACCCCTCTCTCTCTCTCAGGGTTGTTGTGAGGACCAAATGCGTTTTTGCAAACTTTAAAGTTCTATATAAATGTTAGCTGCTTATGATTATTAAGTGACAGAGATAGGATTCAAACCCAGTTTCTCTGACTCTGAATCCAGAGCTCTCTCTATTGTACTTATCCTACTTCTTTTAGACCAGGGCCCATTTCCTCCTTTACTCCTTTTTTTCCTTTCTCTCCTGAAGTCCTCTGGTTGGGGAGATTTGGCCCTAAATTATACTGTCTGACTTCTTTGGATCACTACTCATGCCTACTGTGGAATTATCCAGGCCTTAGACCCACTTTACCCTCACAAGCTTTGATAGGGGAGACTCAGGCTGAGGGAATTCAGAGGAAAGAGAATGTGGTAGTAGACAGGATAGTCTGGGGCCCTCCAAGGAGGGCCCCTTCAGTCCTCTGCCCCCCTCCCTCCACAGTCCTTTCCCATCCTGACTCTCACCTCCTGAGAGAGCCCAAACAATCCCTACCCTGGGTTTTGTGGCTAAACCAATCAAGGTTAATTGCCGGGGAGGGACCCCACACTGAGACCATCCCACCCTCCTAGCCCAGCCCGGGCTCTGTCCTGGACTGTGGAAGGAGGTGATGGAGAGACCTTCCTTCTCCTTCCACTGAACCACAGGGATGGTAGGCATGTCTGGGTTTGTTCTCCTTTCACCTTAGGGATACAGCTGTTTCACCTTGAGCTGAAGGACAAAAGATTCCCCACCTCCAGCCCAGTGCCTTGGGCAGCCTTGGGCAGCCTTGGGCACCCTCCCCCTCCCAACGAGGGGCTGGTCCCAGGAATGCAGCACATGCCCTCTAGGGTCCCAAACCATCGCATGGGGGTGGGGAGGAGAGGAAACCACAGTCCAGCCTGGACCTCTTTCCTGCTCAGGGTTAACAGCTGGGGCTGGAACATGCCTATACAATCGATCAGGAATCTAGGTCTCTCTAGGCTAAATTTCACCTTGGTGTCTGGTATAGACCTGGGCTCAGAGGTCGGTGGATTTCTGGGATGTGGCAAGAGAACATCTGTCTTACCCACCAGCACCAATCCCTGTTCTTAAGCCTTGCTTTCTCACCAATCAAACCCATCCATCTCTCCCTCCCAGCCCTGGCCTACAGGTCTCTAGTCCCTCCTTTTAATTTTACAGATGAAGAACTGAAGCCCTGAGGAGCAGTTAGATACCAAAGTGGATAGAAGGGCTGAGTCTGGAGTCAGGAAGGCCTAGGTTCAAATTCTGCCTCAGACACTTACTAGCCGTGTGACCTTAGGAAAGTCACTTAACCCTGGCTAGTTTCAGTTTCCTTATCTGTGAAATGGAGATAAAAACAGCACATAGGGTGTTGTGAAGAGCAAATGAAATAGCTAAGCACTTGACAAACCTTAAAGACCTATATAAACTCCTCGAAGGCAGGAACCATCTTTTATCCCTTTTTGTATATCAGTACCTAGCACAGTACCTGGCACATAGTACATACTTGTTGTTTAGTCTAACAGCTGACAACTAACCCCCAGTTAGCTGTTAAACATTTACCTACTAGCACGTTGCTAAGAAAGGTATATTCAACTGGCAACAAGCATATTTCAGTCATGTCCCACTCTTCATGACCCCATTTGGGGTTTTCTTGGCAAAGATACTAGAGTGGTTTGCTATTTCCTTCTCCAGCTCATTTGACAGCTGAGGAAACTGAGGCAAACAGGGTTGAATGACTTGCCCAGGGTCACACAGCTAGTTAGTATCTGAGGTCATATTTGAACTCAGTTTTTCCTGAATCCAGGCCTAGCAGCTCAATCTACTTTGCTACCTAGCCATTAATTAAGTAGGTACTTAATTACTTATTGTTTCTGATTGATTGATTTGACTGACTGACACTATTATTAGTCTCCTCTCCCAAGAGGTCTTTCCTGGTTAACATGAAGTGATCGCTTTTTATTCCATATATTCCCTAGCTTCTTATAAATGTTCTGAAATCATCAAATCAGACTCGAAGCCAGAGAAGACTAGGGGTCACCTAGTACACCTTTCTCATCTTACAGAGGAGAATATTCATCCTCAGAGATAGGCAGTCATTCACTGAAGGTCATATAACAAGTTAGTGGCCAAGCTTCTATTTAAATAGGTTTTTAAATTTAAATTTTAAATTTAATTTAAATTAAATTTAGGGATTTAAATCCAGATTTTCCAATTCCAGCACTTTTTATGTATGCTCCTGGCCAGTCTTCTCCACTGAACTGGGAGAGCCTTGAGAGCAAGGACTAAGTATTCTCTATCCTTTCTTTTCTCCCTCCCACGGTACCCAGCACCAGGATCTACGTATGTGCGCACGCTCACGCAGGGGCACACAATCCTGGGTGGCAGATGAGCTTGTGAGGCTGCCTCCCCTCTGTCACCAGTTTTCTTGGTCCCAGGCCATCCTGGGCTTGGAGCTGGTTGTGGGAACGAAGCCGAGGGTCTCTAATCTGCTTCTGCAGCTCACTGTCTGGGGCAGAGGATGCATGGTAGAGTGGGCCAATGGGGAGCAGGGGGCTTTCTCCAGAGCCATTCCCAAGTGTAAACAGAGGTCAGTCCCTCATCCCCCACGGAGGTGCCAAGGTGGTAATTAGGTTGGAGGAGGGTGGGGGGGTGGGGGTGGGGGTGGCCTGGAAGGATGGGGGTTGGGGTAGCCATTATCCCTGAGAGCTAAGCTGATGAGATGTGTGGTCTACAGGCAAATGGGTGGTTTGTAGGTGGTCTTGGGAATGAATAACTGAGTGTTTGAGAGAGAGAGAGAGAGAGAGAGAGAGAGAGAGAGAGAGAGTGCTGAACAAGGAGGTAGAGAGGAAAGGAAAGAGATGGGAGAGAGATATCATGGGGCTCTGGGCTTAGCACTTCCTACCCTGTACTTTCCATCCTAGTTCAGTGACCTCAGGATGGCTAGGTGTGGGAGGTGGGGAGAGGTGGTGGGATCTGAACAAGTATGTAAAGACTCAATCTGTGACTGTCAATGTGGTGTCTATGGATCGATTATCTGAGCTGTGGCAGGGGTGACGATACGGAGGGCTTTTCTTAAGGGTTTCCTGCTTCAGCTCCAGGTTAACTCCAAGCCAGCCTCATGCCACTGATATGCCAGTCACAAAGGAAGCCTCAGGTTGGAACAATAGGGTGGGGAGCACTATGGAACAGTATGGGGGAGGAGCACTATGGAACAATATGGGGGAGCACTGTGGAACAGTATGGGGGAGCACAATGGAACAATATGGGGAGGAGTACTATGGAACAATATGGGAGGAGTACTATGGAACAATATGGTGGAGCACA
Source organism: Phalanger gymnotis (assembly GCA_028646595.1). Lineage (NCBI taxonomy): Eukaryota > Metazoa > Chordata > Mammalia > Diprotodontia > Phalangeridae > Phalanger > Phalanger gymnotis. The sequence goes on from CM053626.1 coordinate 186,154,905, forward strand.
ATGGAACAATATAGGGGAGCACTGTGGGGGAACAATATGGGGGAGGAGTACTGTGGAACAATATGGGGGGAGGAGTGCTATGAAGCAAAAAGACTTGCTGGGGCTGATTTCCCAGTGGCAATAATGGATAGAATCCTGAGGAGCTCAGTTCAAATCCTGCCTGGGAACTTTTTAACAGTATGGGAGGAGGAACAAATCCTCGGTTTTTCCATCTGCAGCATGAGGGGTTGAGTTCAATGACCTCTCAAGTCCTTTCTGGTTCTCAGTCTATGACCCTATGATTTTTTCCCCACTGCCGATAGCTCTTGGTCTTCAACTTCTGTCCTAGGAGGAAGCAGCTGGAGATTGGGAAGGAGATTGAGGAGGTTGGAGTATCTGAGGAATGGTCACCCAGCAGGGGACTGGGACTGGAATCTCCTCTGTCCTGTCATTCCCTGTGATTCCAGAGAAGTCATTCACCCATGCTGGGCCTCAGTTTCCACATCCGTCCTCCTGTAGGGAGAGGAAAAGAGAAAGAAGAATCAATCGTATGTCCCTTCCTACCTCTAATTCCACTCAGGGCAGTTAGGTGGCTCAGTGGATAGAGCAACAGCCCTGGAGTCAAGAGGACCTGAGTTCAAATCTAGATTTAGACACTTGCTAGCTGTGTGACCCTGGGCAAGTCACTTAACCCCAGTTGCCTCAAAAAAATTCTGCTCATTGTTGGGAAGTTTTTCCTTCCGTCTCACTGACTTCTTCTGGCTCCATCTAGTCAAACCCCTCTTCTGCTAATGCCCTCCTGGAAATCTCATTCCTCCACCCTCCTTCACCCTTCTTATATTCACCCAGAAACCTTAATCTCCTTTCTGTTCCAGGTGCTGTTCAAGACAGAACTTTCTTCTTCTATCTTCTCAATTAAAATTTTACTCAGACACAGTTGTAAGGAACCTAGAGAGAGGCTGGACTATGAGCATCTGGATGGACAGAAAGCTATTCCCCTCATAACCACATCAGTGCATTGTCAGGGTGGGGATATAGTTGGAGGAACCCTGGGAAAGGGAGATCATGGGAGAGGAGCAGAGTTGAGGGTGGTCATGCCAGAGTCGTCTCATCAATCTGGGTCATCTTCCTGGAGGCAGCATGTCTGAAGGATCCAACTTTTGAATCTGGCCCCTGACACATGCCAGCTGCGTGATTAACCATGGGCAAGTTTCATGGTTTTGGAGTAAGAGGACCTAGGTTCAAATCCTGGTTCCGCCCCGAGGGTTACTTAAGCTTACTAAGCTTCAGTTTTCATCATCTGAAGAAAAAAGGGGGTTAGATTAGATGACCTCCACAGTCCCTTACAGCTCTCTTTATGCTCCTGGGTCTCAGTTTCCTCATCTGTAACATGGGAGTAATAATGCGTGCATTGCCAACATCATGGGATTTCTGTAAGAAAATAACCTGTAAAGTTGCAGGACATAAAATAAACCCACATAAATCCTCAGCATTCCTATACATTACTAGCAAAGCCCAACAGCAAGAGACGGAAAGAGAAATTCCATTCAAAGTTACTGTAGACACTATAAAATATTTGGGAGTTTATCTGCCAAGACAAACCCAAGGCCTATATGAACATAATTATGAAACATTCTCCACAAGAATAAAGTCGGATCTAAATAAATGGAATAATATCAGTTGCTCATGGTTAGGC
>CM053626.1:186157079-186177828 GCA_028646595.1 Phalanger gymnotis
AAAAAAAAAATACCCTGTAAAGCTTAAAGGGGAAATATGAGTTGTTACCTTTATAATTAAGAGGGATTTCAGAGAGTAGAAGGCTAAGAGACAGGTCAGTGGGAAGACTCTGGCCTCTGAGCAAAGGACAGAACTGTGACCCCTGGAATGCAGTTAACCTTAGGTGGGGTTGTGGAAGTGGGGGAGGGGAGTCCAATGTGACAGGGCGGCACCCAGCCCTGGCTGAAGGGCACATTCCACCCACCTGCACTCCTCCCTACATGCCAGATGATGTCTGATCCTGCCTGCAGATTCTCAGCTCCCAGTCATCTTTTTAGCTAGACCACAAGACATGACTTCCTAACGGAAAAAAGGGGATAGAATGCCAGAAGTCACTCAAGGAGCATCTACATGGCACTTTAAGGTTTGCAAAGTACTTTGCAGAGATCTCCTTCAATACTGACAACAGTGGGAGATAAGTGCTATTATTATCTGCATTTTACAGCTGAGGAAACTGAGACAGATAGAGATTAAGTGATGTGCTTAAGGTCACACAGCCAGCAAGTATCTGAGGTCCAATTTGAACCCAGGTCTTCTCAACTCCTGGTCTGGTGCTCTAACCACTGCACCACCTAGCTGTCTTCTAGAGAAAAGAAATGCCCCCCACACACACTTTTTGGATGCTTTAGCTGATGATTACCTACATGGAGGCAGAGGGATGGACATGAAAAACTTGAGGCTAATTCCTTTAGGATTCAGTGAATATTAATATTTGCTAAGTTTATTATTAATTTTTACTGATTGATATTCAGTGAATATTCATAATTACTATAGGGATTTAAGATTTACAAAGCACTTTCCTTGCAATAGTTTTGTGAGACAGTTTATGTATTAATTCTTCTATTTTACAGATGTGGAAACTGAGGCTCAGATTAATAAAGTGTAAAAGTCTGGATGCAGGTCTCCTGGGTGTAAGTTTAGGGTTCTTTCTCTGACCTATATCATGCTTCCTCTCAGTTCTGTTCCCTTACTTAGTTCTGCCTTGTTTGCCCTTGGCTGTTGTCTCTGCATCCTGAGTGTATCTCCCACCCCTATCAGACCTGCAGCAACCTGTGGGTGGGAAGTATTTCTCTTGCTTTTTCAGGATTTCAGCATCACCACTGCATCCAGGGGACCCTGTCTGGTAAGAGTGGACAAAGAAAAGGTTGGCTAGAGAGAGTCCTGTGACTTTAAGAGAGCAGGAACAGGGCAACCAGAATGTATGCCATCTTGGACGGGGGGGGGGGGGGGGGAAGAAATGGGGAGAAAATTTGTAATTCAAACTCCTGTGAAAATCAATGCTGAAAACTAAATATATTAAATAAATAAATAAACAAACAAACAAAAATGAATAAATGAATGAATGAATGAATGAATTATATATAAATAAATAAATGAAAATTAAAAAAAAAGAGAGAGCAGGATTCTAGCGACAGCTGGGTGGTGAAATGGATAGAGCACTGGCCCTGGAGTCAGGAGGACCTGAGTTCAAATCTAGCCACAGATACTAGCTGTGCGACCCTGGGCAAGTCCCTTAACCCCAATTGCTGAGAGAGAGAGAGAGACAGACAGAGAGAGAGAGAGAGAAGGATTCTGAGGGAGTGAGAAAAGACCTCACTTTGGACAAAAATCTCAGGGCTGGGGGTCCAGATGTCTATATCTCATCCTCAAGTGTGTCTCTAAAGGGCTAGGTCAGGTTATGTCACATCTCCAGTTTTCTCCCATTCTCCAGCCTGACTTCAAGAGTAAAAGAGTTTGTGCCTAGCAGCAAAGTGCTTAGAGATCAGATTTCCCCTCAGGCTCCTCCACCAGCCCGAGGTCATTTATTCAGTTAGGAGTTAGTGTCCGGGGGCTGATATGCCTGAGGGGCATGCTCTGGAAGATTCTGATTTTTATTTCAGTTCAAGCCAAGATCCCTCTGCAGGAGTGAGGTGAGGAAGGGCAAACTTCAGGTCTGGGAAATATGATCCTAACAGACAAAGACCTAGATCTGATGGGAATCACATGATTTACACTCAAGAGCATTAACTGGGAGGTGGGTGCCTACTCCTATCTCCTCTTCTGCTGGACTTATGTTTCTGGACAATCTACACCTGCTCAGCTGCTTTCATGTTGCAAGGCACTGGCTACACCTGCTCAGCTGTTTCTTCATGCATAGGTGGTGTCTACATCTGCCGGGGGTGGTTCTGTATGTCTGAAAGGTAGCTATACTTGCTTACCCCTGAGAGGTGAGCTGGGGAACTCCCTTTCTGAGCTCTGTAGATATTTGACCTGTTGGTCTGAATGTTACCAGCCTAGATGTCTACGTGGATACATCCTTATTCATCCAGTTTGCCCTTCCTGGGAAGGAAAAGGGAACATTCCCCCACTCTTACACCCCACCCCAACTAATTCTTTTTCTTTTGTGGGGGTGTGGGGGGAGACACCCCAAGGAAATGCAGAATCTTGAAGTTTGCATGGGGGAAATTCAGCATTAAACATTCCCATGCCCCATCCCATTCCTCAACACACACACACACACACACACACACACACACACACACACACACACACTCAGTGCTCCTCCCACCACCCTGACCATATTAACCTCTTCCTTCCATTTGTGCCCAGGGCAGGATTAGTTAGGAACCAAGAGCTGTTAATGGTGGGGTTGGCTGATGGGGCCAGCAGGGGAGGCAAGAAGAAAGCAGTGGGGTTGCTTAGACCCAGGCCAGAAGAATATCCTCAGGGGAGAAGGAGGGGGAAGGGGTGCTCAGTGGGTGGTTTAGGAACGATTGATAAAGTGGTCTCTGACCACAGGAGACACCAACATCCGGACTCCCAGTGGCTAATGAAACAGGGGGAAAAAACCCATAGCCCCTCCTCTTTGCAGCCTTACCCCTAAGCTTCACTGAACCACATTCCCATTGGGCAACTACTGATTGGTTGGGGTAAGGCATGGGTGGTCAGAACCCATGTGAACCCCTCTCAAAACATCTGGTTCCCTAAGACGGGGCACCTTGGGTGGTGGGCATTTTATATGACAGAAGACACAAACTTGTCTGGAGAGATCGGTTGGCAAATATTTTTTTAAAAACAGGATTTTGTGAGACCACTTCGTTCATTCCTCTGTCCTCAGGTCAGATCCCACTAAAATCCTCCCAGGCTGAGCAGCGTGTTTCAATCCTCCCCCTACCCCCACCCCCACCACCCCCACACACCCCATCCCTACACATAGGTACACCATGACTCTCTTTTCCCTCTGAGAAGATTTCAGAGACTATCCACTCAGAAAGTTCTCCCAAACGTCAAGCTTCAGTTTTAAATCCATTTTCTTTCTATTCCCTCTCACCCCCTCTCAAATGTAGACAGGCTCAGGGTGCTTACGCCCCTTTTATTTGTTAGTGAATGGGTGTATGCGTAGAAAGAGAAAGCCAGCTCAGAGAGAGGGTATGGACGTCTGTTCATTCCTCTTGCTTTCGACTCTCCCCTGCCTCCTGGTTTGTCCTTTTGACGTCTTGCCTTCTCTGTGAGCTTATAGGTACCCACAAGGGGAGGAGGCAGCTCCCTCAGGGGGGCAGGAAAGGGAAGGAAGGGTAGTGGCAGGGTGGATGCTCTTAGGGCTTGGCCAAATTTTAAGGTGGTGGGGGGAGGAATGAACAAAATCAAAGCCTTCTGATCTCAGAGATGATTAGCTTGGGGGCTTGTCGAAAAGCAAGGGGTGGGGCGAGGAGGTTATCTGAGCCCTGGGATAGATTGTGCCCCCAGAACTCCAGAGCTCTGGCCACAGGAAACTTCTTTGCTATGAAACAGGGAGGAGCGAAAGAGGAGAGGAGAGGAAAGGAGAGGAAAAGAGAGGAGAAGAAAGGAGAGGAGAGGAAAAGAGAGAAGAAAGGACAGGAAAAGAGAGGAGAAGAAAGGAGAGGAGACGAAAAGAGAGGAGAAGAAAGGAGAGGAAAAGAGAATAGAAGAAAAGAGAGGAAAGGAAAAGAGAGGAGAAGAAAGGAGAGGAGAGGAAAAGAGAGGAAAAGACAGGAGAGAAGAGGAAAAGAGAGGAAAGGAAAAGAGAGAAGAGGAAAAGAGAGGAGAGGAAAGGAGATGAAAAGAGAGAAGAAAGGAGAAGAGAGGAAAAGAGAGGAGAGGTGAAGAGAAGGGAGGAGAGAAAAGGAGAGGAGAAGACAGGAGAGCAGAGGAAAAGATAGGAAAGGAGGGAAGGGAGGGGAGAGGATGCTAATGCTGGAAGGAATTTTATCAATCTTCCAGTTCAACCCCCACATTTTATAGTAGAGGCAGCTGAATCCCTGAAAGAGGAAGGAATTTGTCTAAAGTTTGACTTCAGCAGGTCAGTGGCAGAGTCACAGCTAGAACCCAGGTCTCCTGACTCCTAGTCAGATGCTCTTTAAAACACAGAGTAGCCACCACAGGAGTACAAGGCCAAAAGCAGGGGAGAAGGAGGATGCCCTGAGGCTGCCCACCTTATTAACTCTATCACCCCAAGATCAGAGCACGCTGGCACTCAGCTCCCTCTCATCCTCCCTTTCACCCTCCAGCCCCTACGACCACCCTGGCAGACAGGGAGGCAGGGGCCAAGAAAGGGTTAATCTGGCAGCTTCTTTTCATCAGCCTCCTTGGCGGAATCCCAAAGCCCACAGGCTGGGTACCTGGGCGCCTACCTCCGTCGGTGGGGTGGAGACATAACCACAGGGCAGCCCTGCCGTCTGCATTCCTCGGGTGTGAGTGAGTGAGTGACAGCTTCACTACAGCCCACCCACCCCCGCCCCTGCTGGGCCAAAGCTGCCTTTTGCTCATGATTAGGAGGGGGAGGGCTGTGCCCTGCACAAAACTGCTAGGGGGGCCCCCAGGAACTCTCCCTGACATTCCCTGTGCCAGACTTGGAATGGGATGGAGATAGGAACCCTGAGGGAGAAGGAGAAAGAGGGACCCTAGACCCCTGCCTGGACTAGGGATGAGGGGACTGAAGTGATGTTCCTAACACCAGAAAATCCTGCTCTCCATAGTCTGTGGATATTTATTTTTATGAACATCATGGTATATAGGACAAAGATTGGGTTTTCAATTAAAGAACCTGCTTCAAATCCAGGTTCAATTGTTTCTACTTTCAACACTCTGCATGGGTCAGGTGGCTGAGCCTGTTTCCTCATCTGGAACATGGAACAGTCTGGGCTAAATCAACTCTAAATTCTCCTCTAGCTTTAAATCTCATGACAATAAATCAAATTTCATGCTTTATGGTGTACTCAAAATATCCAAGGGACAGTATCACACCGGGGCTACAAGTGTCAACTCTTGTCCAGGCACCAAATCTGCCTTGTCTTTTGTTCTGCCTGAAACTAAGCTAAATCCTCCCTGCGGCTGTTTGTGCTCATATTTGGGCAAGAAGAAAGGTCTAGACCATTCAGGGGAAGAAGGTGCATCAGAAAAAAGTGGAACAGGGCTGAGAAGGATGAGGAGAGAAAGAGCTAAGGATCAGGGAGAGTGAAGAAAAAAGGATTCTAGTATTTCAAACTAGAAAGACCCCTAGACATATTCTTGGTAGCTGGTGCCATAGCAGACAGAGGGCTAGGCCTGAAGTCAGGAAGACCTAAGTGCAAATGTGGCCTCAGAGACTTAACTCTGTGACCCTGGGCAAGTCACTTAACCAAGGTGGGCCTCAATTTCCTCATCTGTCAAAAAGGGATGATCCCAGGATTGTTTTCAGATTCAGATGTAAAACGCTTTGCAAACCTTACCGCACTATGTAAATGCTAGCTCTCCTTGTCATTGTCCAATACCTCAGTTTGTATAGAGGGAGACTGAGGCCCAGAGAGGGGAAGAGAATTACCCTAGGTCACAAGGTTTGGGAGAGACAACAAGGTCTTCTGCTGGCTCCTTTCTATTAGACCCAGGATCCCTGGTCCAGAAGGTAGAAGAAGGGAAGTCATATCTGGGGGGCAGAGAATAGGCTTGGGGAGGACAGAGGGGTAGGAGGGTGGAGTAGCAGATTCAGAGCATCCCAGGAGTGGAGAAAATAAGATGTGGGAGATTATGGAGGAAGCAGTCAGCCCCTTGCCTGGTGCAGAATTTGGATTTTCCTTTTATATCACCTTTGATAGCCCACGTTCCTGGTCTCCCACTTATTTTTAAACCTTCCTATTAGACAGAGCCTCATACCGGCTGGCCCCAATTCTTTTTCTCTGAACTCATCCCTCTGCCCCGTTTGATCTCTCCCTGGCCCTGTTTATAGCAACAGGAAGTGACATTTGGCTTGGAGCAAGCCAAGCCAGAAGTAAACAGACAGAGCCGGAGCTTGCCGGCCCCTTTGCCTTCCCCTAGGAGGCAGGGCTGAGCTAGGTTGGACATCAAGGTGCGAGGAAGGAGGGATGAGATTGGAGGTTGGAAGCAGGTCAGAAATGGGGCTGGGGTGAAGGGGAAGGTTGTTGATTGGAGCGGGGGTTGATTCGGTGTTTTGTTGCTCTAGAATGATACAGAAGAAAGGACCCTTTTGCAGCTATGGTTTGGAAAAAGCCCCTTTCTTCTCTACCTGCTGCAGGAGGCTATCTTACAGAGAGATCCTGGCCCCTGAAAATGAGATTCACACCCAAAAGAGAGCCAAAGCCTGCAGAGCTGGTTCTCCAATAGCCCTTTGTCAGGTCCTGACACCTGTGAAGCAAACGCTTCTGAAAGGGGACTTCAGATGACCGGCACCTCCATCCTTGAGTCCAGACGCAGAGCGACTCTTCAAGAAACCGGGTACATCGGCCAGGAAACCCAGGCAGGAAAACGACCCCGGTGCACCCGCAAACCAGGATCCGAGACATCAGTCACACACTAGCTGTGTGACCACTTCTCTGAACCTCGGTTTCTTATCTGTAAAATGGGAACAATGCCTGTAGTATCCAGGGGAGAGTAGATAAAGTGATACACCTGGAAGTTGGGAAGACTCCAAGCTTACTTTAAAGCACCCTTTCCCTACCTCAGACATTAGCTGTGTGACTTTAGGCAAGTTAATTAACCTCTCTGGGTCTCAGTTTCCTCAGCTGTCAAATGAAGGGTTTAGATTCAATAACCTTTACATTCCCTTCAACTCTAAATTTGAGATTCCAAGATCAAATGAGAGAATACTTGTAAAGTGCTATGGGAATGTCAGTTGCTATTACTTGCTGCCTGATTTCTTTTGGTTCTTTTGGCTGGTTTTGTGGTCATGCTGCTGTCCACCTAAACACACACACACACACACACACACACAGACACACACAGGAACAGAGCCTGTTTGCAATCAGTCTGTCACCGGGTTTTATTTGGCCCTACCACTTGGTTTCTTTGAGATATTTGGCTTTATTTTTCCTGCCTGGATCTGAGGAGGGAGGCAGGGTCCAGATTTGAGGGGAGTGAAGAGAGGAGAAGCAAAAAATACCTGACAGCCCCCAAGAAACCTTTGGAAGCACCCACAGTGATGCTACAGATGGGAAAACCAAGGTTAAGCCACCAGCACTTGGGGGAGAGTGGAGAAAAGACTCTCAGGAACCATTCTTTTTCCTTTCTTCCATTCTCTTCCTGTACCAAGTCCCCAGTGACATCTTGGTCAAGTGGGGAGAGGGTTTATTTGGGAAGAGGGAATCACAGGCGAAAAGGCCCCAATAAGTGGCCAAGGGGTGCAGTTTCTACTATCTTCTTTTGATGAGAGGATTGACTGTCTGCTTTGCTAGTCTCCTCAAACACTAATTAAATGAATTAAGTTTATTCATCGAAGTTGTAACCAGAAGACAGAGGGTAAAATTAATCTTAGTGACCCCAGACCTCTAGTTACTGGAGATGAGAAGGAAGGAGTGACTTCGGGAGTGGAGCATTGGGGAAGGGACGAAGTAAGTCAATCAGCTTCTAAAAGACTCAGGTGACATTCAGTGCTCTAAAGTGGGTGACTTTGAGTTAGACATAGGGAAGGAGTTTTTCCTTTTTTTTAAATTTAGAAAGGTAAGTATATTTGACTAATTAAAAGAGAATAAATGATGTTGAAAAGCTTACATTCTTTTTTGGGGAAAAAATTACATCTTTATTCTTGCTAACCTTTGGTCTCATTTGTTGTCTTATGTATTTTTTATCTTATTTTTTTATTTTTAATTTATGGAATAAAACCAGCATTTCCATACCATAGTACAGTTAAAAAGATGATTGTACATAAAAGTACAAATCTACTATGTATAACTTGCTATTCCTTTCAATGGTAATGACTTAAATTTCTATGCTTTCTGATTTACAAACCACTTTATAACTTTCATATCATTTGACTTGACTAAAAAAGGATGAATATGGAGAAACCCCTGGGTACCCTTTCGTGGTATCTTCAGGGTTCTAACTCCTCCTAATCTACCCAATAAACACACTTAGAACCTCCTCTCCCTCCTCTTTTCATATACATGTGCAGAGTCCCTTGACCCAGAGTTATTTTCATAGTCACTCAACTACCTCTTTTCTGATACCCTGAATAAATGTGAGAGACAGAATTCAAACCCACATCTTCCCTATGACCAAGTATACTCATTCCACTCCAGTGTCCTCCAAATCACCTTGACTCAATGTCTGATTTATTTTCTTAACTGGGCCTCAGAATTGAGATTAAGTAGGAGAGATGCAAGTGTCCACATGGTGATGGCACCAATGAAAAGAGTGGAAAGGAGAGATGTCTTTGAAACCTGGTGCCTGCACGTATTATTGTGCAATAAGAAAAAGATGACTGGCCAGGTGTGGTGGTGCACACTCACCTGTAATCCCTGCTACTGGGGAAGCTGAGACCAGAAGAAGCTATGAGCTTAGGACTTCTGCTCCACAATAGGCACCGAGGCTGCCATTGATATAATAAGCCTGAAAGAGCAGGGGCTATCGGGTTGCCCAAGGATGGGTAAACTTGCCCAGGTCAGAAAAGGAGTAGGCCACATTTCTGTGAGTGGTCACTACACTTTCAGCCTGGGTAAGACAGGGAGACTCTAGCTTTAAAACAAACAAATAAACAAGTAAAGGATCACAGACATATCAGAAGATTTATATGAACGAATGCAGAGTAAGGTAGGCAAAAATCTGAAAAATATACATGACTCCTATGATGTAAATGAAAAGCTGAAAGGAAAATGACCTCTGGGTAACTTTTTAAAAAATAACAATCTTGGAGAAGGAATAAAGAAATATACCTTCCATCTGTCTTCTAAGAAGCCGGTGACTACAATGGCACAATGTTGCATGCTTTATCAGACAGTCATTTCATTGGTTGTTTTTGCTTGACTGCCTTTCTTTGTTAGATGGTAAGGTTCAATTCCAGGGGTGGAGGTATAGCCAAAAATGACTGTAATAGAAAAACAAAAGTCATTGTTAACACTTATTTCCAAGAAAGAAAGAAAAAAGAGAAAGGAAAGGGAAGGAAGGAGGAAAGAAGGAGGGAGGGAAGGAAGAAAAGGAAGGAAGAGAAGGAGGAAGGGAAGGAGAAAAGGAAGAAGAAGGATGGAAGGAAGGAGTCAACCAGCATTTATTAAATACTTACTACGTGCCGGGCCCTGTGCCAGGTTCTGGAGATATAAAGACAAAAATAATCCCTGTCTTCAAGGAGTTTACAATCTAATGCGGGAGACAACATGCAAATGACTATTTACAAACGAGAGATACACAGAATTACTTGGAGATGATCTCAGAGAGAAGACACTAGCATTAGGGGTAATGGGGAAAGGCATCTTGCAGAAGGTTAGATTTTAACTGAGACTTGAAGGAAGAAGCCATGGAATTCGGTAGATAGAAACAAAGAGAGAGATGATTCCAGGCATGGGAGACAACCAGTGAAAATGCACAAAGTTCAGAGATTGAGTTTCCTGTGCAAGGAACAGGCAGGCAGGAGGCCAATGTCACTGGACTGTAGAGCTTGTTATTTGTTGTTTGTCCTTCGTTTTCAAAGAGGACCAATGACATCACAGGATGATGTCTTTGACTCGTGGGTGAATTGGACCTAAGTAAGGCAGAGTTGCACAAGTCCTCAGCCTCACTCTCTCTTCCCCAGTCATCAAAGTCCAGTGGCTGGACAAATGTCAAGATGACTGGCAATGGCCCAGGATGCAGTGGATGACCTTGGCATCTTCCATGTATGACCAAGCTCTAAGGAGGCCTGCTTTAGTTGCCTTAATGGCTGTTGGAACAAATTGTTTTCATCCACCCATTCCACCGGGGGAAGTCTTCACGTGCTTGGGGTAGACACCCCCCACCCCAACTCACTGACGGGTCGATTATCCTCAACCAGGTTTAGCCCGTCTGCCAAGACAGTTTACCAGGGTGTGGCTGCTGTACATGCTACAGCTTCTTGGAACCAGGGGTAAGAGTTGAGTGCCAGGTAGACACCAAAGGTGGGTGGGCAGCCTTTAAAAGGTCTCAGCAAGACCTCACACCAGAGGGGTTGGTCTGCCTTGAACACCCAGAGTACATAGATGGGGAGTAATGTGTAAGAAAACTGGAAAGGTGGGAAAGAGCCAGGCTATAAAGGGCTTTGAAAGCCAAACTGAGGATTTTATATTTGATCCTGGAGGTAATAGGGAGCCACTGCAGTTGATTGAATGGTGACGTGGTCAGATGTATGCTTTTGGAAGATCACTTTAATAGCTGAGTGGAGAGTTAACTAGAGTGGTAAGAGACTTGCCACAAGAAGACCAACCAGAAGGTTATTGCCATAATCTGGGTGTGAGGTGATGATGGCTTGCACCAGAGTGGTGTCAGAGGAGAAAAGAGTCAGTCTATGAGAGACTGTAGAAGAGAGAGTCTGTAGGACTTGACAATAGCTTGGAATGGGGCTAGAGAGGTTAAGAGAAAATATGGAGAAGAGGAAGGGAAGGGAAGAGGAAAGGAAGGGCAAGGGAAGGGGAAGGGAAGGGAAGGGTCCATTGGGTCCTCTGCCTAATGAGTGTCTGTGAACTAACCAGAAATTCTCACCAACAAGGCTCAGAACCCAAATTCCAAAAACTCAAAAATTCTACACTTTCCACAGCTCTGCAATATCCCTCTGTCAAGGGTGAACACTACCTAAGAAAATACAGTCCTTCTCCCCAGCTGAGCCCCTCTCTCTGCCTGGGCCTAGACCCATCCCCCACAAACAGGTGTCTTCTTACCCTGCCTTACCCCCAGAGCTGAGATGAGGCATTTTTGGGCCCTAGGCAAGCTTTGACCATTGTCCCCTCCACTCCCACCCCTTTTGTGTGACTGTCTGTCCAAGGCTTTGATCCTTCACTGTAACATATAAGACTTGACTGATCACAAAATAAATACTTGTTGGTCATAGAGAGTAGAATTTTCTGTACCAAAAAAAAAAAAAAACCAAACCCAGACTCATAGGGTATAGAGCTGGAAGTGAGCACAGAACAGAATCTCTTAACTTCTTTTGTGAAATGGACCCCTTTGGCTGCCTAGGAAAGCTCATGGAGCCCTTCTGAGAAGAATGTTTTAGAATGCACTAAATAAAATATATAGGAATACAAAGGAAGCCATTTCTACTGAAATACAGCCTGTAGAAAGGAAAACTGTGATTATATGTGACCTAGCAGTGGGTCTGATAAGCCACAATAATTTCAAAGTTGCAAGGAACATAAGCAGTATTTCCAGATATCTGCAATAACCCTAAGGTGACATGACAATATAAGTGATTTCTATTGGCCAAAAAGCCAAGGGAATCCCTGCTGCTCTTGTGATTCAAGGTCCACGTTCATAATTGAAGTAAATGCTAAATTTCAATGAGAAATTAGTGAAAATAAGGTGCCATATTTTTCCCATCTCAGTTGGTGGACCCCTTGAAATCTACCCACAGGCTTAGGGGAGTTCCCACATCCCAGGCCAGGAGCTCTTGCCACAGAGATTATCTAGTTGGACTTTTTCTTCCTCTAGACGAGGAATCTGAGAGACTCAGAGTGGCCAAATGAGTTGCCCAAGCTTATACAACTATTAAACAGAGGCAGGATTCTAACCCAGGCCCTCCAACCCTAAATCTGATATTCATTCTCTCCTTTGAACCAAGTTCCCGCCTGTACACGATTATCAAAAGCAATATTGTGTCCCTTGTTGTAAATGGAAAAATACAGCAACTGGTAAGCAATGGAACCGGATGCTGGGAAAGTATGATGTCAAGCTTAGCCCCAAAGAAAAGACCTAAGAAGGAGGGAGGGGAGGGAATAAGCGTTTATGTAGGACTTCCTATGTGCCAGGCACTGTGCTAAGTGCTTTGTTTGATCGAGGGAGGTGCCATCATCTGCATTTTAGAGGTGAGGAAACCCAGGCAAACAGAAGTTAAGTGACTTGCCCAAGGTCATACAGCTAGTAAGTGTCGGAGTTCCGATTTGAACCTCAGGTCTTCCTGACTCCAGGTCCAGTTGGACAACTGCCTTCCTCACTTTAACTGCCCTGGTTTCCCACTTCTTTGCAGAGGCTGGGAGGAATGGAGAACAACTGATGTAGAATATTACATATAATATCAGACTCTTTCAACATCTTGCTTAGTTTTTTTCTGAATTGTTATTTTATTATTTGGGTTTTTTTTTAAATTTATTCTTTGCTGTAAAAGGAATGGAAGGAAAAGGGGGACAAGTTAGAAAATGTAAACAATTTAAAAAGAAAAGATATCAAAAAATTGTCTAAAGTGTCCCTTGAAAGGCTGGAAGGGGCATAATCTAGAATTGACAGAAGGCAGCTTTATGCCATGGAAAGAATACTAGGAGTGGAGTCAAGATCTGGGTTTGAATCCAGATTTCAGATCCTCATTTTAACCACCTATGACCAGGAAGGGAGAGGAAGCTCGCTAGGCTTAGTTCCAATAGTTCCACTTATTAGGAAGCTTTTCTTTGTACTGAGCAGAAATCTACCTTAATTTCTCCTGTGGTTCTTTGTTCTACATCTCAGACTTAGAGTACGCAAGTAAGGAAAATCTGAGTTCAAATCCTGCCTCAGACCCTTATTAGCACTATGACCCTGGGCAAGTCATTTTATTATTATTATTAATAATAATAATGTGATATTAAATATTATGTAAATAAAAGTTAATCGAAGCAGCAAATAAATGATTATTAATAATGACCTAATGTTTAATATATATCAATATTATAATTTCATATATAATTTATGATTTTATAAATTATATATGATTTATGAATTATATTTTTATAAATATATATTTATACTATAAATATTAAATGAAATTCATAATAACTAGCATTTATTCAGGCTTTGGGGTTTATATGTTATCCCATTTTATCCTTATGACAATTCTGTGAAGAAAGCACTATTATCATTTTACAGATGAGAAACTGAGGTTAGAGAAGGTAATCACATAGCTAATAAATGTTTGAGACAGGATTCAAACTCAGGTTTTCCTGACTCTAAGTCTAGCATTCCATGTTCTGTACCACCGAGCTGCTTCCCAGCCTCAGTTGGCCTCATTCATAATATAACTAGATGGCTTCTAAGGTCTGGTCCAGTTCTAAATCTACAATGCCCTGACTGTGATAAAAAAAAAATACCCAAAAGGTATTAATAAAACTCTAAATGAAAAAGGATGTCCCTTGGAGTGCCCTCCTCCATGGTGGACCCTGGGTGGCTGAATCTCTTTACTACTCTCCATCCAAGATCAGCTGGACTCCTGGCTGTCCTAGGAGCAGGTTCAAGCTCAAGGGATGGGGCCTCTCCCAGGCCAGGGCATATTAACAGCTGAAAAGAGGTAAATTTCAGGTTCCCATCTGGTGGTGATTCTTCAGGGGAGAGGAATCTGCCGGAGTGACCCTTGGGGTCAGTGTTTCTTTAAATAGACCCAAATTGCATTTGACACACCAAGGAGTTGGGGGTCACTTTCTTGGGGAGAGGAGAAGAGAGACCCGAGGGTAGTTTTTAATGGACTACACCTCCAACGCCTCCGCCCCACCCCCACATTGTCAGCTACCTTATGGCTTCTATAGGGGTAGAGCCGGCAAGTTCCCAGACAGCTGTGGGCTGACATTCCAAGGTGGGTGTGTCTCAGAAGTCCCCATTTTTTTTTTTTTAGCACCAATGACTCAAGAATTCTATGAAGGGGTGAAGGAAATGAGAGGATGGCCTCTTCCCTCAGGGGTATCCAGCTGTTTTCCCTTAGGACTGCATCTGGAAGCTTCAGCCCTCTGTCTTCTCATCCCACTCTGAGCCTCTGAAGATCTCTAAGCACATTCATGGTTCCTCCCACTGCCACCCAAAGATGTTCAGATGCCTGGTGATATCACGTTAACTGTTCCAAGTCCATCCTTCAGAAATCTATCACTATCTCCACCTTACAGAAGGAGAAACTGAGGCTGAAATGTGAAATGACTGCTCTCCCCCCTTAAACGGTGGAGTCAAGATTCAAACCCAGGCATCCCGACTCCAATTCAGGACTCTTTCTGGAATGCAACACTGGGCAACGTCTTGGTAGCTCTCTGCCGAGGATCATTAAGCAGGCCCCTCATGCGTCAGAATTCAGTGATACCTCCCACCCCCAGGCCCCATGGCAGTCAGGAGAAAGGCTGGAAAGGCAAATCGCTGTCTTGACTCACACCCAACATGGGGAGGGAAGGAGAGGAGAGGATCAGGGAGAGAAGGGGGACTTGTGGCTCTGGAAACTGCCTGGCCTTGGCCTCCCCCACAGGGTGGTCAGGGAGCTGTCAGGCCCCCACTACAAAGACAAATGGAGCTATCAATGTAAATAGCTTCTAATGGGGAGCAGGAGCTGGGCCCCCAGGCCGGGAGGGGGACTGCTGGCCAGATGTGAATTCTTTGCTAATCACACCAAATTGTCCCAATTTGTTCTTTGACACGTGGGGGCTGGGGGTGGGGAGGGGTAGGGAAGCAGCAGCATCCCACTTAATTCTTCCCGCTGAGCCCAGGTCAGCTTGTATGTCTCTTTCAGAAACAGATCAGTATTCTTATACTAGTGGGGATCAGAGAGGGGAGACAGAACAGAGAGGACAGTGGTTATGCCCTCATGCCACCCTACTCCCACCCTCCCCAGAGCCTCGGCTCTTCTTCAATAAAATGCCACGGAATCTCTAAAATCTCTTCTAAACTCTGAAATTCCACAGTCAGCTCCATGCCTTCCTCCTTGAGATATATTCTTTCCACTTCAACGAGTATCTAGATAAGCTGAGCCTTTAACACTGTTGACCACCTTCTCCTGGATAGTCACACTTCTCTGGATTTTCATGCCACTCCTCTCTCCTGGTTCTCCTTCTAGCAGCTGTCTGACCATTGCTTCTGTTTCCTTCTATGTAACTTCATCCAAGTCAGGCCCACAAACAGTGGGTGTCCCTGAGGGCTCTTTTCTGGGCCCTCTTTTCTCTCCTCTGTCTCTCCTGGTGATCTCATCAGCTCCGTGGGTTCCTTCACGATCTCCGTGCAGATGCTGCCCATATCTATACATCCAGCCCCAGTCTCTCTCCTGAGAATCAGTCCTATATCACTAAGTGCCTTCTGGCCGTCTCTAACCAGATTCCCCCTAGGCATCTCAAACTCAATACATATAAATTCCCTCTTCCCTACTTCCCTAGGGCACTGACGTCTTCTCCATCACTTAGGCTTATAAGTTCAACATTATCCTCAACTCCTCACCCACGTTCACCTCAGATACTCAACCATTGTCAAATCTCGCTTCTACCTTCAGAATATCTGCAGGATGGGGCCCCTTCTGTCCATTCACACAACCAACCACCCTGGCACAGGCCTCAAGGCCTCTTGGTGGCCCAGACTCTTATAATTACGCCTCCTAATCCATCTCCTCACCCCACACCATCCTCCGCTTAACTGCCAAAGTGACTTTGCTGAATCTTAGGTCTGACTATATCTTTCCTAATGTTGTTGTTCGGTCATTTTGGTCATGCATGACTCTTCGTGACCCCATCTGGGGTTTTCTTGGCAAAGATATTGGACCGGTTTGCCACTTCCTACAGCAAAGATTTTTTTCAGTTGCACCCAACTCTTCATGACCCCATTTTGGGGGTTTTCTTGAAAAAGATACTATAGTGTTTTGCTATTTCCTTCTCCAGCTCATTTTACGGATGAGGAAACTGAGGCAAACAGGGTGCCCAGGATCACACAGTTAATGAATGGCTGAAGCTGGACTTGAACTCAGGTCTTCCTGACTCCAGGCCTAGTGCTCTATCTAACTGTACTGCTTGGCTGCCATCCCACTCCTCTCACTATATCATTCCACTACTCCCTATTACCTCCAGGATCAAATATAAAATCTTCCGTTTGGCACTGAAAGCCCTTTAGAAGCTGGCCCTTGCTCTTTTGTAAACCTCTTACACAGTTTATGATCCAGCTACCCTGGCCTCGCTACCCTTGTCTAACATGCCTTTGCATTGTCCTCCATGTCTAGAACACTCCCCTTCCTCACCTCTGCCTCTTAGCTTCCCTCGTTTCCTTCAAGACTCTTGTCAAATCCCATCGTCTACAGGAGGCCTCTCCTGTAGATGATAACTTTAAGTTCCATATCAGCAAAATGGAGATTATGATAGGGCCTACCTCCTAGGGTTGTTATGGGGATCGAATGAGGTAATATTTATAAAGAACTTACCCCAGGATTTAGTACACTATAGATACTAAATGCTTTTTTTTTTTTGCCATTGTTGTTCCTTCCTTCTCTTTCTATAAAATGGAGTTGCTGATACTGGTATTCCTTCAGTCCAGAGCCAGGCTTGCTGAAAAGGCTTTGCAGAGGTCATTTGGTCCATCCCTTTCCTCCTAGTCAGCAGGATGACCCTAGAGAAGCCTCTTTGGTCACCTTTCCCCCCTACTTTCCCCTGAAGCTACGTCCCATTTATACTGTATACATCTTGTACCTGTATGTCTGTTTGCACAGTGTCTCTGCGGTAGAATGTAACCTCCTCGAAGACACCATAAATATTTTTTGCCTTTCTTTTTATTCTCAGCACTGGGCACAGTGTTTGATACATAAGTGCTTAATAAATTCATACTTGTCAACTGAATGACTTGTCTCAAAGCACTTTCAAGGTTGGACCTTCTTTGCAGAGGGAAATTTGGAGTTTCGAGGCCTACCCGGCCCCCAGGAATAGAAGGAAGCATGTTGTGGCTAGAGCAAAGTAGATATAAGTGAAAAAGTGAGAGGTGGTCTAGGAGACGGTAGGGGTTAGGATGTGCATGAACCTTGCCTTTGGAGTCAAGAGTACCCAGTGAGACCTTGGGTAAATCTCTTCACAGCTGTGGACCTCAGTTTACAGGCCTATAAAATGAGGAAGTTGGCCTAGCTGAGCTCAAAGGTCTGGAGAGACCATGGGAATCTGTCTGGAGGCAAGAGAACGATGTCATTCTTTTAATTAATTTAATGTCATTCATTGAACGAAAAGCTCTGTGCTAGGAAAAAAGTAGGGGCATCTAATCTCCCTTTCTCTGCTCTGTGTAAACCAAAATAAAGATGAGATAACATCGAGAGGGATGACTGTTGGGCACCAGGAATAAATGTCCTAACCTTTCTCTTCTTGGGAAGAGGGGAGAGGCATAAAGAGCCGTGGTGGAGAGGTAGTATTTAATGGAAGACTTGGGGTGAAGAGAAGGGCATAAATATTTATTAAGCACCTACTACATGCCAGACACCATGCTATGCACTTTACAAATATTTCTCCTTGGATTCTTACAACAACCCTGGGAGGTTGGTGCTAGTATTATTTCTATTTCACAGATGAGGAAACTGAGGCAAACAGGGTTAAATGACTTGCCCAGGGTCACACAGCTAGTAAGTGTCTGAGGCCAGATTTGAAATCAGATCTTCCTGACTCCAGGCCTGGTGATATCCACTGGACCACCTATTATGAGCATTTAGTCATTTCAGTCATGTCCAACTCTCTGTGACCCCATTTTTAGGATTTTCTTGGCAGAGATACTGGAGTAGTTTGCCATTTCCTTCTACAGCAGATTTTTTTTCAGTTGTGTCCCACTCTTTGTGACCCTATTTTTGGGGTTTTCTTGGCAGAGATACTAGAGTAGTTTGCCATTTCCTTCTATAGCAGATTTTTTTTCAGTTGTGTCCCACTTTTTGTGACCCTATTTTGGGGTTTTCTTGGCAGAGATACTGGACTAATTTGCCATTTCCTTCTACAGCAGATTTTTTTCAATTGTGTCCCACTTTTTGTGACCCTATTTTGGGGGTTTTCTTGGCAGAGATACTGGAGTGGTTTGCCATTTCCTTCTCCGGCTCATTTTACAAGCAAGGAAACTGAGGCAAACAAGGTTAAGTGACTTGTCCAGAGTCACACAGCCAGTAAGTGTCTGAGGCTGGATTTGAACTCAAGTCTTCTTGACTCCAGGCCAAGGGCTCTAATCATTGTGCCACCTAGCTGCCTCTAGACCTAGATTTAGGACCCCACTTCTACATTTACTAGCTGTGTGACTAGAAACAAGTCAATCTACTTCTGAGTCTCAGTTTCCCCAGCCGGGATAATTTATTGACCTGCCAAACAGGCTTGTTGTGAGAAAAGACTTATAAACTGCAAGGAGCTATAGGGAAAGGCAATTGGCCTTGAAGCCAGGAAGACCTGGGGAAATGCCTAAATCTCTCAGCACTCTAGGCAACCCTCTTAGACTAAAAAATGCAAGGGAATTGCTGAACTGCATTATTAGAGGGAGTCTTCTCACCTGAGAGTTCCCCCAGACAACCGATCTCACAGTTGAGCTATCATAATGCAGGTTATTATTTAAATACAAAAGGCATCCTGGAAAGACCAATCAATGGACAGAATCCCTGGTTCACGGAACAGACCATCTGGCCGGTGCCCTCATTTGACAGGTGACATGACTCAGGTGGAGAGAATAAAAGAAACTTGTTTGAGGTCACTCAGGCAAAAGCAGAGTCAGGATTTGACCCTCATTCCTCTGGCTCTTTGTAGCATACCCACAATGCCTCTTGATTCCTGCCTCTGACCCTGGGTAAGTCTGTCAATCTTTCAACTTCCCTTCCCCCAAGACAGCTAAGGGGCACAGTGAATACAACATTAAACTTGGAGTCAGGGGAACCCGGGTTCATATCCAGCCTCAGACACTTACTAACTGTGTGACCCTGGACATGTCACGACCTCTGTTTACCTCAGGTTCTCCATCAGTAAAATAGAAATTATGATAGGACCTGCCTCCTGGGGTTGTTGTGAGGATCAGCTGAGACATTTGTGATGCAGTTAACACAGTTCTTGGCACGTAGTAGGCACCTGCCTCCTGGGGTTGTTGTAAGGATTAGATGAGACATTTGTAATGCAGTTAGCACAGTGCTTGGCACATAGTAGGCACCTGCCTCCTGGGGTTGTTGTGAGGATCAGCTGAGACATTTGTGATGCAGTTAGCACAGTGCTTGGCACATAGTAGGCACCTGCCTCCTGGGGTTGTTGTAAGGATTAGATGAGACATTTGTGATGCAGTTAGCACAGTGCTTGGCACGTAGTAGGCACCTGCCTCCCCGGGTTGTTGTGAGGATCAGATGAGGTAATATTTGTAAAGCACTTATTCCAGTGTCTGGTACATTGTAGATGCTAAATGCTTTTTATTGTCGTGGTTCCTTCCTTCTCTTTCTGTAAAACGGGGTTGCTAATGCCAGATTCATTTAGTCCAGAACTGGGCTTACTGAAAAGGCTTTACAGAGGTCATTGGGTCTATCCCCTCCCTCCTAGTCAGCAGGATGACCCTAGAGAAGCCTCCTTGGTCACCTTTCACCGCAAATCTGGGGGCCTTCCCAATGTCCCAATCCTGTTAAAATCCCTTCTCCCCTAGGGGGAATTCCACTTTAGGAAGTCTGGGGTAGAGAGGGACAGAGATGGGCCAGCCCCCGGGGAGAGGGCAGGACACCTGGGTCTGGTTCTCACATGCTCAGAAAAGTCACCTGGTGTGATAACCCAGAGGGCACCAGGCTTCAGGACAGAATGTCCAGGTTACAGGTAGGGTATGTGTGGGAAGAGGCTGTGAGAGGGGACAGGGATGGAAGGAAGGGGGGCGGGGTGTAGGAAGAACCGGAGTTACAGGGGGAGGGACTGTTCAGAGAAGATGGGAACTTGTCTTTGCCCCCAGGAAAGTGGGAGAGTGGGGAGGCAAGGGAGGAATGAAGAAGAGAATTCAAAGAACATTGCCTGTTCCATTCAAAAATTCAGTTCATCAAACATTTTTAATGCATCTGCTGTGTGCATAACACTGTGTTTCATGCTACACAGGGAAGATGGAAGTGAGGTTTAACTAGGATGTGTTCCCTGTCCCCACGGAGCTTACCATCTAAAAGGTGTATAAAACACATTAGCTGATATCCACAACGCAAAACAATTGATGAGTGCATCTGAGAGGCAGGGTTGCACAGTAGATAGACCACTGGCTTTAGATATCAGAAAGATCTGGGTTGGAGTTTTGCCACTGACACATACTGGTCGTGTGGCCCCGGGCAATTCCGTCTTAGTGCTCTGGGCAACTCTCTAAGTTGCAAAACCTAGATTGGTAGAGGGAGTTTCCTCACCTGGGAATCCCCTCTATCAACGAAATCATAAGTTCAGTCCCTATTCCCTATTCTGTGAGTTATCTGTCCATCTATACCCCAAACTGTGGAGAAAGCCCAGTGTTGGAATCTGTTGGAAAAGACAGAGATAAAGAAGGGGATAGTGGGGTGGTAGGGAAGGAAGGAAGGAAGGAAGGAAGGAAGGAAGGAAGGAAGGAAGGAAGGAAGGAAGGAAGGAAGGAAGGAAGGAAGGAAGGAAGGAAGGAA